>OY284482.1:2588839-2759019 GCA_958336345.1 Dorcus parallelipipedus
TCAGATTATCTTTTTTGTTGCTCCTTAGAAGCAACGTGCTGTATAATGAAAGTGGCAGGATCTCTAATAAAAAAGTCACGTAGTACCGCGCCGACCCCAACACCGATAAAACGAATTTGTACTCAGATTATCTTTTTTGTTGCTCCTTAAAAGCAACGTGCTATATATATAATGTAAGTGCCAGGATCTCTAATAATAAAGTTACTTAATACCCCGCCGCCCTCAACACCGAAAAATTTGTGCTCAGATTATCTTCTTAGTTGCTCCTTAGAAGCAATGTGCAAAATAGGGAAGTGACAGGATCACTAATAAAAATGTTAGTAGTACCCTGCCGCCCCCAACACCGGTAAAACGAATTTGTACTCAGATTATCTTTTTTGTTGCTCCTTAGAAGCAACGTGCAAAATATGGAAGTGGTAGGATCAATAATAAAAATGTTACGTAGTACCGCGCCGCCCCCAACACTGATAAAACGAATTTGTGCTCATATTATCTTTCTTGTTGCTCCTTAGAAGCAACGTGCAAGATATGTAAGTGCCAGGATCTCTAATAATAAAGTTACTTAGTACCGCGCCGCCCTCAACACCGATAAAACGAATTTGTACTCAGATTATCTTTTTTGTTGCTCCTTAGAAGCAACGTGCTATATAAAGTAAGTGGCAGGATCTCTAATAAAAAAGTCACGTAGTACCGCGCCGCCCTCAACACCGATAAAACGAATTTATACTCAGATTGTTTTTTTAGTTGCTCCTTAGAAGCAATGTGCAAAATATGGAAGTGGTAGGATCAATAATAAAAATGTTACGTAGTACCGCGCCGCCCCCAACACTAATAAAACAAATTTGTGCTCATATTATCTTTCTTGTTGCTCCTTAGAAGCAACATGCAAGATATGTAAGTGGCAGGATCTCTAATAATAAAGTTACATAGTACCGCGCCGCCCTCAACACCGATAAAACGAATTTGTGCTCAGATTATATTTTTAGTTAATTCTTAGAAGCAATGTGCCAAATGTGTAAGTAGCGGGATTTCTGATTAAAAAAAAGTCACGTAGTACTGCGCCGTCCCCAACACCAATAAAACGAATTTGTGTTCAAATTGTTTTTTTAGTTGCTCCTTAGAAGCAACGTGCAAGATATGTAAGTGGCAGGATCTCTAATAATAAAGTTACGTAGTACCGCGCCGCCCCCAACACCGATAAAACGAATTTGTACTCAGATTATCCTTTTTGTTGCTCTTTAGAGGCAACGTGCAAAATATGTAAGTGGCAGAATCTCTAATAAAAAAGTTAGGCAGTACCGCGCCGGCCTCAACACCGATAAAACGAATTTGTGCTCAGATTATCTTTTCTGTTGCTCCTTAGAAGCAACGTGCTATATAATGTAAGTGGCAGGATCTCTAATAAAAATGTCACGTAGTACCGCACCGCCCTCAACACCGATAAAACGAATTTGTACTCAGATTGTTTTTTTTAGTTGCTCCTTAGAAGCAATGTGCAAAATATGTAAGTGGCAGGATCTCTAATAATAAAGTTACATAGTACCGCGCCGCCCTCAACACCGATAAAACGAATTTGTGCTCAGATTATATTTTTAGTTGCTTCTTAGAAGCAACGTGCCAAATATGTAAGTAGCAGGATCTCTGATAAAAAAGTCACGTAGTACTGCGCCGCGCCGCCCCCAATACCAATAAAACGAGTTTGTGCTCGGATTATCTTTTTGGTTGCTCCTTAGAAGCAACGTGCTATATAATGTAAGTGGCAGGATCTCTAATAAAAAAGTCACGTAGTACCGCACCGCCCCCAACACCGATAAAACGAATTTGTACTCAAATTGTTTTTTTAGTTGCTCCTTAGAGTACTACTACTTAGTGTACTTAGTCTACTACTTAGAGTAGAAGCAATGTGCAAAAAAGGGAAGTGGTAGGATCACTAGCAAAAATTTTACGTGGTACCGCGCCGGCCTCAACACCGATAAAACGAATTTGTGCTCAGATTATCTTTTATGTTGCTCCTTGGAAGCAACATGTAAAATATGTAAGTGGTAAAGTAGTAAAAAAGTTACGTAGTATTTTGCAACAAAGTTGAAACTCATTTGTTAGGTTTCCGACTGTCATCTGTTCTTTTTAAAAGTAAATTCTGGCGGTTCAGGTAAATCCACAAAACTTTTGTATTTAACATTTTCTAATAATAAAATGTGTAGGTACCGTTTAAAGTATGAACAAAAAGCCTGCACAGCCTACCAGGTTATACCTGTTTTCAAGAAAGGTAACCAGGCTGAAACCATTTAAATTTTTCTATTTTCTATGTGAAAACTTTGCATTTTCTTGCTGCGTTGTATCAGTAACACACTTGAAGGGCATTAAGATTATAAAGAACGTTTATAATTTCATTCGCTTTTAAAAGTGTCATAAATATTCACTTGCATAAATGATATGTACAACAAGAGAGCGTCCGCTGCACATTTCAATTACAACAGTGTTGACAGATTTACTGGACGCCTTATTGTGCTATACGTGAAAGCCGAATATACACGCTCCTATATACGCAAACGACACTAGCGCCACAGGTGGATATACGCTCGAACTAAAAATATACACTAATTTTCATTTGATCATCATTCGGGCGTCCAGAAAGAATTTTTTTAAATGATAGACAGAGGTCGCACGATGCCCCAAAAATTTTTTTACATGGGATACAATCGAGCGTCCGCATACGGACGCTCAATTACTTCGGACGCCCAAATGACGGCAAATTGACAATATAGGGACGCTCAAATGATAGCTGGATATATATATATATATATATATATATATATATATATATATATAGGTGCATACATATACATATATATAGGTATATAATTTCTTTTCAGGGATTAATTCAAGCGGTATCAAATAACAGGGAATTAAATGCTTACAGTTCTTTAATTCTTTATTCGGGAGAATAAGAATAAGAACCGTTTTCGGTTATTAGACCAATACTCATTTCCGTTTTATTTGATTTGCATTTTTGGTAGGTTTTGACTGTTAATATTATTGTGGGCGGAGATAATTTTCAATTATTTCTTAAACCACAGTCTCCCTTTTACTTTTTTTTTTTTAGTGTTAATTTTGTTATTTTTAGATAGTATTAGTAGTATAGATAATATGATCAGGTAGGTAGGTAGGTAGCTGTTAGATTTCAATGTAGTTTTTATATAAATATTAAATTGTACTGAAGATGGCAGCTTAGCTGCCGAAATACGTATCTACGGATATAAAATTATTGTGGGCGGAGATAAATTTCAATTATTCCTTAAACCACAGTCTCCTTTACTATTTTTAGTAATAGTTTTTGAGACAATTCAGCCCGAGCTAGTACGTTTGTGTTTTTAAAAGTCGGAGGTTAAATTTTTTTTTTAAAAACAATAATAGGCTTGGTATTATTTATTAAATTTACATAGTGTGTAGTTTGTTTTGTGTTAGTTTAATATCTGTGTACTTAACTTAATTTAAGTGTAAATAAGTAATAAATATGACTCATGTGTATTACAATGAGGAATTGATAGACATACGCTGGATTTCACAAACGTCACTTAACTTTAGTCATCGATTAAGAATAATCATTCCTATACCTTCAACACATGTAACCATGGCAACGTTTACCTTTAACGGATGATTAAATTTAAGTAACGTTTGTGAAATCCGCCAATAGTGCTCTGTTATGGTGAATTACATGTTAATACAGCAGGACAACATTTTGAACATTTATTGTAATTAAAAATATCAGTGCCAAGAACAAGAAGTGAACTTTAGTAAAATTCTAAAGTTATAGTGAATGCAAAGGTATGACAACTCGTTCGATATGCATTTTGTGCTGTACTGTACATTTTTTTTTATTTCATAAATAAATTTCATAAATGCATTTTATTTCGAAAAACGCATTTCGCTCTTCCAGTAAATGTCGCTGAAACACGGATATAAAAAAAATGCCAATGACGAGACCTTGACCTAGTTCTTGCAAACGTAAATAAATTTTTTTTTGCAGTTTATTGCTTTTTATTGAAAGTGGACTTGCCTCAACAAGTCATAAACCAAGCAGAGGTTTCAAAACTAAGGAACTGCACGCGCTTGTAGTAGGTCAGTTTTTCATTTTTGAGCAATACCATTCAAATTTGGAGAATCAATCTCTTTTATAATGAGGAACTTACAGTTTTAATTAAAGACATAGGTTTTGAGACACCCTGTAGATGTAATTGACATTTGACACATAAAGATGTCAAAATTACGTAAGTCAACGACGAACCGAAAGAAAAAACTAAGACAAAGAAAGTACCTCTTTCGAAAGCAACACAAGCAAATTGAGGAACGCATACTTAAAAAAAACCTGGCACTCTAAATACTGCGATTCAAATAGCTTTAAATTCATCCAAAAAGTTTAAAAATAAAATAAAACCCACCAAGCGTATAGTTAAGGTACATAAAACAGGATGAGTATTGCTTTTGATACAAATTCTTGTCGGCTTAAGTGCACTGGGTGCTCTGACCGGAGGAGTTATCGGCGTAGTGAAAGCTGTAAGCGAAGCACAACGTCACAATAGCTAGCCATACAAGAGCATTCATTCCCGCTGGAAAGTACAATCGTGAAGGAAAGAACGTGAGTTAGTGAAGTACGAGATGACTAGCTAACATTCTTACTTCCTTCGGGAAACATGTTAAGGATGTTCCGACGTTCCTGACTGACACGATAAATACTTAGGTTTCGTGTAGACTTGTTTATACTTCCACTATTTCCAAGATTCAGTTTGTTTTAGTGAGTTAGAACAGGATTTGTTTCGTTTCATTTTCTTGAAGGGAAAGTTTGTCGAAAGAAAGAATGGCATGAATGAATGCTGGTATATGGCTAGCTAATAAATCGATGGAAACGATAGCAATGGGTAAAGAATTATACTTGAAACCATACAAAACTGGACTTGGACATTTTCTGCAAAAAAAACTGCAAATTAAAAAAAAATCGACTGACTACTAACGTTGATTTAGAAAAATACGCGAACATTATGAAAGTTCCACATTTCAGAGGTGTCTTTATGAGAAACGAGCTCCGTAATTCATTGGACGGCTTACAAGAAAATGGGATCTCAAGTGATTTATTTCGATAGTTTCGGAAATTTGAAACCGGCTCGAGAAATCGTAGCGCATTTTAATTCGAAAGAGCCGTGTAAAATTATTTATAATCACCATCCATATTAAAGTTATAACACTTCTAATTGCGGACAATTATGTTTATCTTTTCTTTGTAAACAAATTCTAAGTAAATGATGTTTAGTCTTTCATTCGCTTGATAACCTCCTACCTAGCGAATTGTCGTCATATATGTTCACGTTATCAGGCAAAGAGTCTGTGTTAAGCGCGCAAATATATCCGACAATTGTTCTAGATAATGAGAAGTCATACGTTCTAGGACTGATTGATTTTTATTCGTTTAATACAATTCCTAACATCGATAAAACAATAAATTTTATATAGACAAGCACGCCATAGAAATCCTCGAAGGCGCGTACGAAGTTGAAGTCAACGAAAATTACATAAAATCACAATTAATTGAAATTAATTTAGAGAGGAAAGGAATTAGTAGTAATAAAACAGTATTCACCGCTAAAAGTAATGCAACTGGAGTCACTTTAAATACTATAATTAAAAATACACCTGATGATGATATAGTATTAAAAACAAATACACAATACATTAAAATACGAGATAAAGAGTAACAGAATTATACATTTTGAAAAACCGAATTCGATTGCACCGCTATTAGGATTCGATAGAAAAAACTGGATGCAAATAAGACATACAAATCCGATTTTGCTATTAATATTTCTAAAGTAAATGGTATTTGCTTTGAATGTAATCTAATTACTAACTCTTATAGTAACAACAATCAAGATCACGTGCTACACATATTTTTTCCTCAAGTGCCTCCCGGTTTGCGAATAGTGGATAAAGTAAACAACGTCATTTACCTACCAATAAATACGAAATACATCGATGAAATTGTCATGAAAATATTAGACCAAGACAAGAATCTAGTTAATTTTAAAAACGAGATCAGAACGATAAGGCTTCACTTAAAAGTGTGAGTGTTTCGATATAATACTTTACAGTATAAAGATATAAAAAGAAAATTAGCACAACAAAGATTCAGCTTAAAGAAGCAGTCGAAGGAGTTAACATCTGAAAGTAAACAGTTTTTATTATCATTAGAATTTTAATTATTATAAGAAAAATGAGTTTCGGTGTGTTGAACATTGGTGAACACGCTTTAGTAGATAATTCTATTATAAATTGTGAAATATACAGTCATCCGCCGTATGCAAATACTACGTTAAATAAATCCGACGAAATACGATTACTGATTCAAACACAGGACATCTACACCTTACCAGCTCAAAGTTACCTGTACATCGAAGGAAAATACTCGATCATGACGGTAAATAGATCATAGATCGTGCTCGAAATTCGAGCATCACTTCCGCCTTGAAGGGGTACGTTTCTTTCACAAACAACGTTTGCACAAGATACAACAATGCATGTTGGAATCACCTAGATCATTCTGTAATTACCGATCTGCAAGGAAGTTTTAACGTTTGCATTCCGTTAAGATTCTGCTTGGTTTCTGTGAAGACTATAAAAAATTTGATAAATAAGCGACAAGAATTAGTGCTTATTAGAAGTTCTTCGAATCTCAACGTCACTATAACCACAAAGAACGGGGAAAACCTAAATTCGAACTGTTAAAAATACTATGGAAAATTTCCCGTCTAATACTAAAATAAAAAAATTAAAATTAAAATTAAAAATACTATGGAAAATTTCCCATATCTAAGTTTCCGACGCCGATGTTTTCAGGTATTGTGGAGATAAAAGCCAGTATCACGGTACAGGTTATTGGGGTGCTTGAAGATTTCTATGGATTGACGGATTTTAAGATGAAAAAAATTAAAAAATGAGATGAACGGGCTAGAAGTTGGAGAATAGAATTTGGTGACCGGTTTTGAACAAGCGTTTTATTTAATTCTCCTGACCTCTCTTTGACCCCTTCCGATTACGCGACCGTTTTCGCTCAGATCTCGCGCTCGCTTGCGTTTTCTGTTCTCCTGTTACGACGCTCAATTCAATCCACCCGTTTAAACAGGTAAGTAATTTTTTTTCCTCGGCCGAGGGTAGCCAAGGGGGTGGCCACACACCTCTTCACCAGAACAAAAATTTAAAAGACCACCTCTGGCCATTGTCGACACTTCTTGTAAACGCCTGCCACTTTGACGGCACTGACGTCATTGCAAGAACTAGCAACAGAAGAAAATTCTTCTGCGACCACTGAATATTCGTAAACAGAAGAAGGATATTTAACGTTAATTTACAATAAATTAATGCGTTTTTTGATAAAAGTGGACTTTATTTTTCTATATTGTTTACATAACAACGGGAAGAATATGTTTTTCTACGCTCACAGGATACATAATATCACCCAAACATCCTCCCCTCAGTTAAAATAAAATTATTTTAGTGGAAGAAAGCACAATCGCACCACTGGTCATGATAATTGGGCGGTCTTCGTTTGAATTGTTGCTACTCGATTCCTACAGTCGTTTCCATAGTATAATGACAGTATTCTGCCAAGTTGCCAAGATAATGGCGGAGTATTATCTACTTTTATTAGGACCAAACTGACTACTTCTGGTTGTTCACTTCCACTGGCGGTATGCCATTTATTTCTTTCTTGTACAGTTGTTAAGTATTCGTTTTCCAACGGTTCCAAAAATGTCTATCATCATCTGCATTTATTGGTATTGGTTTAACCTATTGGTTGGTTCAGCTCTTCTTCTACGACTGAAGTTATTGGGAGCACGACATTTGGGTGAATGACAAATGGGTGAACGATAAATGGGTGAAGTCATTTGGGTGAACGACATTTGGGTGCAAGCGACAAATAGGTGAATGCGACATTTGGGTGAACGACAATTGGGTGAATGCGACATTTGGGTGACCGATATTTAGGTGAACGACAATTAGGTGAACGACATTTGGGTGAACGACATTTGGGTGAACGACATTTGGGTGAACGACAATTGGGTGAATGCGACATTTGGGTGAACGACAATTGGGCGAATGACATTTAGGTGAATGACAATTAGGTGAATGATATTTAGGTGAACGACAATTGGGTGAACGACATCTGGGTGAACGACAATTTTGGATAAACAATAAGTCTGTTTATATGAAATATGAAAGATCTGTTATTTCATTTAATTATAATTGCATACTTTCAACAAAGTAATACCTACATAGTTATTTATTATACTAGGCGCCGAGGTATCAATCTGCTAATAAATTTATTTGATGAATAACTCTACCAATCACCATGGATACTATTCATAAAATTCGAATTATTTGCCAAATAAATAACATTATTATGTACAGCCAACTTTAAAAGTAATGAACTAGCGAAATGGGCTAGGCGGTCGCCCGACCGACAATTTTCCTGTTAGAGCTTAACTTTAAACTTCGCTTTATTAACTAAACGTAGTTTGAAAATTAAAAGGGATAAAAAATGTACTCCAAGGGTACGCCACTGTAAGAATGAATGAATTGCTTTAAAATATGGCATATTTTTGATACGAAATGAAATTTGTCAAGTGACGTATAATTTGGGTAACATTTTTATCTTTTTTTTAATTTTCCAAACTACGTTTGGTTCAAAAAATTTCTCATGTGACACATTTAAAATTTCTATGTAGATTTATATACTTATTTTACATGTGAAAAATATCGCCTTTTAAAATTCGTAATAAAAATGGGGATTTCGATGTTTCGTCGGCGGCTTTCATAAAAAATGAAAAATGTCGCTCTCTCCTAAATGACGTTCACCTAAACATCGTTCATCCAATTGTCGTTCACCCAAACGTCGTTCACCCAAATGTCGTTCACCTAAATTTCGTTCACCCAATTGTCGTTCACCCAAATGTCGCATTCATCCAATTGTCGTTCACCCAACTGTCGTTCACCCAAATGTCGTTCACCCAAATGTCGTTTACCTAAATGTCGTTCACCGAAATGTCGGTCACCCAAATGTCGCATTCACCCAATTGTCGTTCACCCAAATGTCGCATTCACCTATCTGTCGCTTGCACCCAAATGTCGTTCACCCAGATGACTTCACCCATTTGTCATTCACCCAAATGTCGTAGACCCGAAGTTATTGGGGTACCAATGAGAAAGTGAGCCGGAGTTAATACAGTAAGATCATAAGGATCGTCTGATAGTGGTAAGAGAGGTCGTGAATTAAGAATGCCCTCTATTTGACACAATATCTTATTAAAATCTTCTAATGACAAAATATTTTGAGCAATTACTTTTTTAGATGCATTTTCATTGATTTTACCGCAGCCTCGTGCAAACTACCAAAATGAGGAGCTCTCAAAGATGTCTTTGAGAGCTCCTCATTTCCACGTTATAAGATTCTCTAAAAAAGTTGAGAAATGAACTATCGTGGTAATATTCAGTGATAGTCTTATATGCATTTCGCAGTTCCTTATCAGCAGCTACGAATGCCCTGCCATTATCAGAATATATCTGCTTGGGCAAACCACGTCTAGAAACAAATCTGGTCCTGAAATGGTCAGAAATGGTCCTGCCATATCTAAAGCAGTAAACAAAAAAAGGTCGTGATGGTGTAACTCTATTTATAGGTAAATTTGCCATTTTGATAATCGGACTCTTAGGTAGGTATTTGAAACAAATGATACAAGATTTAATAATTTGCTTAACTGAATTTTTGCCCGCAACTAGCCAGAAATGTTTCCGGATAATGTTCCCTGTTCACCGGAATGGAAATGGTTATTGTGCTCATGAAGGATAAATAAAATCAAAACGTTACGAAGGTATCTTCATTAAAAATTCTTTACAAATATAAATTGCATGTAATCCTTTGCAAAAAATGCAATGCTTCCGTGATGCTACATTAGAAACCGTATTTGGTTTATTGTCTGTTGATTTAGCATTGTTATAAGCAGACTGCGGAAGTTTAGGCATTTGCCTTTTCTATTTGTTAGACACTACTTTGATAAGACCTAGTTATAAATACGTTTCACGTAGTTACTGTTCAAATGGTAAAGTATTATAATGCCTATTTTTGCCTATTCATGCATAAATGCCTATTTCAGATAAAAAATGCCTATAATGTGCCTTTTTTACTAATGCCTGTTTCTTGTACAAATTTGTGACAATGTGAGAGAAATAAGCTACTACAGTGAATGTTGATTGGTTGAATTGGCACTTCTCACTCACTTCGTAACAAACTTGATACAAAAATATGACCGTCTAAAACAGGCATAAAAATTCTCAGGATCAATTTTGAAATTGCAGAAAATTAGAATAAAAATGATTAACGGCTGAATCTAACCGTAATTGGAGTATAAAAATATTATGACTGCGACAATTTTTTTTTTTTTGAAGAGAATCGCGGCTTTTTTGTTGAAAATGCCGAAACAACTAGCGGACGTTGGTACATTTCTTTCTATAAATATTTTCTTTAATGTAAGCCGAACTGAATTTGATTTTTAATACTTTTATTTAATCAGTCGGCTTTAATAAAAAAAATTAGCCGAATGCCTCTTCTTTCACCCCTGAATTGTACATTTTCCCATGCATGAAATTCATGCGTCATACTTATTATTTAATTCTGTAAACGATTATAATGCCGCCGCCAGATATGCATTTAATGTAACGCCTAACGAGATTTTTAACATCCAATTTGACATAAATTTGCGGTTGCACTTAAGTTTAATGTCAAATTATTCGTTATAAATTTGTTTTCTTTTCCATATTATCATATCACAAGTAAAAACAACACCAAGTCAAATTAGACTTTGAAAATCACGTTAAACGTAAATGTGGCCGCACCATAAACAGGTAACTTTTTTGGTTACAAGCTAGTACTAAGTGATAAAATGATGAATTTAGAAATGATTTTAGTTATTTATTGTGAATCAAATTATCAATAAATAAGAAAATTAAATTTAACGTTCTACTAGTATTATACGTATGTACGCATATTAAAAATTCAAATTAATAAAATATGTTATAATTTACTTGATTTTTTTATTGTAATCAATTCTATTGTATAAATATTTTGGAGACTATCTATACTTTATTTGTGTCTATTTTGCATATATATGAGCCTTTTTAGGCGCCTAAAATTGTATTTTTTAGTGCCTAAACTTCCGCAGTCTAGTTATAAGAAATGGTTTCTAATAACTGACATCTATTTTTTTATAAATTCAATAGTCACTCAACTTGGGTAAATCCCTTTGAGTATTATTTTGTTTCCAAAGCTTTCGTGTGTATGAATCTAATTTACTAATTAACAAATGTATCATAGCCGTATCCCAAAATGTTTTAAAGTCCTTAAAGCAGGAAAATGATTCAGAAATATATATAACAAATTTCTTATCAAAATTTAGTTACATACATGAGTACCACATTATTCGATTTTTGTATTTGATTTTGATTTTATATTCGAGTTTGTCTCGAGCGAATAGTATTTATACGTATCAAGTTTAGAAAAGTAAATCACTTTTCTAACGAGTTGCGTATACTATTTTTTCGCATTTCATACAGTAACGTATTTTATTAATGTTTAATATAAGTCACATTAAATCACTATCACATTAATAACTGACACAATTGATGGATGAAAAATAATTGTACATAGTTAGTACGTTGCTATACAGTAATGGTTGCTATGTAGTAAAGTAAGCCACTACTGTACTGTTTTGAGTATATTAATTTGATACGTTACTATATGAAATGCGAAAAAAATTTTTTTTTCGTACACTATTAGAAAATTCAATTTTACCGCCTCATCAGAGAGGAGAAAGCAAACGTTTCCACGGCTAGCCCGGCAAAATGAACATAAATGCCTAGCCGAGAAAATAATTCACAAAGCTTTACCACTAGGTGGCGCAACAATAATTTCTGGAATGCATTCTCATCGACATCAAAAAATTAATTAATTTTTTAATCAATTAAATTATTATGTTTACATTGTTTGACAGAATTGCGATATCTGATCACCAAGACGCCAACTGTGTTACCAATCTACGGTTGGAAACAATACTTTTTCCTAGTATACTGTCTATTGCGCATGACACGCTATCAAATCGAATGCAAAATCGGATGCGAATAGAGACAGTCCTCGAATGTTATAACTTGAATGAAAAATCGAATAGTGTAAAGGCAAAAATATCACGTTTGAACTGAAAATCGAATGCAAATTCGGATAGTGTATACTAGCTTTTAGTAAGAAGCACCAAGTTGTACTATAGCATAACGTTGATAATATTACTAAGAACTAATGAAATAATGCATGATTTTGCATTGTGTCGATTTGACGTCTTTTTTGCGTATTATTTTAGTATATTAGTAAACATATGAAAGCAAATACTTACAGGTACTCTGGCACGACACAACACCGGTAGAACTTTTACTCTTTCAATTCTATTATCAAAGTCCCCTCCAAATTAATTTCACCTAAATTGTCACTTCGTTTGTCTCAGTTCATCAGTAGATAATTTCAGGAATTCATTGAAATTTTGAAATATTCTAGTTGCCTCAATCTTTCTTGGAAACATCTTATTAATCATTCTTCATACCCCATCACTCGTTCTGGTACTTTGCATCTATACGTGCATCAAATCAAACGCACTAGTCAGTTTTTTCAAACCAGTAACAACAGCTAGCCCAACTTGCTTGACATCCCCTAAACCGGAAACCCGGCATATCAACCGGTATATCAATTTCGGTTTTAAAAAGGTACATATACTATTGTAATGGCGAGAGGGATGAAATAATATATATATATATATATAATCAGATCCCTTATACCTATGTGGGTGTCGGGGTACTTTTAACTCCTGGCTATTACAAATTTACGCCAGTCCTTTCTATTTTGCGCAATTCTCTTTGATTCTTCCCAAATTTTTCCTTTCTTTACCAATATTTTTGTAACTTCTTTGTCCCAGCTTAGTTTTGGTCTTCCTATCATTTTCTTTTTTTGTAATTTTGCCTTCCATACTCGCTTTACTGATACCGTGTCGCTTATTCTTTGTAAATGTCCCCACCACAACAACTGTCTTTGTTCTATGTAGCTTCCGATCGATTCTACCTGTAACTCTTCTCTAATTTGTTCGTTTCTTATCCTATCTTTTCTCGTTTTATTCATAACTCTTCTTAGGTATTTCATTTCCAGGACTTGGATCTTACTTTTCTCTTTTGGCTTAAGCACCCATGTTTCGCTTCCATATGCGAGGATTGGTATATATATTGTTTTATAAACTGTCTTGTCATGAAATAATATATCATCTTTTAATTATCTATTTAACTATGTGATTTGTTCATTTTCCTCGATAAATTCTTCAAAAAATACAGTATTTTATTAATTGGCACATTAAAAAGAGTAAAAGTAATATTCTTTTTTATATTTAGCTAATGAATATCTACGCTAGAAATACAACATAAATTAAAAATGTACGATAAATCCCACGATGTTTCAAAAACAAGCAAGAACAAACGAGTTTTCAAGTTTATAAGCTGTTGAAACACAAGCGGAATATTAAACGCGGAAGGGAGTTATGATCTTAAAGTTTTACCGCAGCTCTCGTTGCTTTTTACTTTAGCTCCACAGAAAACGTTTTCACCTTTAGTGGAATAATTACCGCAAATGACGTAAACAAAATTATTCAATTTTAATTCCTAAAATGGGAGTGCTAGTAATGAATTTTGATATCCAAGAGCAGTACACGGTTACAACTAATTAAAGCGCCATTAATGGGGATCTCGCAAGCTATAAGGGATACAAAGATGGTTAAATGAACAAGTTGCGCTATCTTGGAAACTGCATCTCCACTGGAGATTTGGTGAGGAGAATATCCTCTGGCTTATACCAATCAAAGATTTCATGAAATGTTTTTAATTTGTGAGAGTGTGTGTACTGAAGGTGACAGCGGCTCTGCCGAAATGCGCATCTACGAATATACGCTAATTGTGGTAAGATATAATTTTTTGATTTATTTAAATGATATTTATAGTGAAAAATGTATAGTATTAATAAATGACATGAAGTTTAGCAATATTTTGTAAGTATAGCATGTGTAAACAAATTTATGTAACATGGGCATTTGCACGATACAAGGAGCAAATATATTTTGTTTCATAATTTGTTTCAAACAGCCTCCTTTCCAGATGTTTTAAAGATCAATAAAACTCTGCCTGTTTACAAAAAAGGCAGTCCATAGATTATGGACAATCACAGGCCAATTTCAATTACGTACAGTTTTTCAAAAATCTTTGAATATGCTTTTCTAAATCGATTTTAGAGTTTTCATTTAAAAAATAATTAATTAATGATTGTCAACATGATTTTTTTGCCTAATAAATCTACCAATACTACAATACATGATTGGTATGAAACGGTAGTGGCTTATTTGGAGGCAGGAAAGTGCCCTGTTGGAATTTCTTGCGATGTCAGCAGGGCATTTGACTGCGTCAATCACTCAATTTTAATTGAAAAACTAAACAGATGTAAGAGGGGTCGGAAATAAATGGATCCAAAGTTTTTTAAGCAACGGAAGGCAACTTATTGAGGTGAGAGATTCTAATGAATGAAGTTTTTATTGCTTGTTCTGAAGTAAAAACTATTAATATAGGTGTCCCTCAAGGGTCAATACTGGGTCCTATACTTTTTCTGATATACGTTGTAAGAACCGCGAGTACGGGAAAGGGTGGTTTATATTTGGATAAAATGGCTTTTCAACATATAGCCAAACTTTTATGATAATAGTATATTACATAACGAGAGTTGTAAATAGCAAATTACGCACGGTGGAAAAGTTGAGCAAGGAAAGCAAGTAGTCCCACAAGTGCGTAATTGCTTTACAACTCGAGTTTTGTACTATACTTTATCTACGACCACAAAAATTACCTTCAAAGTAATCAGCAATGAGACTTGCAATTTCGACGACTGTCAATCTAATGTGATGCGGCTACGTAGATCTAACTACAAATGTGCGTAAAGTAAGTGCGTTGTGCGTTTTTCTTACTTTACGCACGACGTTTGTAAATACCCGCTTACTTAATTTATGTGTTGTACGTAATTCGTCATTTACAGTAGTGGTCGTAGATAAATATATTTTACATGTGAAGTTCGAGAGTTAGGATGTCTCAACTTTGACTTTTCACTATACTCTGAAAACGAACACCCCTCTTAGACTTTTACCACCCTTTGTTACCCAAACTTTTATAAACGGAATCGAGACGCAAAAGGCGACTCCTTTGGTTAGTAGCGTTTCTGGAATTAGCTAGAAAGTAGCCAGGAGTCCGTTTTCTTCGGACTCGGTATGAATCTTGGCCCTTTCGATCCTCGGACTTACTATTTTGGAATTGTTGACTCTTTCTCCTCTCCTTGTTCGATTTACCACTTCATAAAAAGGTTCTCTAAATTCTACTTTGAATAATAAATAAAATTCGAAAAGTTTAACAAATAAAATTATATTGAAGAAAATTTAACGAAAACAAATAATTTACAAAGGCAAAAAAAATTAACAAACCAAATCAAACTAATTACGAAACTAAATATCAAGAAAAATTTTAATGATGTATTAATTTTGAGACTTCTGAAGAAAACATAATAAAGAACTTTATAACAAAATTAATAAAACAGAAAAAACATAGACAGTGCAAAATATCCTGAAAAAATATAACAAAACAAAACAAACTTCGACAAGAAAGGAGAATGGTGTAATAACACTTAGAAAAATGCTTTTTGTTTATAATTATCTAACTTTTTAAGCAACAAATACATTGACTTACTGTGGGCGAATCTTAAATGATTTTCCTCGTATCCGTAACTTAGGAAAACACTATCAATTCAGATTTACGAGAATTGTTTCGTTAGCGAGCGAATTTCTTTTAAAATAACTGACACAAAAAAAAAACTACACGATAAAAAAGCTTGCGCTTTTTCTATCCATAACCGATAACAAACTTTGGAAATTTTTAATATTAAATTAAAATAAAAACCGAACTTGGAACAAAAATTAAATTAAAATTTCGACGAGAATTAACGCGGATTAAAAACATAGGAAACCGGGAACTGTCGTTTTTTCGCTCTTCGCGTCTATTTAAGCTTCCGCTTCCACTCTGGGAAAACCAAAGAGGGATTTTTTTAATAGTCAGCATATTCCCGCAAAACGCGCTGTTAATTCGAGCTTCCAGCGGTGATTTGCACGAGATGGCGTACTCATCCTGCTTTTACCCTTTTTATCCATGTGTCGCGCGGTTAACGTTCAAGAAAAGCTGGCCGCACGGCTTTTGCTGACTCAATGAGAATTGAAAAACTTTATCAACGCAACTTAATATTGCCTCTGGTTTGAAAGCACGTTCTAGTCTAATGAAAATGATATGTGTTTCCTGCTCTCTGGTTTCTGTCTGAGACAGGTAAAACTTGAAACAAAGAAAATAATTTCGAAATCTCTCTGCGCATTTTTCGGGTCCTTACAACGTAAATGACATCTCTTCAATGGTTCAATTACCAATTTTCGAATCAGGTACAGTTAATAAGGTATTAACTGTACCTGACTTGAAAATTGGTAATTCCGAGGTGCTACATTCTATCGATATCATAAAAAACTAGGACAACTTATCAATCCAGTAGCCATGCATTTCCATTATTTTATTACATTGAATCTTACTTTGTTGTCAAGTCAGTAACTGTATTTTTGTTAACGCTGAAATTTTGAGCAATTTGTCTAACTGTGACACCCTTTTGATAGATGATATTGATAGACAATTTCAAATAATTTTAAATTTGTGGTCGGTAGCAGTTTTACACTGCTGAAAAAATCTTGTCCTAGTTTTTTATGATAGCAATAGTACATCTTCAACAAAATTCTTAGGACTACAAATAGGAACTTGTACCACGCGCAAGTTGCCCGATGGTGTTTGTTTCTGGGGAGGTTCTGCTCATAGTAAGAAGGTGTTTCTATCCCAAAAGAAGATAATAATAATGTCTTTATTGTGCGAATATACATATACTCGTAACTTACAATCAATTACTTAATTCATAATTCATAAAAAAATAATAAAATAAAAGAAATATACAGGATGTTAGGTAATTGACTGGACATCTTCAAACCACGTATTAAGAACACTCTGTAGAGTAAAAAAACCTTTACATTCGAGGGTGCTGCGGCTTTCGTTTTCCAGGAAAAAATTCAAACAAAAATCGATAAAAATTGTTTGGAAACCACTGATTTTCTTATCTACTGTTACACCCGAGCGCCGAACGCCATCCGTGCGGGCGATCCCTTCCCATAAATTGTCAGATGGTTTATTGTTTTACGACAAGCAAATAACGCACGTTCAGTGTCTCAACAGATTTCGAAGTGTGCGGGTCAGTGCCAGGCAGAAAAGGTGCCAGGTCACCAAGGGTCAGCTTACACAAATAACGAAATTGTTGACATTATTCTAACGTACGGATAATGTAGGTGCAATGCATGTGCTGACGCGCGTAGATATCGGCGGCGGTATCCCCAGCGTCGAATCGTCGAACAATTATTGCAATTGTGCAACGGGCAAGAGACACTGCAAGAGACATCAGCTTAAATAAGCGCTCGCTCCGTAAGTACTATCAGCGGTCCTCAATAGTTCGCTCTTTTTGCATTTTTTCAAAATGTCCCGAAAATTCATCATGTCTAGATACTTTCTGATCCCATTTGAAACCCTTAATCTACAGTTTAATTTGTCCAAGCAATAATCTAACACCCTGTATATAACGCACAATCTCTAGGCGAAGTTCAGTTTTATTATTATTACTATTTAAGTACATACATACATACATACATACAGAGCCTCAAACTGCAACAGCCAGAGCTGTAGGGATACGCAACACGAGAGCCGATCCATTCTATTGTAGTCTTTGTTATTAACGCATTTAATACAATGTGTTTCTTCATTTGTTTTGTTCATATTAATATCTGTGTTACAGAAATCGGTTAATAGGTTGTATATAAATTATTTCTATTTGGCGGTAGTGAGTTTTTTTTTTAACACGCATATTATAAAACTTAAACGAAAGCACTATTGATTACCGTTTTTTTTTTCGTAAAGTGGCTAATGAATGTTTCCTAAACACGAGGTATTATGAAGCGAGCTGAAATTATACAATTAATTTCAATTTATATTATCCGTTTTGCACAATATTTCTTGCTTAAGGGTACGAGCGAATTTATGAAAAGCTTTTCGTGTTTTTATCAGGTTGGACAAAAAGGATTTAATGCGCTTCCGACTTTCCTTCAACGCGGTGTTTGTATAGAAAATTCCACAAATAATCTACGCAGCGAGCAGCGAATGTGTACCGAATACTGTACTAAATACCTTTATGTGGAATGCAGATGTATTGATTTTCTGTGCAGTAGATTAGTGTTTTACAGACATACTTGTGTACAAGTAATTTCATACGTTATTGCATTTTGTAGTTTAGGAAAGGATATCCTGCTAAAAACTTACAAGCTCCTAATAAATATGGTAATGTCTACGGAAGTCGTATCTACAGTTATACTTGCCAAGTTATAAGATTCAACAAACGATCCCATCAGAGACCAAGAAACACCACTTACTTCAAAGAAAGCCAGTCGTAAGTCACTCTAATGCAAAAATTGACAAGTGAATACAGTATACTTGTTTGATCATAGGAAAAAGAAAACCGATTAACGGAAACAATTCCTCTACAGAAGATGCTATAAAACATGAGAAGCTCCAACTTCAAGTTGAGTATCTGAAGTTGAAGAATTATCGAATGAAATTGGAAATTCTAAAATTAGAAAACGAGCTTAAATTGCCCAAGTCCGAGTTTACCGAATCGTTACCAGCAGCGGAATATATCTATGAAGTTGTTAACGGCAGCCACTTTTTCAATTTATAATAGTAGAACAATATGCTATGGATGAAAGAATTATTTAGTTTTGTTTTTTGTCAGGTTTATTTTTTATTTTCCTAGTTATAGAGATATACAATTGTTCATCTATTAACATTAGGTATGTATTTAATAAACTGCTTATAACAGAATCTAATATTTTTATGTGTACCTGCTACATGTGATATTCATGTTTTGTTTACAATAAAGTTAATTTCTCATAAAATAATTGAAGAGCTCCTGTAATCTAGCTTGGGCCCTGACAGCAGGTGCATTATCATCGAGATTTTCATAATTTTCTGCATCATCTAGAACATCTTCATTATCTTGTACTGCGAAATCTTCAGCATTTTCATCATTTTTTGAGATATTAGAATCGCAGAACATTTAAAAATATTATTCATTTCCGTCCTAATTTTGTTTTGTAAGTTTTCTTTTTATGGGGTTATCTAAAAGGTCGAGTTTACGTGAACAGACCGCAAAATTTGGAAGACTTATAAAACAAAATTAGGACGGAAATGAATAACATTAGTCGTGGAACCATCGCTAGAGTTATTAACAGCATTTACACACGAGCTAGTCACTGTCAAGTGGTTGGTGGAGGACATTTTCAGCATTTATTGTAATTTTATTAGGTTGTTTTGTTATTTTAACTTGAAGGCTTCCGCGGCCGTCGTCCATGTTTGAATTGGCTTCCGGTTGGAACCGCGCCACGTTGACTTCTTCTACTGCCGACGTTTCGTTCTTCTTTGCAGAAGAACTTCTTCAGGATTGCTGCTGCTGCTGGTGTTGCTGCTGCTTCTGGTTAGTCGTTGAGACGGTTAGTCGTGAGACATTGTTTTTATAAGAAAGTATTATTTTAGGTTGAAATTTTATTAAGATTAATAATCACATTTCCATTTTTCAATAATTTTTTTCCTCAAAATTTTCTTATGCAACTAGTGGTTCATTAACATTTTTGTACTTAGAAAAATGGATGCTTTCAAATGACATTTTCAAAAAAATAGGTTATCATTTAAAAAAAGTGTCGATTATGTCACAGCGCAAAAGTGGTAACTGGGATAAAATTAGAATTGGTTGTAAAAGATGTCTTTTTTAAAAATAAAATCGACCTGCCCGAGCATTTTTCGAAAAAATCAACGCTAAGGGTGTTTTTTCGCTTGGTGCGTTACTTTAGCACCACAGTGTATAGCCCGTCTAGAAAATATCCGGAAAAAAGAAAATAATACTGCAGCTTTCAGTTTTTGAATTTATGAACATAACATTACAATAGAAGAAAACAATTCTAGTTATTTTTAAATTAAATTATTTTAGTTAAAGTTATATTAAACGTTCAGGGAACCTGAAATCAAAACAGTTGCATCCTGAGTAGATTGAATGTTTCATGCGTGTAAAATTTATGCTGTTATTTTATTTTTTCTTACAGTTTTTGGTAGAAACAGTTTTACAAATCTCTTTTCTTTAATTATGAACCCCATTATTGAAAATATGTTCTATCAGTTTTCACTTTTCTCAAATTTGACAGAATTATTCAAATTTTTCTGTTTGTTTAAAAGTATTAACACCCAACATCTGTAGTCAATTTTTTTTATTAGATTCTTTTAAAAATATGATTTTGACAAAATACTACGCTTTTAAAAATATCGTAAATATAATATAATATTTATAATAAGCAATATATTTATAGAAATTTCAAAATTCCGGATATTTTCTAGACAGTCTATATTTTCAATTAATGTCGGCCAATTTGAAAATCAAGAAAAAAATTATCAAAAAATAAATCCTATATTATGAAAAGCATCTAAAACTATTGGCGTGAACTCGTGGGAATCACTATATGGTAATGTGTTTCAAAATGATTTTCATCATCTGTGACTTTT
Source organism: Dorcus parallelipipedus (assembly GCA_958336345.1). Classification (NCBI taxonomy): domain Eukaryota; kingdom Metazoa; phylum Arthropoda; class Insecta; order Coleoptera; family Lucanidae; genus Dorcus; species Dorcus parallelipipedus. The sequence continues at coordinate 2,609,726 of OY284482.1, forward strand.
CCATGTAAAATAAAAAATGCCACTTTACGGAAATTGAAAATCAGTTTTTGAATTATCTTTGAATTGTCGAACATTATAAACTTACATATCATCACTTAGTATCAGCTAAAGTGTTACATATTTTTGATTTGTCCGTTTGTACCGAATACGACTGCCTTTTTTATTATTGACATCTGCTGAACAGAATGATACACCATGTATCAGCACAACATCTGAAAACTGCCTTTCAGTGAAGTTAACAACATTTTGAGATATTATTTTTTGGCCCGGAAGGAGGTTGTAGACTAAAAATTTGGAAGCAATTGAATATGTGTCGTGTCGTAATTTCAAAAGCATGTTTAAATTATACATATTTTGGTATATTATATCCAGTTATTTGTATACACGGTGTTGATTCGTTTTTCAGAGATAGGGAAATAGCATGTAAAATTAAATATTTGTAAATATTGGCTCTTCTGTCAATTTTACAGCAAAACGGTAAAGGAAAAAATTGTTCAGAATTCTAAAATGCACTAAAGCCTTAGTTATTTTTTTACCGATATTCTCAAAAATAGTAAAAGTTTTCAGGAAAATTGACATTTTATTAGCAGTTAGCAATTATTGCTTTTTTAACGTCTCTACATTTTCATGAGAATTCTGTCAATTATACAATTTACTGTTTTAATTATCCCAGAAGAAAAAGGGATTTGGTGATGAATCTGGAAAACGTGCCGGCCAGTTAATGGTACCTCCTCTCCCTAGCAGTGACTAAAAAATGTGTAATTTTAAAAGTTTCGTGAAACTGCATGTTGTGCGCAGGGCAACCAACCATCATGTTGCAGCCAAATTTCATGGTCTATTCCAAAATTTCCAAAAGTGCAGCAATTGGAGATACTTGTTACCGGTGAGGGATCTTTCAATAAAAAAATGGGCCAATGACTCCTAAAATTCTTGCCTATACGTTAATTTGTCGTTGTTTACTTCGGTTCGGGACAGTTAATGTAAATTTTGAGTAGGTAAGTACTCTAATATAGGAAATTTTGAGAATTTGAGGTATCATGAGTACCTTAGTTTCTGAAAACAGCATTCTCTGAAATTTGTCCTCTTCAAAGATTTCTCGTTGTTTGTGGTATTTAAATGATTTATATTTTCGTATCTGTCTCTTTAGTATACGAAAAGCTGTAATATGATGAATTCCCAAATTCAAACTAATGTGTCTTAAACTTAAATTTAAATTTTCATTCGATATTGTTAATACATTAGTAAAGTGATTTTCATTTTCTATACTTTTTTAAATTCGCATAATTCGTCTACATTTCCTTTTGTTTCAAGATGTTTAATAATCCTACTTAATAGTATCCGCATAAGCTATTTTTCGCTCCGTATAAATCCCCTCAAAGAGTTTCCCGAATAATAAGATTTCTTCTTGGGTAGTTTTAATACTTCATTACAATAATTACGAAACGGAAAGAGAAATTGAACTTTCCTAAGTGCAAAAATTGCAAATTTTTGAAGTTGCCACTTTCAACAATTGCCTAAATATTTATGAGTCATGGCGAACTTAGTAAATTATGTGCAATTTCCAGAAGATTTTTGCCATTTAAAAATGGCTGCGAAATTTAAAGTTTTAAAAAATGTATTAAGTGCATTTTAGAATTCTGACCAATATTTTCCGTTACCGTTTTGCTCTAAAATTTACGAGAAAGCCAATAATTGCATATATTTAGTTTTACATGCTATTTTGCTTATGTCTGAAAACGAATAAACACGATATTTCGTTACTAATTGATGAGTTATAATTCGTGAAGAACGCTTTGAATCTCATTTTTCTTGAATCTGTTCTACGTATGTATTAAAATATATGCTCCTACACAATTTCATGCTTATTGTTATTTAATGTGTTTGATGATAATCAAGTTGGTTGTTCCATTAGGATGTCAGTATGAAGGTGGGTTTGAACGCCCTGAAATATAAATTTACCTGAAATACCTCAGCCATCTGTCGAGATATGTATTTCAGCAGCTGAGTGGAAACTCGAATCCATTTCTACGATTCTGGCATTGTTCCATAATCACATATTGCTTTCACGATCCGCACGTTATTAATGGATGGTAATTCTTCAGCTGGACGAATATAATATACGTAGATGCAATTGCCTCATTGCATTTATGGATGTTTTGCCTCTGCAAAACCTCTGTTACATAACAATTTTTCACACTGTAATTATAAGCGTTGATTGGTATGTCGACTTATTCTATCGTACAAAACTCAATAGTTTCTGAGATATTTTAATTTTTTGTTTTTCTTAGAAATGTACTCCTTGCTACCAAATCAAAGGTTTATCAATCAATTAATCAATGTTTATTCACTTTGCTAACAAGTTAAATGTGAAGCGTCAAAAATATGCATACATAGTAAAATACATTACAATTGTTATGATACAAACATAAAAAAACAAATATACACAATTAAAATTATCATTACCATTAATAATTATAATTACCATTTTCCACTTTCGTGTTTTTCCTAATTATTGGTATTTTTTTTTTTTTGTAAATACAAAGTACTAACAAAATCGAATGAAATTAAATAAGAGGACACGAATGAACAGAGTTTTTCAATAATTTAATAAGGTAGAAACTTAAAAATATATGTTGTAAGCTCGGACGCAGCTCGCAGAAGAATAGTCAGCTCTATTCTTGAAATGACAAGCGAGTATGGTACGCTACGCACATCTTGTATTCACAGCTTCGTTTTGCACGCTCTCATTTATATATGCAATATATTTTTATACGCGCTGTTAAATTACCTGTATCATTTCAGCTATCATCTAGTATCACAGCGTCGTTCTGTACGTACCCTAAGGCATGAAAAAGCGGTCTGCTTGTTGGGTGCCGCGTTTGCTTACACTTGAGCAAAAACACGTTCAAATGCAACTTTCACAAGAGCCTTTGGATTGTTTTAAGAGAGATCCAACCGATTTTATACGACGATTTGTTAATACTGATTAAACCTGAAACGCCTGAAACCAAACTGCAATCATAGCAATGGACAGAATCTGGTTGCTCAGCTTCAAAGAAAGCAATGACAGTAAAATCAGCTGGCAAGCTTATGGCATCAGTATTCTGGGATGCAAAAGGTATTTTGATGATCGATTTATCTTCCAATCGGACAAACAATAAGTGGCGAATATTATGCTAACCTTTTGGACCAATTCCAACTAAAAATTCAAGAAAAAAGGCCCGGTTTGGCGCATAAGAAAGTCATTTTTCACCAGGATAATGCAAGGCATCATACCAGTGTCATTGCTATGGCCAAAATTCATGAATTAAAGTACGGCACACTCACCCTACTCACCTGATCTGGCTCCATCTGACTTCCACCTATTACCCAACTTTTCTTAGGTGGACAGAGATTTTGTACACAAGAAGAGGTCAAATACGCTGTTGATTTCTATTTTGCAGACCTTGAAGAAACGGTCTTCCGCGATGGGATCAAAGCTTTACTGCATAGGTTCTCAAGCTAATTTCGTCTACCGCCCACTTTGAGAATCAATTATTTTCTAGCGCCCCCTAAAATTTTTAACTTTACCACATCTTAAAAATCACAATCGCAATCATTACTTTAATATCTTTAGTTAAATTGTAGCCTGTCTTATCTTATTTCTGAGTTCAAACTTACATTTTAAATGAGACTCTCCAATTTTCTCTGTGCCTTTTACCGCCCCCCTGTAGACCTCTAGCGCCCACAAGGGGCGTTATCGCCCACTTTGAGAAAGACTGCTTTAGAGCATCGGTGGACGAAGTGCATTGAACATTCAGGAGATTATGTTGAGAAATAAAAATGATTTTGAAAACGTAAAGCCTGCCTTTCATTCTCAGGCTAGCCAATTATCATCCTACCTATTATATTATACGACTAGCGCTATGTGTTGTGATATGAAGACCAAACGAGCTTAGCACATCCTGGAGAACCTTGATTTGGAAAGTGTTAATCAGGATATTGACATTTAAGTCACCCCCTAAAATAATTATATCTTAATTATTAGTGTTCATAAGAACATCAGTTAGTAAAGTATTTCAACAAAATCTTCGAATGAACTGTCCGGACAACGATACATTCCAATAAAACATACTCTGCGCATGTCTATTATAAATTCAATTGCACAACATTGGCTGCATTTTTCGATAGACAATCTTTCGATATATTTAATACCATTTGCATTTACATATATCTGACAAGGATGGCAACACCTCTTCTCATATATGCATCATGACAGAAATATGTTACTGGCACCAATGTTCCGGTAAACACAAAATGTCTGGTATTTCATCACTGTTGAAAACATCCAGAGAATCCATTTTGTTTTGAACACCTTGTATGCTCACATGTATAAATTTTAAGATTTTATAGCCGAATCGGTTTGTATGTTGTTTTCCAATTTTGATTAAATCAAATTCTTGCGTACTCCTTGTGTGATTAAAAAATTATTGTTGTTGCTTATTTTTCCTTGATTATTCTGGTTGACTTGATGTATATTAGGTGTCATTAGAGATCTGCTCGCTTGAGGAGAAGCAATGGGAAAAGTATAATTAGACAACAGATGACAAATATAGTTGTCCAACAGTTGCATGTCTTAAGGTGTTTTATACGTTTGTCTTGAGTGACTAATAGTATATTACATAACGAGAGTTGTAAATAGCATATTACGCACGGTGGAAAAGTTGCGCATGAGCCGCGCAGCGGCGAATGCAAGTAATTCCACAAGTGCGTAAATGCTTTACAACTCGAGTTTTGTACTATACTTTATCTACGACCACAAAAATTACCTTATTATTCAAGTTCAAAATAATCAGCAATGACACTTGCAATTTCGACGACTGTCAATCTAATGTGATGCGGCTACGTAGATATAACTAAAAGCGTGCGTAAAGTAGGTGCGTTGTGCGTTTTTCTTACGTTACGCACGACGTTTGTAAACACCCGCTTACTTAATTTATGTGTTGTACGTAATTCGTCATTTACAGCAGTGGTCGTAGATAAAATCAAATTTCAATCACTAGCGCAAAATGTGCAAAATCAACAACTATCCATGACGACCGATCATGACTGCTTGACGTTTTAAGTAATGTCACTTCAAAAATATCTTTTTCGCATTTCATACAGTAACGTATCATATTAATATCCTCAAAATCTTACAGTAATGGGTTACTTTACACCATAGCAACTATTACTGTAGAGCAACGTACTAACTATTATGATTTTTCGTCTATCAATTGTGACAGTTATTAATGCGACACTGATTAATGTCACTTCTATTAAACATTAATAAAACACGTTACTGTATGAAATGCGAAAAAATAGTATACGCAACTCGTTAGAAAAGTGTTTTACTAAACTTCATTTTCTTAACTTGATACGTAATATACTATTTCAGGATTCTTTGTTGTTAAAAAATGCAACTGTTGGACAAAACGTATATCACACGTGAGCGAAATGCAATTATACACTTGTGAGAATTGTCTCACTCATCTGTAATTTTGTGTTTCTCTCACAATATAATCTACTATTTTTTGGTTGAAATGTCAAATGGACTCCATCAAAAGCATAGTCGTCGTGGTAGTAATACAGGCAATTTTTTAACATAAAAAATAATCAAATAGTATACTTAGCATTTCCAGCATGATGATTAGTTCGGGTAGCTTTAGAATAGGTGCATTGTAAATAATAATATTGAAGAACTTTGGTGAGGTCGGTTTCACAGCGAGTCGTAAGTAGTTCGTAATAAAGTTTATAACACGAATTTCGTGCAAATAAGGTAACGGGAAATATTAAGAGGAGGGATTATATGTATACGGGTCATGATCAAATTAACAACGCATTAGCAAAGTTTCTCCTAAAGGAGCTCTTATTCCAGCCACACAATAACTATAAAGAAGAACGGGCTTTTCGTTATACAGTTAGTTACGAGTAACTGGACATTATCCAATTTATTAGACTAAACTACACCATATTTGTTTCTCAAGTCATGACCTTTATTTATTACTTTCTTTACAATTCCATAAAATCTAAAAATATTCTAATATAAATATTATTTGTTGACATATAATATTTTTTCGAATTGGGGTTCAAACATGTTTGTTTGTTTCTTGAACTGGTTGACCGAGCAACTTTAACGGCTCATTTTTGTTTTTCAAGCTGGGTGTATAATTTTAACATCACAACCATCCTTGGTCGAGGCGAGATTCAAACCTACACCGTCAAGCGACCACTCGACCACTCACCGGCCGTTCAAAAATGAATCATTGCTTATTCAATTAAAAATAATCTACAGTGCTGGCCAAGACGTCGCGTCGGCATCAAATGGGAAAGATTTTTATTTCTAACTTTTCGATAAACTTTTTACGGCAATAATTTGTACCGGGTGTCGCAACGGTGTGTATTTCTTCTGTGGAGCCTATAGGAATAACATGTAGAGAAAAAAAGATTAAGAAAGTTATACTAGACATCTCGGGGCACATTTTAAAATTATTTTCAACTATACAGTATGTTCCAGAAAGTGTTGGTGCATACAAAGCGATTTTTTTAAATGGAACCTCCTGTATATTCTTATAAATTTGGATGTCCCGCGGCGAGATGATTACAATAATATAAAGATACACAGTGAGCCTCTAAAGTATGGAATAAAATTCGTAATTCCTTTATTTTTGACATTTCGAAAAAACGCTCGGACAGGTAAATTTTGTTTTTAAAAAGCACACATTTTCAAGTGAAAATCAATTTGTTTTCGAGTAGTGATGTCAACGACATTTTTTTTAAATAGCAACCCCCAATCTTTTTTCTTGATCCTAATAGCTCATAGAATTCTCTATCCAACCACATAAAAAATTTATTTGTTTTATGGGAAAAATTTTGAGAAAAAATTATTGAAAATGAAATGAAATAACAATAATAATAATTTAATTTTTGGTTAAATGACGAACCATGATTACTCGACTTGAAAAGACTTTGTTTAAATGACAAGAATGACAAGTTTTCTTTTATTGTAGGTATCATTTTGGTTTTATGAAAATGTCAGGCCTACTTCATTTGTAGGTAGTAGATGATTCATTCATTTTCAATAATTTTTTTCTCAAAATTTTTCCCCTAAAACAAATTTTTGATGTGATTGGATAGAGAATTCAATGAGCTATTAGGATCAAGAAAAAAATTGGGGGTTGCTATTTAAAAAAAATGTCAATGACATCATTACTCGAAGACAAATGACTGTCAAAAATTTATTTTCACTTGAAAATGTGTGCTTTTTAAAAAAAAATTACCTGTCCGAGCGTTTTTTCGAAATGTCAAAAGTAAAGAAATACGAATTTTATTCCATACTTTAGAGGCTCACTATATTAATTTCGCTCAGCTATTTTCGTAAGAAAAAATTTTTTCTTCGAAAATTACTTAAAAATTTACAAATTTTGAACTTATGTTGCTGACTATGGAGATGACACAGACTTACGAAAATATAACAAAATATTCTTAGGACTTTGGGCTTTATGAAAATATGAAAAAAGTTAAAATATCTGTTAGCATTATACAGGGCAAACAGTACTTGCGAAGCACTCAGTATCTCATTATTTTTTAAATGGAATGGCTTATTTTTTATTTCAGAAATGGGTAGTTTTTAAACTTAGCTTTCTACTGATACCAGGTTATAACCTATATTTCTAGCATTTCTTTCATTAGAAACCTTGTTTTTACTACTATTTGAACATTTTAGCCTTCAGTTTATAATTTTTGTATAGTAAATGAGCAAAAAGTAAATCCCAGAGTGTATTTATATCATACTTGAAGAAACGCCCAGGTCTACACATTTAATGTTTTACGATACACAATTACGATACGAAAAACAGGTAAATATGTGAAAAAAAGTTCATCGTAGTCAGCTATATTTGAGATCTTAGGACAATTCTGAATAACTTTTCCAAATAATATTTCCGCGTATTTTGGAAAATAAAGGTACTTTACTTTTATGTCCACTTGAAATATTTTTATTTCCTTTCGGTATGTGACCAGTGGCATTCGAATTTTAATATCTGCATTTTGAGTTTGGGAAGTTCTAGGAACTTTCATAAAGATTACATTTTTCTGAGAGACCAATAATAAAAAAGTTTCCCATATATGTCGAACTTTCTGCCGTTCACTTATAATATTTACTCATTATTGCGTGGTTAACAATAATGATATAAAAATTTACTTAGAAAAATGTAGTTTTTAGCTTTCAAATTTATGGTTATAATTTATTTCCAAAAATAAAAGGTTTAAAACCAAAAAATTCTAATGGTAGTAAAAACAATACTTTTAGTAAAACAAATGTTAGAAATAAAGGTATATAACCTTACATCAGTAAAAAACTAAGCTTAAGTACTATCTATTTCTGAAATAAAAAATAGGTCATTCCATTTAAAAAAAATGAGATACTGAGTGCTTCGCAAGTACTATTTGCCCTGTATAATGCTAAAAGATATTTTAACTTTTTTCATATCTTCATAAAGTCCAAAGTCCTAAGAATATTTTGTTATGTTGTCGTAAGTCTGTGTCAACTCTATAGTCAGAAGCATAAGTTCAAAATTTGTAAATTTTTAAGGAATTTTCAAATTTTTTTTTAACGAAAATAACTGTGCTACGCGTCCCTGAAGGGTTTGCGCAACAACCACCTGTACGTGGAGGGTAATACCCTAAGGGGAATTCGGCCGAGCCGGTCGGACCTACCTGTGTGGCTCTCTTTTGGAAGGATTCGCTGCCGTCCCGGTAGCCCAGCGAAGACGGCCGTGCGGCGCGATAATTGAAACGCACAAGTGTCAGCCCGTACGAAGGGGGAACGATCCCGAAGTTAGAACCTATTAGGGCGCCACCTAGCCGAAATGCAGCGATTCCCAAGGTCATGAACCGACGCTAGGAGAAGGTCCAAAATAAAACACTGGGTAAAGCTCCGACGCCAAATGGCTCGCCAGAAGGGCAGAGCAAGACGGAAGCAACCCCAAAACCCCACCAAGGTGAAAGAAAACCCCAAGCGTAAAAGTTAACAACCATATATTAAGGAAAAAAGAAAAGGACTCTCAAAATGTGAGTAAAGCTCACGAAACAGTGCGCCATCCGCAACGAAAATTATATTAAATTAATTACTTGAATAAGTAAAATGATTAAAGGTCGTAAAACCTAGAAAGCCTTTAATGCATAGGCAAATATGTACAACACAATTAAATAAATAGGCGCTGAAAAAACCGCACGCGTACGGGCCCATCCGCGACGTTCACAAAATTACCCAAACGGGTGAGTTATCCGTAATTAAAAATTAAATTTCAAAATTGACAACAAAAAAAAAAACTAGTAAAAGTAGTAATAACCAAATTGACACAAAGTAAAAGTGGTCACGCCTCTTAAAAAATAAATAATTAAATTTTAGATTGAGTTACACAAAAGAAGAGCGTGAATCCAGTCGCGAACAGCAAAGGAAAACTAAAGCGGGCGGTTGCGATGCGCACACGCTCAGCAGGTCGCTGAATCCGTAAGAAGTTACGTCGCCCCCAAGAGGCAGACGGCGAAGTGATAAAGACCAAGAGAAAATTTGAGTTTACGATACCAAACAATCCTTTTCTCCCTTTGGTCAGGCGGTCGACCAACCAGGAACGGTGTCACCAGGGGGGTGGTCGAGTGTGGCTATCCAGCCCCAGGAGTCGGTCCGATTTAAGCGGGGGGACTCGTAAGAAAAGGGGGGTCGGTATCACGCAGCCGTTCAGGGCCCAAGGTGGTCCGCGTGGCGATTTTAAAATTTCTTGTCAACCATGTGTTTGTAGGAATGGTGGACTCCTACCACTTGCTGTTTAAAAGGAAAGAAAAACATTGCAATAGTAAACGCTAACACAAATCCAAATCACGAACCCCACAAAAGAAAATTAGACAACAACAACTTACCTCGTATTGCGAATACGAGCCGCGAAAATGAAGAGGGAAAAGCCTGTTTTCGGTGTGCCGAAAATTCGGTGTTCGATGAAATCAAATCCGCATAAGCGAGTGGCTCAGAATTGACGACAGCCCATCCGTGGACAAAATCCTCTAACGAGACTCCAAGCGAAAAATATTCACATCATACGAAAGGAGTCGTCCAACAGATGGGAACATGCGAAGCACAATGAAATGGCCAACCACAAAAATGTCTTCTCTAGCCGACGACCGGAAATGTGACGTCAGAACGAATGTTCCAGAAAGAATCAAGCAACCAACCGAAAACCACATAACATAACTAAACTCACTACAAGAAAGCTGACAGAAAATCCGTTCCTAGGTGAGAAAGGGGGGATGCAACAAAATTAACTTTCAGCAAGGAAGCTCCAAACTTCGTGCGAGAGGAAAAATACAACATGCACGTCGGAAAGTTGACAGTTGGAAACCCTACCTAACCTCGCGTTGTCAAAACCAGAAGTAAACAAACACCCGCTGAATACGAACGGGGCCCTCTAATGCCGCAAGGAAGCGAACGCAGCGACGGGCGAAGTCCGCACAGCGAAGCGTCGAGTGCACATAAGATGACAAACAAGGTAAGGCGGACAAAATGTCGAAATACGTAGATAGTGAAACAACTACGGAGCTCCCAGCGAAATAAAGTACGGTAAATAATAAAAAAACGTAACAACTGAGTACAACCAATATAGGGTGCCCGTTTTTCGAGCCTAGTTATTTGAAGGATCTCAGTTATTTGAAGAGATACGAAGTCGGTTAGGGCAAAGTTGTGTATTTTTATGCTGATTAATGAGCTGAAAAGAAAATTCATATATCTTTTACGGTATTCAAGATATTTGAAAAAAACGAAAAATCGTGATTTGCGTTTTCAATTTTTTTAACAAAAACTGTTAAAGATATGTATTTCTAAGTTCGACATTATTGAGGCACTTTTTTACAAGCAATTTAATTCTGTCATCGCCTTTATCATTGCAACAAAATTTACAGGAAAACGACATTCAACTTTTTTTCTTATGGGCGCCATCTTGGATTTTTATATTTTTAAATAATGTTTTTCTTTCTGATTACAATGATGTAGCACACTTGATGATTTATAGTTGCAATTTGGATAGAATACCAAAGACGTCTTTTTGCAAAGAGCGCAAGTTTGGGATATTTCCTTTCTCTTCATAGAAATTTAGGCGAATATGGTTCTTTTATTAAGCCTAGAGGAAAATATGGCAACAGACCAGCTGAAAATGAAGACGAAATTTTGCAAATGATAATAGTATATTACATAACGAGAGTTGTAAATAGCAAATTACGCACGGTGGAAAAGTTGCGCATGAGCCGCGCAGCGGCGAATGAAAATAATTCCACAAGTGCATAATTGCTTCACAACTCGAGTTTTGTACTATACTTTATCTACGACCACAAAAATTACCTTCAAACTTGCAATTTCGGCGACTGTCAATCTAATGTGATGCGGCTACGTAGATCTAACTACAAATGTGCGTAAAGCAAGTGCGTTGTGCGTTTTTCTTACTTTACGCACGACGTTTGTTAACACCGGCTTACTTAGTTTATGTGTTGTACGTAATTCGTCATTTACAGTAGTGGTCGTAGATAAAACATATTGGGTGGTATGAATAAAAACGAAGTAAATACTACTGCTACACTTTGAAGTATCTTCTTCGTAGTATTTACTTCAGTTTTGGAGTAGATACTACGTTGTGAAGTAAGTACTTCTTATTTTCCGGAAGATGCTTCAATAAGTAGCATTCACGTGGAAACTATCGAAGTACTTACATCGCTCTGAAGTATTTGCTTCGGCCACTAAATGCTTCAGTTTTAACATAAAACTGTAGTATTTACTTCAAGTTAGCGAAGCTGCTCTCATCGCAGCTTCAGCTTGCGTACTTCCATTCGTAACATTTGTGAAAAATGGCACAAATGCGTAATAGAAAAGTTTATTACAATAGACGAAATTACTAAAATGATGTGCTATATCATAAAATATTTAGGTAAGCATAAATGTATAAAAGAATTACCAAACATCTATTTATACAAGTGCCAGAACTCGTTATTTTTATAGGTTTAACAGAGATAACGTAGTTTAGTTGACTAACGAATTTCTGGAGCCAATCAATGAAACATATTAAACGAATGGAGATTTTTTTACGGAGTTTAGGTAAGGAAGATGTAAGAGATTTGAAAAAAAACAGCAAGTTAAACATGTTTTTTTAATTAAGGTGACCCTGGAATGCAACTAGGAGCTGGCATTGATTTAGGAGTTCATCAGACTACCGTTTCTAAAATTTTGTTGCCACTCATTCAGTTTGATTTTCTTATTTCCCGTTTTTTTAATATCTATAATTTTTTAAATTTTCATTAAAGTAGGTTCTTGTCCGATGAAAATTGTATCACAAATTCTTTGAAACTGAATATGCGCACTAACACTTAACGTTTCGCCGTCGTTCGACAGCTTCGTCAGAAGTGAAAAATATATTTTTCACTGCGTGTCTTCTTGTGCCATTTCCTCGTCTGAAGGCATATTAAACGAGAACTTTTATAATGTTTAAGGAAATCACAAAACTTTGATATAATTTTGACGTGTTTTAAAAAGGAAGTGGGAGAGAATGCTACACATCGGAGAAAATACTACACCGCAGAAGCATCTATTACACCTGGTGAAGTACTTACTTCGCTATGAAGTATCTTCTTTATAAAACGGAGTAAGTTCTTCCGGAAGTTAGTAAATACTACGTAGAAGATGCTAATGCTTGAAGCAGTAGCATTTAGTTCGTTTTTATTCATACCACCCATTTTCATATTATTGATTGTATGAAACAATTTATGTTAAATTTTCTAATAGTTCCAGAAAATCCTTCAGCTTCCACCAGAGAAGTTGCGCAACAGCTAAACATACCGCATCAAAAGATATGGAGGATACTTAAAAATCATAAATTTCGGCCATATAAAATTCACATAACGCACACTCTTCACTTTGGAGATAATGACAGACGCGTACGTTTATGTCAGACTCTAATGACAAAGATGCAGCGGATGCAGCAAAACCAAAATTTCTTAAGTAATGTGATATGGACTGATGAATGTAAATTGACAAATTCAGGGATGTTTAATCGCCATAATCAGCACATTTGGTCTATTGAAGATCCGCGACAGAATGACGAAAGGAGACCTCAAGTACACTTTGGACTAAATGTGTGGACTAAATGTGTGGGTTGGTTTATTGGACGATACAATTATTGGTCCATACATCTACGAAGAAACATTAACGGCCAATGGATACTTAAATTTTATAAGAACGTTTCTCGCAGATTACATTGATAATAACATTAACCTTAATAAATTGAGAGACTTATGGTTCCAGCAAGACGGCGTGCCACCTCATAATGCTAGAAGGGTAATGGAAAGTTTGGCAGTATTATATTCTTGAGTCAGAATATAAGAAATAATGCAGTAGACAATTAACATACATTTATTTTCTAATTCTTTTTATGACAGATAACAATTATTCATTTTTCTTCCACGACAACTTACTACAAAAAAGTACTAATATCAAAATCTTGTTATCTTAGATAAATACATTACATCATTCTCCCAATGCAAAATATAATAAGTGTGATTAACAATTTTGTATTCAATATTTCAAACGATCAGGTGGTTTTACATTCCTTTTAGGTCTGCTGATCTTAAACTGATCATTTTGATTCTGGCTAACATTACATACATTAGATAACGGTTTGGTAATGGGTAAGCTACTATAATTTGGTTCGTAAGGTTTCTGATATTTTAATATCTGATTATAATGGCGTTTCCACATCAAATCATTTTGGGGAACATAAACAATACAATTATATTTACCTCTATTTTTTTTATAACTGCCTTAATCCACGTGGGATTATTAACATTTCTATAATCTTTCACTAATACTTCCTCTCCTACATCGAATTTAATATTTCTGTTTCCTTTAAAATATTTAATCTGTTTGTTCTGGTTTTCTTTTACTTTCTTTTTAATATCACTATCTGGTTTTAATAAGTTAAATTTGGTTTTAAGGTTTCTACCGAACATTAAAAAAGCTGGTGATATGTCCATAGTACAATGTGGTGTGTTACGATAATCGAAAAGAAATTTGTTTAACACTAAATTAATATTGATTGATTTAGAGCAATTTAAACCTCTTTTTAAAGCATTTTTAACGTTCTTTACTGAATTTTCTACAGCTCCATTCGACATAGGATTAAAAGGAGAACTGGTTATATGTTTTATTCCATTTGATTTTAGGAATATCTGAAAATCGTTTGAGGTAAACTGTGTGCCGTTATCACTAACCAACGTATCGGGTAAACCATAACGAGCAAATGTAGTTCGTAAATATTTAATTGTTGCCTCTGATGTAATATTTTTCATTTGATAAACTTCAATCCATTTTGTATGAGCATCCAATATGATCAGAAAATGTTGATTTAAAAATGGACCAAAGAAATCTACATGAATTCTACTCCACGGATGGTTAGGCCATTCCCAAGGTTTCAAGATTACTTTTTGTGGGTTTGTTCTATGAACTGAACATGATTCACATCCTTGTGCCACTTTAACAATGTCTTCATTTAAACCCGGCCACCAGAAATAAGATCTTGCATAACTTTTCATTTTGATAATTCCCATGTGAGATTTATGTAAATCTTTTAAAATTTCAGCTCTCAAACTTTCTGGTATTACTATTTTATTGTTCCACAACAAACAGTCACCTTCAATAGTATATTCTGATTTATACTTGAAATATCGTTTTAACTCTAAACTTAATTTATATATTTTTGGCCATCCTGTTTTAATATATTTAATAATTTCTTGAAAATGTTTGTCTTGTTTTGTATGTAATAATTTTAAAATTTATAGGTACATGACAATTATTTTCAAAATAATATATGTAATCAAGATCCATATTTTCTGAATAACATTCATCTTCAGTTTTGTTTGTAATTGGTAAGAGAAAGACTATCCGCTGCGTTCATATTTGATTTCACATATTCAATTTTATAATTGTAATTAGCTAAAATTGATGGAACTTGATGGAAACTTATTTACGCACGAAAACGTTTATTGAGTAATGATACAAGAAAATATAATGTGTGCTTGTTTACAATTTTATACATCAGATTGTTTTTTCATATGATGATTTAATTTTGATGTTGAATCGTATACTTGCAGTAGAATCACACATCTCCAACACTTCCCCTCGAGGCAACAATAAAAAAATTCACTATTTTATTCGATGAACTTAAGTCCAAGAAGTTTCATACATGTTTCGTGTCGTATTTTCACCAAACCTTTAGTAAGTACATCTGCGGCCATTTCATTTGTAGGTACATATCCTATAGATATCAGTTTGTTTTTGACCGCATCGCGCACAAAGTGATGTCGGATATCTATATGTTTTGTACGAGCGCGATACACAGGATTTTCCGTTAATTTTTGAGCTCCCAAGTTATCGTTCTTCAATATAATTTCTTTGTCTGCTCCGAAAATTCTTAACATCCTCCTCATGTATAAGGCTTCCTTAGTTGCCTCTGAAAGGGCCATATATTCGGCCTCTGTCGATGACAAAGCCACTGTCCGTTGTTTTTTTGGATTCCCAACTAACAGGTCCCCCATTCATAATGAAGGTATACCCTGTGTACGATCTGCGATCTATGTTACAACTACCCCAGTCAGCATCCACATATATCATAGGAGGAATATTAGAACGAGAATAAACAAGGCCTACGTCGCTAGTTCCTCTGAGATATCGTAGCACGCGTTTGGCAGCCTTCCAATGCGCCTCTGCGTGGCAGTCATTGAATTGACTAAGGTAACTAACTGCGTATGTTATGTCAGGTCTGGTTCCCACTGACAAATACATCAATGCTCCTATTAACTCACGGTATGGATTTTTCTTTTGGCAATCTTCCGTTTCGTTTTCTTTTTTCTGTAATTTCAGACCCGGTTCTATTGGTGTCGATACAGGTTTGCACTCGAACATGCCAAATCTTTCAAGAATCTCTTTTACGTATCCTTTTTGGCTTATAGTGATCATATTTTCACTTCTTGTAAATTCTAAGCCTAAGCAATACTTAATATTACCCAAATCCTTTACCTCAAATCTGGTTTTCAGATGATTCTTCAGTCTTCTAATTTCTGCATCATCACTTGACATCAGCAATATATCATCCACATAAATGATGATAAAACTTCTATTCTCAGTCGGTCCAACGTAATATACACATGGGTCAGCATCTGACGAAACAGCGCCAAGATTCCGTAATTCTTTGTCTAGTCGAGAATGCCAAGCACGGCCTGCCTGACGTAATCCGTACAAGGCCTTGTTCAGCAAACAAACTGCGTCGAATTTCTTCAAATCTTCTAACATCGTCTTCGCTTCCTCTTTAAAAGAAGGTCCGGTATGAACGATGTGGTTTAAAATGTCTTCCAAATGTTCTGGAATTTCCATGAAGATTTCTTCTTCGACTTTACCATTTAAGTATGCTGTTGCAATATCAATCTGTTCAATTTTCATGTTCTGTTGAACTGCCATAGCTATTGCAAAACGTATTGAACTTAACCTGGCCACAGGAGCGAATGTTTCATGGAAATCAATCCCAGGCCTTTGAGAAAATCCACGCGCTACAACGCGTGCTTTTCGTTTCTCAATTGTTCCATTGGAATTTAACTTGTTGCGTAGAACAAATCGACTTCCAATGATTCGTTTGCCTTTCGGTCGTTTTACAAATTTCCAAGTACTGTTTTTGATTAACGACCGTACTTCCGACGCCATAGCATCTTTCCATTCTTCAGAATTTACTGCCGATATTGCTTCTCTCACAGGAATTTCAGCAATAAATGCTAACTCTGCTTTCTCGTTTACGTTCGTGATATATTCTTTTCGGGGTCTTCCTCGCCGTCCACTTCTAATTAACCGAGGACGTCCACGTTTTCGAATCACATTCTTTTCGTCCTGACTTTCTACCGTTCCTGGTTCTTCAATCATCTCCTCCAGATCCTCTTCATTTTCATCAAGGTGTCTCGAAGATAATTGTACATCGATACAATGATTTCTAAAATTTTTCTCTGGATAAAAGTCTTCAGACGATGCTTTCAGAGTTTTCTGTGGTTCCTCAAGAAATTTAACATCACGAGTAATTTCAATCTTTTTAGAATTTGGGAGCCAAACCCTGTAACCTTTTGACTCTTCAGAATATCCAACGAAGATTCCTTCTCTTGATCTGGCATCGAATTTTCCTTTTGTTGGAGTTTTATCAATACAAAATACCTTGCATCCAAAATCTCGGAAATATTTTACGGTTGGCACCTTGCCATGCCATAACTCGTGAGGAGTTCTTCCATCAAGCTTTTTAGTTGGGCAGCGATTCCTGATGTAACTTGCTGTATTGACTGCTTCTGCCCAAAATGACGGTGGTAAATTTGACTGAAGCAAAAAACATCGTGCTGATTCCACTAAAGTTCGATTTTTCCTCTCTGCCACTCCGTTCTGTTCTGGACTGTAAGTCGTTGCAAGCCGACGTTGGATGCCTTCCATTTTCAAATATTCGTCAAACTCTTTATTTACGAACTCTCTGCCATTGTCAGACTGAATGGTCTTTATTTTTATATTGTGCTGCTTCTCAACAAATACCTTAAACGCTTTAAATTTTTCTAAAGCTTGATCCTTACTTCTTAGGAATCTCACTTCCGTCCATCTCGTATAGTCGTCCGTGAATGTAATAAAGTAATTTGCTCCACTGATAGACTGGACACGCATCGGACCGCATATGTCCATGTGAACGAGTCCCATTTTCTCCGTTATTCGATTTGAAATATTCGGGAATGGAGCACGTGTCATCTTCCCCTGAATGCAGATTTCGCAGTTCACATTTCCAATTTCATCTTGCAGGTTAATGCCTCGAATAGCTCCTTTCTTCGATGCCTGGACAAGATCATGGAAATTTAGGTGACCCATTCGCCGATGCCAAATGTGAGCAGCATTTACCGATGAAGTTGATGTTTCAGCATCTGTTTCAACGTTTTGACATCTGTCAGATACAGTACCTTTTACATAGTATAGATTGTTGTCACGTTTCGCAGTCAATATTACGCGACCATCTACATCTATTACTGAAGCCTTTTGCTCGTCGAACACAATTTTATATCCTTTATCTGTCATCTTGGATACTGACAATAAGTTTGTTCGTAGTTCAGGCACGTGTAACGTGTCATTCAAAATAACATCGCGCTTCTTGCCATTTAATGTAGTTTCTATCTCCACAATTCCCCTAGCTTTTATTACAGTAGACGCATTGCTTGCTAACTTTAAGGTATCTTGTTCACTATTGCAAACCTTGGTGAACAAATTTATGTCTCGACAAAGGTGTGACGTACTCCCACTGTCAAGGCACCAATTAATATTCGTGTTGTCAGCAATTTGACATATGTCATTAGTTGATATTAGAGATACTCGAGGAGAAGATCTCTTGTCCACTTTCTGAGATGTGCAATCTGAAGCCTTATGTCCCTTTTCGTGACACTTGTTGCATCTGTATTTGAATGGCTGCTTTTCTTTCTTCTCTTTGCCGTTAAATGAATTATTCTGCTGTTTTTTCCATTTCTTGGTAAACAGTGCATCCTGCTGCGAACTTGAGGATGTTGTGTTTTTTCTAGCATCTTGCTCCTCAATTATCTTGATCCGTAGATTTTCCGGAGAAGGAAGCTCATCACGACTCTCAATAGCGACTCTAAAATTTTCGAAACTTGACGGTAGGCTATATAACATCATGATAGCCAGTTGATCTGGATTAATATGTACGTCCAAATCAGATAACTTATCCACTGAATCGAAGAAGTTGTGTAGGTGTTCACGTACATCATCCCCTTCATTCATTTTCTGCAGCGTAAGCCCTTTTAGCAATGTGGCTTTACGAGCAGGTCCCTTTGACTCAAATATATTATTTAATTTTAACCATAATTCTCGGGATGTGGTGCAATTTTTGACTAATTTTAACTGACCTGCACCTATGGATAAAATCAAATCTGACAGGGCCTTTTCATCTTTGGCGTGCCAATCCCGGATTGCAACAGCATTATCTCCGGTAGTTTCGAGCCTTTCTATTTCACCGCTAACGTAACCCCAGGCATCATTTTTGATTAACAGAGCACGCATTTGAAGTTTCCACGTGTCGTAGTTCTCACGTCCCAGCGCTTCAATTCTCACAACACTGTTCATGTTCCTTTAATCTAGCTTATGCAACGAAAAAATGACGAGCTGACACAATACAGTCAATTAAAGTTCGTTTTTCCTAATGTCAATTTTTTAGCACTAAATACACTTTCTTTTGACTTTTATACAGCTCTTTGTTCTGTACAGCTTGGAACTTCTTATAAAGTCTTGTAACACTCTCTACAATTTCTTCTATTCAATTATTACTTCGTCGACAGGCGAATTTACGTTTTCTCAGCAGCGTTCTTAAATTCTATTCCTTTTCAAGCCTCTGGGCCCATAACCTGATGGAACTTGATGGAAACTTATTTACGCACGAAAACGTTTATTGAGTAATGATACAAGAAAATATAATGTGTGCTTGTTTACAATTTTATACATCAGATTGTTTTTTCATATGATGATTTGATTTTGATGTTGAATCGTATACTTGCAGTAGAATCACACATCTCCAACAAAAATTAATCCCCAACGTCTTAAACGATTTGCTGAGTATTGCGGAATACCTTTGTTATGACTAAAAATTGTCACTAACTTGTGTTCTGTAACTAAAGTAAATTCCATGCCGAAAAGATATTGGTGAAACTTATGTAAACCAAATATAATTGCTAATCCTTCCTTCTCAATTTGAGAATATCTCTTTTCTGTATCTGTTAACGTTCTTGACGCATATGCTATGGGTTTTTCAGAATTATCGGGTAAAACATGGGAGGTAACCGCTCCCACTCCATAATCGCTTGCATCAGTAGTTAATTTAATTTTGTAATTTGGATTAAAATGTATTAATACATCGGCTGAAATTAAAATCTTTTTGATGTTATTAAAAGCTTTATCGCATTTGTTACACCATAACCAAGGAACATTATGTTTCAATAAGTCATATAAAGGGTGCAATATTGTCGCAAGGTTTGGTACAAATTTGCCGTAATAATTAACTAAACCCAGAAAAGATTTTAATTGTGTAATATTATTTGGGATAGGTGCGTTTTTAATTGCTCCAATTTTATCTTCAGAAGTTCGTAAACCTTCTTTATCGATGACATGTATCAAGTAAGAAATTTGTGATTTAAAAAAATTGCATTTTTCTATGCCTAATTTAAAACCTGAATCTTCCAAGCATTTTAAAACTCTTTCTAAACGTATCATGTGTTCTTGTTTATCTTTACCACAAACTAAAATGTCGTCTAAAAATACAACACCTTCTAAATTTTGTAAAAGAGATTCCATTATTTTCTGAAATTTAGCAGGTGCATTTGCAATACCAAACGGCAACCTTTTATATTGGTAAAGTCCTTTGTGTGTTGAAATAGTTACCAGTTCCTGCGATTTCTTACCTAATCTAATCTGTTGATAAGCATTTGATAAATCTAACTTTGAAAAGTATACTAAGTATACTCCTCCTTTCATTGTGAGAAACAATTCTTCAATACGCGGTAAAGGATATTGGTCCACTTCAAGTACGGGGTTAAGAGTTACTTTAAAATCTCCACATATTCTCATCGAGCCATTTTTTTAGGACAGGAACGATGGGTGTAGCCCAATTACTAAAATCAACTGACCTTATTACGTCTAATTCCAACAAACGATTTAATTCCTTTTCAACTTTTTCACGCATTGCAAAAGGTAACGGTCTGGCACGAATAAATCTTGGAGTAACTGAATTTGTTTTTAAGTTTAAAGTAATTTCACCTTTATTAAACGTACCCAGTCCCAATGAAAATTATTTAGAATATTTATATGTTAAACATTCGATGTAGGAATCGGAGTTTACAAAGTTAATGTCAGAAATGCCCATATTAAATAAATTTAAGAAATCTCTTCCAAAAATCGGTCTACCTCCATTCTTAATTATATAAAAATCTATAACATTTCTTAAATTTTTATAATGAACCTGTAATTTACAAATACCAACAGGATCAAGTTTGTCACCGTTATAAAAATATAAAGTTTTGTTACATTTTAATATTGGACAGTGCTTAAATCTTTGTTGCCATAATTGATAAGAAATAGCAGAAACACTTGCTCCTGTATCTATTTGTACTGATAATTGATGCTTTTCAATAAAAACATCTACTAATATAGGCTCATTTGTTTCATTTGTTTTTAAAATAAACAATGAATCATCTAAAAAATTATGTGTTTGATTATCAAGAAAATTATGTGTTTGTTTTTCCCTTGCTTTAGACTTATTTTTATTCTTTTTAGCTAAACAGTTAGACGCAATGTGACCCTTTTTTTGCAAAAATTGCAAATACAATCTTTGAAGTAACAGCTATGATTACTTCTTCCGCACACCGTACATCTCTCTGCAGAAAAGTTGCTGCGTAACGTTGAAGACGGCTGCACTGGTCCTGATGATCCTTTTCGCATACTTATTTTATGAAGTCCTGGCTCTACTTTAATTTGATTTGTAGTATCAGGAAACTGATGCGCCGCCATTTTTTGTGAAGCAATGTCGACTGCTTGAGAAAACTTGACACTAATTTTTTCCTCAAATAATCCGGACTGGTCCCGGATTAAAACCAATAATGAAACGATCTCTTAATATTCCTTCAATTTCTCCAGCAGTAAATTCGCAATGTACTGCTAAACTTCGCACTCTTGCTGCCCATTCATTAGCGGATTCCTCAACCCTTTTCGAACTATTAAAAAATTTGTATCGTGCCGCAAAAGGTGATAAGGATGATTTAAAATGCGAATTTAATAAAGATATTAATTCTTCATAAGTCTTAGTCTCAGGTGCTGCCGGTAAAGCCAAATTATACATTAATTTGTATGCCTCTTCACTTAATGAGTTTAGAAGAATTGCACGTTTACGTCCAGCGTCCGTAATATTATTTGCAATGAAATAATTTTCCAATCGTGGCTTGTATAATGTCCAGTCACTATTTAGACTAAATTCACGCAAACGTCCAACAAGATCACTGGAATCGCCCATTTTCTTTCTTCTAGAACTGCACTTATGTCTTTAGTTTGTTTATACTCGTCGCCACTATTATATTCTTGAGTCAGAATATAAGAAATAATGCAGTAGACAATTAACATACATTTATTTTCTCATTCTTTTTATGACAGATAACAATTATTCATTTTTCTTCCACGACAACTTACTACAAAAAAATACTAATATCAAAATCTTGTTATCTTAGATAAATACATTACAGGCAGAAATGTCTCACAACAAATTAATTGCAAGTAATGGTAATGTATGCTGGCCTGCACGATCTCCAGACCTAAACCCCTTAAATTATTTTTTGTGGGGTACCGTGAAATTTTTAAAACGAAGCCTACAGACATTAATCACCTTCGCAGTAAAATTGTTACTACTTTACAACACATGCGAAGAAGGGATGTCAGAAGGGCAATTTCTAATCTAAGAAGACGTTTAGAACTCTGCTTAGAGGTGGATGGTGAACAATTTGAGCATACGTTGTAATTCCATGTTTTTTCTTTTTCCATTGGGTTATAGCTTTTTTTTTAATATATTGTTTAAACCAAAACAAATTTCACAAAAAAAATGCCTTAATAATGTCGAACTTAAAAATACATATCTTTAACGGTTTTTGTTAAAAAAATTGAAAACGAAAATCACGATTTTTGTTTTCTTCAAGTATCTTGAAAACCGTAAAAGATATGTCAATTTTTTTTCAGTTCATTAATCAGCATAAAAATATGCAAGTTTGCCCCATTTAACCGACTTCGTATCTCTTCAAATAACTGAGATCCCCATGGTTAGGCTCGAAAAACGGGCACCCTGTATATTTATATTGTTGTAATCAGCTCTCCGCGGGATATCCAAATTTGTAAAACTATGTTAAAAATAATTTTAAAATATGCCGCGTGGAGTCTAGTATAACTTTCTTAATCTCTTTTTTTCTATTGTTATTCCTATAGGCTCCACAAAAGAAATACACACAGTTGGGCCACCCGGTACTTTTGTGAAAACCTCTTTAGCCCCTATCAGATATACCGAGTAAGTTTTATTTAGTTAGTTTTATTTGTTTGTTTTAGTTGAATTTAATGTAAGCTAAATTCCTGTAACGGCCATTTGTTTATATACGTAATCTCAAAACAGTTCAAAACGATTGAAGGCGTAATTATTTATTGTTGTTATAAGAAACAAATATAAAAATTTATAAACAATTTGGTTAATAGTTTGTTCAATCTTACGGTTTTATATGTACATCAACTAATGTTTATTCACACTTTACGTTATTTAGTTGAAGCGCGATAATAGATCGATACGTTCAACCTCGCAGGTTTTATTCGACTCCACCCCAATTGAACTCTCGTCCTAGTTATAGACTTGTATTGAACGCGTCATACAACGATGAGTACTGATCAACAATTTTTTGTGAAAACGCGAATTAATTTCTGATATAAAAAATAG
The DNA here is from genome assembly GCA_958336345.1 of Dorcus parallelipipedus. Lineage (NCBI taxonomy): Eukaryota > Metazoa > Arthropoda > Insecta > Coleoptera > Lucanidae > Dorcus > Dorcus parallelipipedus. Next base: position 2,633,356 of record OY284482.1, read on the forward strand.
CTTTCTTATTATTTGTCCCTGATACTCGCGCTTGATCTTAAATGAATCGTCATGTAATTCTGATTTTAGTTGTGAAAGAAATGAAACCGTACACGTTATAAAATTGGTTATATTGGACTTGCTCCTGGTCTGAGAAGTCTGGCTTCGGAGGTGCCTTCAAGAATTGCAAATCCTCCACGATGGTATACATCCATCGGAACTGCTGTTAGACTGCTGTGTGTGTATGTCAGTCTGGTGATGGCGATTGCATCTTTCAATCATTCCCCTCAAGTTTGTTTTTCTTAACAAAAAATTGTGTTTCAGTAATAGAACATTTGTGTTGAAATACCTTGGGATCATAATTTTTTTCTTTTAATGTGTAAAATTTAGCTGATGTATGATGAATCACGAACTAAATTACAATTAGTACATCAAAATCATAAATACAAATAATATTGTTACAACAATTTTCAAACCTCAAAACTAAAATGACAGCAATATGTTACCAACTGACAACATGAAAGGTTATAAAATACGTCTAGACTATGCACGAATTTTCTTGTACTGACAGCATTCAGATTAAGCCGAGGCCGCACGCCACACATCCTGCGGCATGTTGCCTCGGTTTGTCTCAACGTCCACATTTTCATATTTGTGCGGCCTCGGCTTGCGTCAATCGCGTTCAAGTATGTACACAGCTTTACAGGCGTCATCTTGAATTAGTTGGCAAGAAACTTATAAGTGGATTCTGTAATAACTGACCGATAAAAAAGAATCTATACTTCTTTGCTTATGAAAGAGTAAAGAACTGTTTTTGGAACTTATTGTGAGATGCGATGAAAAATAAATCTTTTATAATCGATGACGTTCACAAATAAATAATTGGACGTCGATGAATTGAAATTAAATATTATTAACTTTTATTATGTAGTCTTAAGAAAAGAATCTTGAAAATATTTATATTCATACAGTTGTCCAAACAGTGCTTTATTAGTTAAAATTCATCGTATTTTCATAGCTTTGTTATAAGATTATTGCAGGCATTGTTTAACCGGTTTATTGCTGTGTCGCAACTAAAGTAGATTCTTGTTCGATTCATTTAACGAACACTTCAAATTCGCACAATCGCTCAACGTTTCATTATCGGTTGATAGTTTCGTCAGGAGTTAAAATAATATTAGTAATTATCACTATTATTATTAAAAATCATTTTTAGATTTAAAAAGATTGTATTACCGTTTTAGAACTGTGACGAAGCTATCAACCAATATATGGCGTAGTTGTTTTATGTATAACATTATTAAGTTTCAAGAACTGCTGAAATTCATTAGACATAAATTGAGTAGCATTATCCGAAGCTAGAATTTTCGGCAAACCAAATCTCGCAAAAACAGATCTTAAAATATTAATCGCATTCGTAGAATTAATATTAGAAACAGTAAATGCTTCAATCCACTTTGTGTTTGCATCGACAATGACAAAAATATGTTTACCCATAATTGGTCCCAAAAAATCAACATGCAGGCGTTCCCAAGGTTGATGTGGATATTCCCCTGGTATTAGTGTTGCTTTAGGCGTTATTTTTATTTAAAAGGCAAGTTTCACAGGATTTAGCTAACTTTTCTATGTCTTTATTCATCGTGCTCCACCACACATATGATCTAGCCAAAGATTTCATTTTTACCACATATGTGAAGAATGAATTGAATTCAAAATTTTACTTTGCAATTTGAAAGGAATAACAATTCTATGCCCAAACATAACGCAATCATTGTCAACAGCTAATTGATTTCGTTTAAAATAAAAACTTTTCAAATCATCCGTAATTTTCTTTGACCGACCCATCTTAATACATGTCTTGACTTTGCTTAATACAGCATCTTTCTGCGTTTCCGCTTGAATTTCAGCACAATTAACAGGGAATGTATTATTTTCACTGACATAATTAAAATATGTTTTCTCCAATTCAAGCTTTTCACTGAAATTACTTGGCACGCTCAACCTAGAAAAACAATCTGCATTATTGTCTTTTGATTTGACATACTCGATCACATAATCAAAATTTGCTAAAATTAACGCCCAACCCTGTAATCTACTAGCTGACATTAAAGGAATACCTTTACGAGGACCAAATATCGAAAGTAACGCCTTATGGTCGGTGACTAATGTGAATTTTCGACCATAAATGTATTGATAAAATCGATTTATACCGAACATAATAGATAAAGCTTCACGATCAATTTGCGAATAATTACTTTCACTTTTTGTTAAGGTACGTGAAGCGTACGCTATAGGTTTCTCCGTTCCATCTTATAAGTATGTGACAATACTGCTCCTACTCCCGATGAAGAAGCATCCACTGTTAATTTAATCGGAACAATCGGATCATAATGTACCAACACTTTTGCTGAAGCTAAAATTTGTTTAGCCGCATTAATACTCTGATAACATTTTTCAGTCCACAAGAATTTAACATTATCTCGTAATAGTACATATAAGGGCTTTAGTAACTCAGCTCTGTTCGGAATGAATTTATTATAGTAATTAATTAAGCCCAAAAATGATTTTAATTCACTTACATTCCGAGGAACTGGAGCCTTCTCAATAGCCTCCACCTTATCAACACAAGGATGTAAACCCTTGCTATCAATCTTGTATCCCAAATACTCTACCGACGTTTGAAAAAAATTGCATTTCGATTTTTCAATTGTGAACCCACACTCCAAAAATCGCTTTAAAACACCTTTTACCCGTTTAACATGTTCAACTTTTGAAGCACCAGTAATAATTACGTCGTCTAAAAAATTTGCTACTCCATCTAATCCCTGTAAAATAGTTTCCATAATTTTTTGAAATTTAGATGGTGCACAAGCTAACCTAAACGGTAATCGATTATATACAAATAAACCCCGATGTGTGCTAATAGTGGTTAACAAACGCGATGGTTCATCAAGTAAACATTGCTGATAAGCTTGGGATAAATCTAACTTTGTAAAGTATTTACCCCCCTGTAACTGTGTAAATAATTCTTCTATTTTAGGTAGAGGATATTTATCTATCTCTAAAACAGAATTAATGGAAGTGGTCTTGGTTTAAAAAATTTAGGTATTGCTTCTTCTTTAATTTTTAAATTTATGAAACCTTTGTTAAAACAACCAATTGTTGATGCAAACACAGAAGGAAATTCTTTACATAACTCTTCAATCTCAGTATTACGTTCCGTCTGTTGTATTTCGTACGTATCATTTTCGTGGTCGTTTAACATATTAATATTAAGCTCAAATTTATTAAAGAAATCTCGACCTAAGAGCGGAGGCCCTCCACCTTTAATAATAAATACTTGCAAATTCGCTTTCTTTAATTGATACTCGACTTCTACTTCCATTACACCAATAGGTTTAATTATTGCACCATAATAACCTTTTAAACATCTATTAGTATCAAGTAAAGGAATCGATTTGAAATATTGTTTTCTGAATTTATCTGACATAACAGACACGCTAGCTCCTGTATCTAATTGAAAATTGCATAATTTTCCATCAATTGTAACATCTAATTCAATCGGGTCCTACTTAATATTACCGATGTTAAATAACTGCTCCGTATTGTCAATAAAATTTTCAAATTTTCCTTGCGCCAAGTTACTATTTTTCTTTTTACACATCTTTTTCAAATGCCCTTTAACACCGCATTTGTTACACTTATACTCGCGAAAATAACATTGAAAAGCTACATGGTTACCTTTCCCGCACACCTTACACCTTTGAGTAACGTCACTTTTTCTTGCTCTTCCTCCATCTAACTCCCGATGCGTCGTTGCAGTTGTCGATGCTCGTCTATCAGGCTTTTTTCCCTGACGTCCTTGACGATGGTGAGATACCTTATAAACTTCTTCCTGTTCCGTTTTCACCGTCACCTCCTTCAGCTCGTAATTCCGGTTTGTTGCTTCTTTATTAATAGCAATTTCTACAGCCTTCTCGAATGTTAGCTGACTTGCATCCTCTTCAAATAATCTATCCAAAATTGGACCTTTCGGTAAACCCATTATGAAACGATCACGTAACTTCCATTTTAATTCTTCTTTAAAAGCACATTTAGAAGCAAGACTCTGTACATGCGCTGCTCAATCGGAAATCGACTGACTTTTTTCTTTAAAAGCGTCATAAAATTTATAACGAGCCGGAAAAACAATTTTTAATTGGATTAAAATGTTTATCAAATAAAGAAATCTCTATACTTTTTAGCTTCCGGAGAATCCGGTACACATAAATCGGCTAATAGTTTATAACTCTCTTCACTGCACGCATTAATTAAAAAAGCTCGCTTAATTGCATCATCCTCAATCATATTAACAATTAAATATTGTTGTAACCTAGTTTTGTAAATGTTCCAGTCACATTCTTTAATTTTAAACTCGCGCAAGTGTCCAGAATACGTTTTTATCTCGGCCATTTTTACTCGACGCGTTTTTCTTTGCTTTTTATTCGTTCTCCGTAAATGAAATATTTATACCTGCACTACTAGGTTCACTATTTCCACAATTCCTCGTCGCCAATTTGTAATGTATTTCGTTATTACGGGAACGAACGATTAAGCTTTAAATAAATTAAACACCTTTCAGGAGTGACCCACTTTTATTCACCTTAATTCGTTGATGGTCAACATATACTAATAAAACTGGTCTCCCTTTTTAACATCAATAAGGTAAAAACTAAACTTAAAACCAATTCCCATAGACTTAAAATAATATAAACTGTCATCTACAACAATTATAAATGTTAAAAAATTGACGGATCTATATTCTATTTAAGGAATCGAGAAAACTACAAAATGTATCGTTTAAATTTGCAAAATCAGTACGTTTATTAATAGAATTCGACGACACTTTTATTTTACACATTTCTATAAAACGTCTTTTGAAAATATTAGACTCGTAATATAAAATATTAGTATTTTCAAAATCAAAATTATGGTCATTTTCTAATGAATGTTCTACAAGAATGTTTTGATTATTTTTTTGGATATGATATTTATGTTGGTCTAGACGTTTTTTTTTTGGCTTGTTTCTCCAATATAACATGAATTACAATTTAAACATTTAATTTCATAAACTACGTTAGGTTGTTTTAGTTTTGGTGTTTTGGTTTTTAAATTTGAGAAAATACTATTTAAATTATTTACAGATTTGCTAGCTAAAATTAAATTGTGTTTTTTCAATATGTGTTTAAATGTGTCATATAGTGGTTCAAATAAGGTAATGATATGTATTTTTTGTTTGAAGTTTGTTTATTGTTATTGTGGATTTTTGAATTTTGTAAATATTTAACACGATTTTTTATTACTGATTCTATAAGATTTATTGGATAAGAATTTTGAACAAGAGTCTTTTTTATTAAATTTAAATTATCATAAATGAAAAGTTTATCTGAAAGTAAAACAGCTGGATCTGTTAAAGAAATAATTGTTGCAATTTTATAGTTTTTAGATGTATACGAATGAAAATTAATATATCTACCTGACCACGTAGGTGAAACCAATTCGTTATTAATTTGTTATTACGTCTGATGATATTTACATCTAGAAAACGTAGTGAATTGTTAATTTCTTTTTCTACTGTAAATTGTAATCTATTATGAAATGAGTTAAATCTACTTAAAACAAAGTCTACTTTATCTGAAGGTAAAATCAGTAAAATAATACAATAATACAGTTATTTGGTATAGCTATGTTTTTCAATTTATCTACAAGTTCATAAGAATTTTTTATAAAGTATTCTGATTTACTAGTAACTTGAGTAAGAATTTTTGAAACAAATTTTGATAAGAAATATAGAGAAGAACCTATAGTAGAAACTATTGGACGAAGAGCTGTGTTAGGTTTGTGAATTTTTGGAATGCAGTATAATTTAGGAAATGTGGGATGCTGTACTTTAAGAGATTTAGCAATATTATTACTAATTTTAACAGATTTTTCTAACTTATTAATAATATTGAAAGTTTTACATTGGAAATTTTCTGTGGGATTATTGTCAGAGAGCATGGTTTGAACTTTTGAAAAATAGTCATTTTTGTCAATTAAAACAGTAACATTGCTTTTGTCTGCTACTGTGACAATGATGTTAGGATTTTCTTTAAGAAATTTTTTACAAGCCAAAAGATCTCGAATAAGAATTTTATATTTTGATTTTTCAAAAGTCCTATCAATATTCCTAATTTATTTAATTATTAATTATTTATTAATTTATAGAAATGTGTAAAATAAAAATGTCGTCGAATTCTATTAATAAACGTACTGATTTTGCAAATTTAAACGATACATTTTGTAGTTTTCTCGATTCCTTAAATAGAATATAGATCTGTCAATTTTTTAACATTTATAATGTTCAAATTATTTTTAGATTAAAAAAAAAAAATCAAGTTACTTTTTCAGTTTCCGTTGACAACCTTGTTTATTTTGACAACATGTTTATATTTTCACTTCTGAAGAAGCTGTCGAAGGACTGCGAAACGTTAAGTGTTTGTGCGCCATTTTGTGTCCGTTTAAAAGAGTTTGTGATACAATTTTCATCGGACAAGAACCAGCTTTAATTATATTATTCATAGATCAGATGCAGTGGAACCCATATTTTCTCATGTTCGTCTTAGAAGTGGATCAAATGACAAATGACAGAAAAGTTAATCGCTCAACAACTTCGGCAATATCTTTCAGATAATTCTATTCTTCCAGAATTTCAATCCGGTTTTAGACCTAACCATAGTTGTAGCACTGCTCTTTCAAATATTGTAGATGATATACTGAAAGCAAATGATGAAAATAAGATCACTGTATTGGTATTTCTAGACTACAGCAAAGCTTTTGATACTTTAAATAATCAGCTTTTACTTGCTATCCTGCATTCCATTGGTTTAGATGGCAATGCAGTTACGTTTTTTTCAAACTATCTTATAAATCGTTATCAGAAAGTGAAAATTGATGATAAAACTTCTTCCTGTTTAAAAGTTAAAGCTGGTGTACCGCAGGGCTCAGTCTTAGGTCCTATTCTCTATACAATTTATACATGTCAACTTCCATCTGTTTTACGATATTGTAAATATCATTTATACGCAGATGACAAACAACTTTACTACTCTTTTCCCATAAATAACTTAAATAATGCTCTTAAATTAATTAATACAGATCTTTCCAATTTAGTAGATAAATCTGCTAGACATTGTTTACAAATTAATTCCTCTAAATCTGCTGTTATGCTATTTGGAAGAAATTCCATCTCTGCAAGAAATAATGTCAATATTTTGGTCGATAATTTTCAGTTACCAGTTGTTGATTGTATGAAAAATTTAGGGTTGTACTTTGATTCTAATTTGCGCTTTAAAATGCATATATCTAAATTAATACAAAGATCCTTCTGTATCTTAAAAATATTATATACAAATAGACACGTTTTAAATGAAAAAACAAAAATAATGCTTTGTGAGTCACTAATTCTCTCTAATTTTAACTACTGTGATTCAATATATCATTTCAATATAGAATCAACTGATAGTACACGGATTCAAATGGTTCAGAATGCGTGCTTGCGATATATTTATGGGATCAGGCGTAGACAGCCTATATCTCACTGTCTTACATGGGCTAAATGGTTGGATATGTCGAAGCGGAGAAGGTTGCATTTAACCTGTTTTTATTATAAAATATATACATATAAAACTCCTCCATATCTCTACAATAAAATTACTTATCGAACAGACGTACATAACTTAAATTTACGTTTTAAAAATTCCATCACAATTCCATCACACAGAACTGAACAATTTAAGCGTAGTTTTTCATATCAAGTAGCTGTAATTTTAAATGATATTCCATTTGACGTAAAGAATCTATCTTATAATACCTTCAAGAAGTCTGTGAAATTTACGATTGCCCAGAGTGCGCGATTCAAATAGCAAATTCTCTCTTTTCCTTTTTTAGCTGATAGTGTTAATTAATTATAAAATATTCTGTCATTGCAACTTTTTGCAACAAATTTTTGCTTTAGGCCGTTATTTTGCTCTGAAATTTCCCTAGGATAAATGGAAGAGCAGATTTTCATCTTGATGGAAATCTGAATTTATCCCGTTGAACACCAGGCCATTAGATTATATTTACTTATGTACTCGATGTACATGTACTTGTTGTATACATACTTGGTGTATCAATAAATTGTATTATTATTATTATTATTACTCAAGTCAGAGCAGCAGAATATGCATTTTAGCAAACTTAACGTTGCGGATTCGTCAAAGCTTTGGCGTCACTGCTAATATTGCTGATAATATAGATTACACGAGTCAGGCAAATTTCAAACCAGTACCTACAGAAGAGCAAAAAGTTAAGGAAAAGTTATCTCATATTTGAAAACTTCAAGTTCGAAACGTATCTTTAAAAATATTACCTGATGACAGTATTTACTTCGCTTCTGTGGCATTCTTCGCTGGTTACATAATTAAAAATAGAGACGACAAATTTAATTGCAATACTTGCTTAGAACCTCTTCTTTCTTATCTGATTCCTTGAAACTTATTATGATTCAGGACAGAGGAAGTTTAAACTATCCTAGTAATAAATTTGTCGGAATTATTAAGCAATTAACAGATATTATTCCTGAAATGTTACCTCTCTTGGAAAATACAAAAATCTGTGCTCAACTGTTTGAAATTCTATGTCCTGTACTCCAACAAAATACAATTTTTGCTTGTGACAATTACAAAAGACAAATATGCAACAGTAGAGAAACCTGTTCTCGATAATACAAGTAGAGAGAAAACAGATTTTTTGAAGAAACATATTCAAATTAAAATTTACAAGCAGAAAAATTCTGAAACTGTTACATTTGACAGCTCATTGAACTAACAATTTTCGCCAGAGAGGCCACTAGTCACCGTATGAATCTGTAAATTTCCTGGAACAATTTCAACAATGAAAAACCGCCAATTGAAACGGCCATATAAGCGTTAGCTTATTAATGGAGTCGGCCATGACTTAATGGCAACTGCAATTACCTAAAAACTCACAAGAGGTGCTGAGAGGAGTACCCGTCAAAATTTTTAAAAGTCGAATTGAAACGGCCATACATACACGTCAGTGAATGTTTAAAGTAGCTGGCCATGGTAATGACAACTGCAATTACTTAAAAACTCACAAGAGGTACTGAGGGGAGTACTGTCCAAATTTTTAAAAGTCAAATTGAAACGGCGATACATACACGTCAGCAGTGGCGGCTCGTCGGGGTGGGCCGGGTGGGCACTGCCCACCCTGTTAAAGTTTATCAATACATAATTAAAGCAGGTTCTTGTCTGATGAAAATTGCATCACAAAATCTTATAAACGGTGCGTATAATTAGTGTTCATTTATAAGATTTTGTGATACAATTTATCAATACAATTTATGCCCGATTTCTTCATCGCCTTAACTTTAGGTTAAATTTATCTCTCAGTTAGAATGTGACACCTAGTATGTGTATGGCCAACTGTCCGTCACATTCCAACTGTTAGATATATTAACCCTAGGTTAAATATGGTAAAGAAATAGGCTATTAATCTTTAAAATAATTTTGAAATATTTTTTAATTTTATTTCATCTATTCGTGTTCTTTAAATATATAAATCCAGAACATTATTGTAATGCATAATTAAAAATGTGCATGTGATCTAGATTTTAGAACTTTGTATAATTCCGCACGCTCGGTAATACGTTAAATTGCGATGCGATGCAGCTCCTTGTTACTATGCAGGAGTAGGGTGGGCTCGCCCCCTGTATGACTGTAAGTGCAGACATACGATGACCTTTCATTTAATGTGACAGACAGAAAGGAACGCTACACGTAGGTTGTTACGTTATCCTCTCTTACGTTCACCCGATGGGCAGGCCCACGGCCACGTGACAACTCGAGATCGGAGTGCTGTATAAACAGAGTGGGATATTAAAATTAATTTGCCAAATTTTGTATTTTATTTTGAATCTTCTGTCCATTCTGTTTGATTAATACCTAATACAGGTTACATAATATTCAATATTCGTCTGAAAGATTTATACATATTATACATTATAATGCATAACTAAAAACAAAAAGAATAATAGCTGCTCTGAAGTTAGATAGCGGGAGGGCAAGCCCGTCCTACAATTCGTCTGTGTTCGGTTGTTCACGAGTACCATCCGAGTTAAAAACGTTAATGTCAACGCTATATTATTAATTTAACTAAGGTGAGAGATTTCGATATTAATGTTTAAAATGACAGATTTATCATTTAAAAATTTATGTTCTTATTTTCAGAATTTATTTTAGTTAGGTACTGTTTTGCATGTTATTTAATTATTCTGAGAATTTATTTGTTATTGTTTTAAATTTTATTTAGTTATTATTTTGAGAATTTATTTGTTAATGTTTAGCTACAGTTTTAAATTTTATCATTTCAGAATTTGTTTTAGTAATTCTTAGAATATATAGTTTTGTTTTCTTTTTAATGTGTAAAATTGGAGACATACGGAGATAATGACATATAATATCATAACGATAATACTTGTTCATCAACTTGTTAAAATAACTTCTAACAAAGAACGTTTAAAAAATATCAATCAGAGGAATATCTTTATAAAGGGTCCTTTAGTTTTTCAAATATTGCCCACCCTCTGCATATCTTGAAGAGCCGCCACTGCACGTCAGTGAATGTTAATGTAGCTGGCCATGGTCCGAAATAGTACTATAGAATATTACATTTTATTTGAAATATGTTAAACTATTTCCTTCATACACAATACAGATCTATGGTAAAAGAATCATACAAGACGGGTGCGAATTAATTTTTAAATAAAAAAGTCATCTTTATTCGGAAAAAAGTAAAATAAATCTTGCTGTGCTTCACTCGAAATCCGTATTTTTCACAATAAATTTTTCAGTTTTGAATAATAATTTTGAAATTTTTAATACGCTCCCGTGTAGTGTACTCTTTGAACTGTATCTAAAATGAATTTCGAATTATTTTAATATTTCTTAATATACTAAAATGTATCCTTCTGAAGCGTATTTTAGACGCGTGTTGGGGAGGAAGGATAGTTTGGTGGATAACTTATTTATGAAACATGCTATACAGAATTCGTTTAACCGATAAATTTTGTGTAAGATATTTTCCTTTATAATTAATAGTTAAGGAGCTATTGAAGAAATCCAAGCAAGTGACGCACCCTGCATAATACAGAGACACACAGGAAAAGTTGCTCACTCGTACATAATTCAGAAATTAACCCTCCACTTTTGATTTACTACTAATTTTCATCTTTGTACAACCAATAATGTCACCAGTTGAGAACCGCCTTGCCTTATGGGGATTAAAAGTTTAATTATAATTACATAAAGCTGTAATCAGTTATAATTATGATTACGAGATGTAAAATTCAAAAACTGTCAGCAATATTTCAGATGAACGAAAATATAACTTTGGTGAAAGCAATTAAAGAGTGTGCACGAAAAAAATGATCGACTATAATTACAGTCAACTGTCTTAATATAACAAGTACGATGCTAGTTCCATCTACAATTTTATTATTGCGGCTACTAAATTTATTTGTTAACTTCACATGGGTCGCATCAAGATATCGCAAAAATCCTGGAAATTTCGAAATCTCAGTAACAAACGTGTTAAAAAATTTCAACGATCGTTTTTCGATTGATCGAAAACAAGGATCTGAGACGGGTGGAATGCAGGGTGCGTCTGTGACGTCAGCGCTAGACCAGACAAAGCCTGCTTGCTGAAGTTAAATATAGTTTTGATCAGTTGTCAAAAGGAAAATGACACTAAAATCATGCCAGTTGAAGCACTTAAATGGCCAGTTGCATCAAACTCTTAAGCTGAGCTTAACTTCAAGTGGTGTTTATAAAGTGACACTTGAGATTCCCCAACATTGTGTAAGTCATATTCTAAGTGACACATAACGTTAAGTCGAGCCTAAATGTTTGATGCAACTGGTCTTGTAAGTTAAGTTATTTTTTCTACTTTGCGTTCACAATGAGCTCATTGTGACACCAATAACAGTTTCACAATGAAGCTCATTGTGAAACTGTTTTTGGGGAAATTTTAGTCAATTTTTAATTGAAAATATTTAATAGATTTTACAAAATAATTTATTATTTATTTGTTATTTAACAGAAGACTCACAATGAAACTGGATAAGAAAAATTAATAACTTGTTAATGTGATTTTTGTTTAAAACGAAAGGTTGTCAGTGTTGCCACGCATTACAACTAAAGTTCCCCATGTACTAAGGAGATTCGATTTTTAACAATGTTTTTCATATTTTTGTTCAATAAGTGAGTAGTGTTCAGAGTAGAAAAAATACTTTATTTTACACGTTTGACAAGAGCCATTACAATAAGCCTTCTTGTGAAACTTGTAAAAGTTGTAAAATAATATACTGTTATTGTAATTGTACTATGTAGTTATCTATAACCTTAAATTTTAGTCATTAGTTATGATTAGTTTTACTGCACTCATTATAATTATTGACAGAAATGTACCAAGCAACCTGTAACTTTAATTTTAGTGACCTTGGAAATGGCGAGTAAGGTCTATCTGTGACGTTGCGATTGTTTGGAGCACGGATGAGGCAACCGTTATAGAGTACGTTTACACGAACGTCTAAAGTAGATTTTATTACAATCAACGTTACTAAAACCGACGTAAATGGTCGTGTAAACGAGGCATAACACCCATTTTACTAAACTGTTTTACTAAAACGACGTTTACCCGACTTTCGTATAAACGTACTCATAGTTTACGCATGGTGGAATCACACAGGTGAATACCTTATGTATTTGCAACACGAGTTTACATACCGTCGGAAACAACTGTGTGGAACAACGAGGAAAATTTGAAGACTTTTAAAATGTTTGTTGCTTCAAACCGGGACGATCGTTAGAATAAAATCGCTAGAACACGTGCGCGAAAGCTCTATGAAACAATGGTTGCGTTTAGTTAACCGCAGCGCTGCAACGCTTTAATAAAGCGTAAGCCTCCTGGAGACGAATGCGACGTCTTTTTTGCAGCACTATCTTTGAGTGGCTGCTTCTGATAGAGTTCAAACAGAAAATCAGTTGTAACACTGCAAAACAACGTTAAATTGCCTTACGCTTTATTAAAGCGCTGCAGCGCTGCGCTTACCTGAACGCGGCCATTGTTACTGAATTTTGACTGTGTGCATACGTCACATACGTCAAAGCTGACTTTAAACAGTTACCGGCCCAAGAATATCTGCGTTCGTTTATTATAGCTCTGTTCCAACCACGCTTTCTGACCGTTTAAGAAATCCTCTGAATCATTGCCCACCGAAAAAGTGCATGCTTTTGACGGTTTCCAAACCGTCACAAAGCGTGGTTGGAACCACCGTTGGAACAGACCTTATATCTCACATGCGAGCTGAATCAAACAGATACTTGTCACGTGACTTCAGATGAAAGCGAGTGCTCGAACAAATAAACGAACGAAACAGAGCACATCGATTTCTCTAGACGTTATCTTACTGTAAAAAAAAACATGAAACGAACTACAGCTACAATTATTGTAAATTTGGTTGCATTTGTCCATTAATTGTCTACTTGACAACAGGGACTTGACAATACATACCTTTTAAAAAATCTAACCTATTTATTTATAAACTGACGTAGGTAGCGTTAAATAATTCTAACCTGTTTCTAATAGAGTAATTTTCACACTATGAAAATATTGAAAAAATATGCCAATTTTTTTTTACATTTCCCGTGTCTATTGATTTTAGCTGTAAGGGCCGTCTTTTTAATAGAACTAGGAGATTTTAATTTAAAGTCATTTTAAGAATGGGAAAACTATTGTTTTTATAAGTAAGTCACTTTACATTTAAAAAATAATCATAGCGCATGCGCGATTGTTAAATATCTGAACCTCCGTCGAAATACTCCGAGCAAGTAAAGGTGTGGTTGAGGTGAATCTGGACCATCGCATCGTGAATATTCGAACGATATAATTGTACTATCGCGCCCTTAAAATTTCGCACGATTTTTTATCAAGTAGCCAGAATTTCTCTAAATTATAGTTTTGTAGAACAGGCTCTTTCCTCAATTTTGACACAAAAGACATTTAACTAAAAGTCAGATTGTTTGGTTATATTTTAAGAACAGCAAGATAATTTTGTATTTGCGGGCAGATAAATATAATTGTATTTTTCTACTTTGCGTTCACAATGAATTCATTGTGACACCAAAAACGCAATTTCACAATGAAGCTCGTTGTGAAACTGTTTTTGGGGAAATTTCAACCAATTTTTAATTGAAAATATTTAATAGATTTTACAAAATAATTCATTACTTATTTGTTATTTAACAGAGTACTCACAATGAAGCTGGATAAGAAAAATTAATAACTTGTCAATGTGATTTTTGTTTAAAACGAAGGGTTGTCAGTGTTGTCACGCATTACAACTAAAATTCTCCATATACTAAGGAGATCCAATTTTTGACAATACTTTTCATATTTTTGTTCAATAAGTGAAGAACTGAAATAACAGAATAAAAGTAGCGACCAACCATCTCCTAATTTTGCGAATGAAAAATTTTTCTCTCCTTCAAAAAGCACGTGATTTGGCATTGCGTTGCTACAACTTTAGCATTACATTTGAAATCTGACGATTAAAATTATTATTTTTGACAAGCCTTCAAAGAAAGCCATATTTACAGCGGAAAATCAAATCGTGCGAAATTATAAGGCTGCGATAGTACATCTACTTCCTCGATAAGCAATAAACGAACGATTTAGAGGAATCTGATCTGTCGGATGTAATAAATCTGTACTAATAAACGAACGTACCTAATATTTTAGAGCACAAAATCCAAACTTCATTTCTGAAAAGTTTAAAGCAAAAAAACTGTCAAAATTTCCAAAAAAAATTTGATTTGGCAAGCGATTTGTACTTGTGGTCAGCGGAGTAAAATTCTCGTTATGACGGGAACAATCAATCAAGATATTTGTACAGCGGAATGCTTAAATAAGCGATTGTTGCCGATGATAAGAAATCATCCAGGATCAGTTCTGTTTTGGCCAGACTTGGCGACAGCTCATTACAGCAAAAAGGCAATAGAAAAAGGGGTCACAAAATCCATCAAATTGTCCCGAGTTGCGACCTATTGAAACGTACTGGGCGAATCTTAAAGAAAACTAAAGCCGTTGCTAACAACGAGAAAGGTCTTAAGATCATCAAGTGCCAACAAGTAGCAAAATCGATGTCCAATGAATCTGTGCAAACGCCAATGGAAGGTGTTAAACGTAAAGTTCGGCAGTTCGCTATGGGAAGAATTAAATTTATTCTCTTGATAACATTTCTGTATGTATAAGTTCAACAATATTATATTTATGTTTGTTCTGTAAAGAACAATAAAATTTATAATGAATAAAATATCCGACCAATTTTTTTCACTCTTTAGTAAAAATTTTCAGTCACTCATATTTGTAGCTACAAATATGAAAATTAGGCGCAAAGATAGCGAGGAAACTAATGCTGAACGTGTTAAATAGATTTCACAGATAAAAATGAAGCTATCATTATATTGAGTAATACAAATTTAAAAAAAAATTGCCTGAGTCTCAATAATAAAACAAAACTGCTGAACTGTTTTATGCATTAAGTAAAAAATGAGGTTATTTCTGACCTTTGATTTCACTTTAGCTATGCTAATAACATGATTAGAATGCAGTTCCGAAATTTAGCCACAGTTAACGTAATTAATTGTTGCACTGTCGGTTTCCGCCGACTAAGCGTGTGATGGATTGCCATGATTTATGACTATATTGCATTAGCGTTCAAGTCGTACAAATTCACCAACTTCCATTCGCTTCGTTCACAGAAGACAACCTAAAGTTAATTTTCTGAATTGCAAAATTTCATTAAATAATTTTGTCCAACAATTGCATGTTTTTAGGTGTTCTATACGTTAGTTTCGAATGACTAAAACCACATTTCAATCACTAGCACTCAGAGTGTAAAATCAACAACTATCCATGACGACCGACCGTGACTGCTTGACGTTTTAAGTAATGTCACTTCAAAAATATCTTTTCAAGTTTCTTTGTTGTTAAAAAATGCAACTGTTGGACAAAACATCGTATATCACACGTGAGCGAAATGCAATTATACATTCGTGCTTCGCACTCGTGAGCCAAAATTCTCACTCATGTATAATTTTGCATTTCTCTCACTTATAATATAATATAATATAATCTACTATATTAACAACCTGATTTTTTTCATGTAATAAAAAATCAAAAGCAGCAAATTTCAAATTTTTAACTTAATGGTATGCAATTTGTTTTATACCAATATACATGAAATATAATCACTTATTACTTCGCGCTAAAGATACATTTTAAATTACTGTATGGCATCGGGCATGAAAAAAAATCAGCTGAAATAAGAGCTTCAAAACATTTACGAAATTATTGACATAAGCACTTAACTCACCTGAAGCAAATTATTCAGTACAAAATGTGTAGGAGACGGACAACAACAGTATTGCACTTGGTTTGACAGGAAAACAAATAAAGCACTACAACACGAAAACAATTTAAACTCCAGACTCCAGACTCCAAACTTAAGAATTCCTAGGCTGGGTTTCTCAGTCCTACTTTAACTTTAAACTCCTGTTTATTTCCATAGGAACAGTTGTTTTTATAATTGCTATCATGGGAACAAACAGGAGTTTAAAGCTAAACTAGGACTGAGAAACCCAGCCCTAGTATTTTTCATTAATTTTAAGCAAACTGTTATGTTAAATTATAAATGACTTTTACAGAAAACATCGACCGTTATAATGGTAATTACATTTTAATGTTCTTTGAGTCAGAAACAAAAATGTAAATATTTCAGACATATTTTAATTGTTAAAAATAATCAAGCTTATACATCTTAATAAGAAAGTCCGGAAAGTTAATAATTTGTGAGTAAAATTAGTCCTTTCATCAGGTAATCTCCGCCGTTGAATTTCTAATTAGTTACTTAATACTGGAAATTATACATTTTTGGTGTGGTTCTTGTACACTGTGTTTATTAATGAAATTTGTAAACTTATCTGTTATTCAAATTTATTATAATAAACATTACATTTTATCGGGATTGGTTCAGAATCAATGAGTAAAAACCTCCCGTTTCACAAATTTTATTTGAAATTTTCCATGGAAACGGAATAAAACAAGATCGTTTACCGTACTACCAATTTTACATCAATTGTGATTTGTGGCAAAAACTATCACACTGTCATCTCCTGTTTGGAAGCGTAGTAATTTCTTGGTTCGTGAATCATTTAACTTAAACGTCTATACTACTAACATTTCAATCAAATCTATGACGTTGGTATGCAGGGTACGAAACAAAAAGAAACAAATAAATAGCAAACATGTCATAAAGAAGATGTACCTTTAATTTAATAAAATTAAATTTTTACTGTGCACGTCAGCATTGGTTCAGGATATTTGTAGTGGGCGCTACACTCGCGGCAGCGCCGCTGAGGCCACATCGCAAATTTTGTTTTCTATAGTTTCTTATGTGTCATGTCATACTAGTAGTCTAGGATCCCACTGCAACTATTCTACGCTTATCTGTTATTTTAACGAAACACGATTTTAATGAAAGATTACATTTAGAGTCACACAACGCGACCGGATTGCCTTGCAAAATCCAGCCGCAATTAACTTTAGTTAGAGAAGTTTTAACATTTTTTTTTTCAACAATTTCGTTCATTTGTTTGGGCAGTAAATGAGATGCCTTTAATTGAAGAACGATTGTAAGAACTCGAAAAAACTTGGTTGCCACCTCTCAGGCTGCCGCAAGCCTCTGGCAGCCAGGTGCAAAGGAGACATCTTTCAATGATCATCTACGCTCAACGTGTATGGAAACAAATTTTATACCAAATTGGAGCTAAATTTGCCCTCTGTACGATAGAGTTGCCTGCGCAAAAGCTGCCGCAACTGAAGGTTGCCGGCATTCTTTTCTCGTGTTTACGCGAGAATTAACGTAAGTACCCTACCGGTTGGTTCTTGGATGACTTTTTAAAACCCACGTGATTCATAGGGGACCCAACACCTTTGCAAGTCGAAGATGTATTGCGCATATGCAGTAATGAAAACTACGAAAATGCCAATGATAATTTTGATGATTTAGAGTTGATGAGTCGGAAAACGAAAAAGCGGCTGTATTGTCCTTGAAAATGAATTTGTAATAATTTTTGTTAGACAACCAACATTTCTTATTAATATTGCGGATCATAATTTTATACATTCTGAGGTTAAAATTTTAACGCATAAGCAATGGATATGCATACTAAGCTGGAGTCTTATTGGCAGACAAGTTTGCGCTTCGTTTGAAACTGAACCACAAAAAATATAAAAGTCCCATTTCTACTTATTCAAATTATAAAAATATGTGTACATATGTACATACCTATATGTTTGTTAATAATGCTTGTAAATAAAGACTGTCAAAGAAATTACTGTAATTATTCAATTGTAATAGAACACGACTTTTGCGATTATTATTTGAAGCAAAGAAGACATTGCACGCATTATGCAGCGTAATTGCATTTGTTTAAAAAAAATAGATCAATTTACCTCAAAATTGGTCGTACCTGCAATGCTGCGTCCTTACGACACTTCTCCCGTAAACACGAGAAAAGAATGCCGGCAACCTTCAGTTGCGGCAGCTTTTGCACAGGCAACCAAACTCTATCGTACAGAGGGCAAAATTAGGTTCCAATTTGGTATAAAATTTGTTTCCATACACGATGAGCATAGATGATCATCGAAAGATGTTCCTTTTGCACCTGGCTGCCAGAGGCTTGCGGCAGGCTGAGGGGTTGCAACCAAGTTTTTTCGAGTTCTTACAATCGTTCTTCAATTAATGAACAAACAAATGAACGAAATTGTTGAAAAGAAATTGTTAAAACTTCTCCAATTAAAGGTAATTGCGGCAGGATTTTGCAAGGCAACCCGGTCGCGTTGTGTGACTCTAAATGTAATCTTTCATTAAAATTGTGTTTCGTTAAAATAACAGATGAGCGTAGAAAAGTTGCAGTGGGATCTCATACTATAGTTGTTACACCGCTGGTTTGATATCTCACATAAGAGAACATAGAAAACAAAACTTGCGACGTGGCCGCAACGGCGATGCCGCGCGACGAAGTCGCAGGTGTGACGCTTGCCTAAAAGTTGGGCATGTTGCGGTTAGGAAACGTTCACACGAGAGCGGTTTAAAACCTCAAGCCCCACTTCACATTCACCTTCTCCGTTCGTCAGGTACAGAATACTTTGTCTTTTGTTACTAGTTTGGCTGTTACAACACGTGCAGTTCTTGTTGAAGAAACGGACATTAAATCTTTTGGGTATTTGGACATTTTAAAAAGCCGGACGGCAAAAAAAGCCGGCCGGACATAAAATTTCGAGTATAAAAGTAGGACATGTCCTCCTTTTGCCGGACGCATGGTAACCCTAGCCGAGAGGCACCTGGAAAACTCGACAGCTACGGAACGTTGTAAGCTTACTTAAGCACTTGTATGGTAAAGTTTTGCTAGAATAGATCTTTCAATGCCGTAGAATAAGTAGGAAGAGACGGGTAAACGCTAGGAATGCGACCACAAATGCTAGCTCACGTAATTGGACCGCAACATCTGTTATGAGAAAAATCATGTAAAATGGCTCCACAAATACTACAAATTAACAAGAATTTTATTTTGTTTTACTGTCAATTGTTACATCAAACTATAGTAAACTTTTTTTCCTATGGATTGTTACGGCAGTTACGGTTTAATTTTCCAGTAATGAATACTAAACAAATTAATAAATTCAAATTGCCCCGTATGTAGCCATGAAAGGTGCGACGCGACGGTCCAGCAAAAATGAAACGTAAAATCGCTCGTCTTTCCCAAGACCTTGTAAAGAAAACAACGCCCTAACCAAGAAATATCAAGCGAGGGTGAGCTTACGCTTAATCCATAACACTTCTTTTTTCATACAATTGACTTTCGTTAACGTATCCTCTTGAGGTGATTATGTGTTAAACTTAAGCAACAACGCCAGAGATGTCGCTGCTTTGCTTCGATAGTTAAGGCACAGTATATTCTAGTGTTGGGCATAATCGGATGATTTCAAGAATCGGAATCATCGCAATCGGATGACAGGAATAATCGGAATATGAATCGGAATCGGAATCATGATTAAACCTTTTTGTTTTTGAAAGAGAATGATCTCAGGAATCTCTAAATAGCACGTGTAAAGCAAATTATAAAACTTTATTGGCGGGTTTCACAAACGTTACTTAAATTTAATCATCCGTTAAAAGTAAACGTTGCCATGGTTACATGTGTTGAAGGTATAGGAATGATTATTCTTAATCGATGATTAAAGTTAAGTGACGTTTGTGAAATCCAGCGTAAATCCGAGAAATTAAAACAAAAAACAATTACCTATATTTTTTACGGTAGTTTACCATTTTTTGCGGTCACAGAAGCTTAAGGAGTCGGGGATTGTTAAAAGAGCGCGCTCGGAAATTTACTTAGCAATGACACACACAATACCAGTGGCGGCCGGTGCATACGAATAGAGTGGGCACAGGACAAGGCCAAAGCCCAAAGCATTCTGTTCTGTCTTCGTTGTGTAATAAACAGAGATAGCGCTTAGTAAGTATGTCGTGTGCCCCGTTGAATCGCATGGACAGGCCGCCGCTGCACAATACGCATTTACAATTTTATTGTTTTTGTTATCTTTTGACCGAATGTACCGACTGTAGATGTCGACTTGTCGGTAAATAGAAGGCAAGCGCTAGTCATTATGGAATCGGATGATTCCGTATCTACAGTGTGGTGATAAAGTAACGCACCAAGCGAAAAAACACCCTTAGCGTTGACTTTTTCGAAAAATGCTCGGACAGGTCGATTTTATCTTTAAAAAAAACATCTTCTACAACCAATTTTAATTTTATGTCAGTTACCACTTTTGCGCCGTGACGTCATCGACTCATTTTTTAAATGACAATCTATTTTTTTGAAAATGTCATTTGAAAACATCCATTTTTCTGAGTACAAAAATGTTAATGAACCACTAGTTGCATAAGAAAAAATTATTGAAAAATGGAAATGTGATTTTTAATCTTATTAAAATTTCAACCTAAAATAATACTTTCTTATAAAAACATAACAAAACAACTTAATAAAATTACGATAAATGCTGAAAATGTCCTCCACCAACCACTTGACAGTGACCAGCTCGTGTGTAAACGCTGTTAATGACTCTTGTGATGGTTTCACAGCTAATGATATTCATTTCCGTCCTAATTTTGTTTTGTAAGTTTTCTTTTTATGGGGTCATCTAAAAGGCCGAGTTTACGTGGACAGACCTCAAAATTTGGAAGACTTACAAAACAAAATTAGGACGGAAATCAATAACGTTAGCTGTTGTGAAACCATGGCAAGACTCATTAACAGCGTTTACACACGAGCTAGTCACTGCCAAGTGGTTGGTGGAGGACATTTTCAGCATCTATTGTAATTTTATTAAGTTGTTTTGTTATGTTTTTATAAGAAAGAATTACTTTAGGTTGAAATTTTATTAAGATTAAAAATCACATTTGCATTTTTCAATAATTTTTTCTTCAAAATTTTCTTATGCAATTAGTGATTCATTAACATTTTTGTACTCAGGAAAATGGATGCTTTCAAATGACATTTAAAAAAAAATAGATTGTCATTTAAAAAATGTGTCGATGACGTCACAGCGCAAAAGTGGTAATTGTTATAAAATTAGAATTGGTTGTAAAAGATGTCTTTTTTAAAAATAAAATCGACCTGTCCGAGCATTTTTCGAAAAAGTCAACGCTAAAGGTGTTTTCTCGCTTGGTGCGTTACTTTATCACCACACTGTATAATCGTGTAACGAAGTGACCACTCCGTTACTATTTTTGTACATATTTAGTTAAGTTTTGTATATATTATTTAGTCTGTATATTTAGGATGCCTCGCGCAGATTCATAAAGGCACAAATCAGAGTGGGAGTACTGAAAGGAGTAGGGCTCCCCCTCCACGCGCTAGCCTATAAAAGCGCACTGCGAGCAAGTTTGAGTTAGTCGCTCACCGGCTCATTCAGCCGATGGTCGTGGCTCCGTCGCGCTATCAAGCCACCGGACGTGGCTTGAAGTTAGTGACGCACCGGGCATTCCGAGCCACCGGACGTGGTTCGAATGCAGTTTTTCCGCGGAGTTATTCATCCGTCGATGTTTTGACTCAAACGCGTTAAACAATCTGTGCTACGTTCGCGTTACCTGCAACCGCTCCTGTTTTTATCCTGACCTTTCTCTTACCGAGTGTGGGAGTCTCACTCTCTCTTACCGAGTGAGGGCGTCTCGCACTTCCTGATCATAGAGCGGGAGTCTCGTTCTCTCTCTCTCTCTTACCGAGTGTGGGCGTCTCACACATCCTGATCCCAGAGTGGGAGTCTAACACTCTCTTACCGAGTGCGGGCGTCTCGCACTTCCTGATCATAGAGCGGGAGTCTTGTTCTCTCTCTCTCTTACCGAGTTTGGGTGTCTCACACATCCTGATCCAAGAGTGGGTGTCTCACTCTCTCTTATCCCAATGCAGGTGTCTCGCATATTCTGATCCTGAGTGGGAACGTATGCACAGTGCGTTACCGTCCTGCGATTAGTGTCCGTAAGACACACCGTTTCCGGAACTACCGTCCTGCGATTAGTGTCCGCAAGACACACTGTAGTTTACCGTTGTCCTCGAGACACACCGAATATTACCGCTACTGAAAATACCGTCCGAGAGTTTAACATTTCGTTTACCAATCAGTGAGTGTTACCACAGTAAAAACATTCCAATTTGTGGATACGTGTATATGAACTATTTTGTAAATAAAACTGTATTTGCTAAGTGATCGACGCTTTTATTTCTGAACCTGGACTCCGACGAGCAAACCCGAACCGCCGTCAAGCAGAGCAACGATCAGCAACTACAGACCAAACCGAAGATTGACGGACCGTTACAATCGGAACCTTCCGATTATTTTAAGAATCGGAATCAGCTCTGATTATCATCCGATTCCGTCCCATCACTAGTATATTCATCAATCAGTAGGGACAGCTTGGGGTTTCCGTTGCTACAGTTTCTGAGTGCGCATGTGCGAAAACTGGCGGACCTTCCACAAACGGCCGTGTGTGGCGCATCGGTGAATTCAACAACTGCTTTTGAGTGGACGTTTTTTAATTCAGCATTTTGTGTGATGAATGCGGAGAGATGAGAAAGACTGAACAGATTGAAAGATTGATTATAATGAATTTATATCATGTAGAAAGCCTGAAGTTGTGTAAAATAACATCGCATTTTATGATTTGCTTGCAATTATTTCTATCCGTGCCATTTTAGGGTACCTATACAGGGTGTCTCAAAACCTATGTCTTTAATTAAAACTGTAAGTTCCTCATTATAAAAGAGATTGATTCCCCAAATATGAACGGTATTGCTCAAAAATGAAAAACTGACCTACCTACCACAGGCGCGTGCAGTTCCTTTGTTTTGAAACCTCTGCTTAGTTTATGACTTGTTGAGACAAGTCCGCTTTCAATAAAAAGCAATAAACTGCAATAAATTTTTTATTTACGTTTGCAAGAACTAGGTCAAGGTGTCGTCATTGGTATTTTTTTTATATCCGTGTTTCACCGACAATTACTGGAATAACGAAATGCGTTTTTCGAAATAAAATGCATTTATGCGAAATTAAATGCATTTATGCGAAATAAAGAAAATGTACAGTACAGCACAAAATGCATATCGAACGTGTTGTCATACCTGTGCATTCATTATAACTTTAGAATTTTACTAAAGTTCACTTCTTGCTCCTGGCGCTGATATTTTTAATTACAATAAGCGGTATTAACACATAATTTCCCATAACAGAGCACTGTGTCTACCAATTCCTCATTGGAATACACATGGGCCATATTTATTACTTATTTACACTTAAATTAAGTTATGTACATACACAGATATTAAACTAATACAAAACAAACTACACACTACGTAAATTTGATAAATTCTTTCATTCTAACTTCCTCTCTAACGTAAGCATCTGTGAAGTTATGACAGCATGATAATAAAAACAAACAATAAAAGAACGGAAGAACGAATTGTATTTTATGACAGTGCAATTGTAACCAATAAATCGCCAAGACGAATGTAGCTAAACGTTTCTGAAAATTCAGAATTATTTTAAACCAGAATCATCACGAAAACTAATTAAGCCACTCGTTTCTTGGATTTAATTTAATTAATATTTATCAACATTTTTAGTAGACATTTATTTTCGTGTTATTAATAAACATAAACATAACATTTTGCAGTTTACATTGTTAAGATCGATATACTGTCATGTAAATGAAACAAATAAAACTGAAATGTATTATTGTGCTACGAATTCAGTTTGCTTCTAAATTGTACTTTGAATAATTAAGCATAAATAAAATATTAATAAGTAACTGCAATAAGGAACGCCGCGTGAAGACGTTTTTATTTAGAATCCTGACGAAAATTTCTTGCGACGGACAAACATGACCTAGCCCAACAAATACGTCTCGGTATTTATTCGTTTATGGTTACAAAAAAACACCAATTCTGTTCAGTTGAGACATTTAAATCCATTGAAATCGTCAACCAGCGTTACTCAAACAATTTCTTTGAAAATGAAAACTGATTTTTCCCAGAGTTAGTATTTACTTTATTCCTATTGTTGTATAACAAATTTTGCTTCTTTTTTTGACTACTATCTGTGGTTTCAATTAAAGACAGAGGTTTAGAGACACGCAGTATTAAAGAGGGTAAAGACATGAGCGCCATTAACAGGCCAAAGTCAAATTAAAAAATGTAACGGGCTTTTACCGTCTTCTCTCATTTTTTTCGATACTTAGAAATTACGAGTAGGATACTTATATTAAGACGAAAAAAAATAAAGGAGAATGGAAAAAGCCCGTTATTTTTACATTATTTTATTTGAATTTGGCCTGTTAATGGGAA
This sequence comes from Dorcus parallelipipedus, assembly GCA_958336345.1. Lineage (NCBI taxonomy): Eukaryota > Metazoa > Arthropoda > Insecta > Coleoptera > Lucanidae > Dorcus > Dorcus parallelipipedus. The sequence continues at coordinate 2,658,441 of OY284482.1, forward strand.
TTGATACACACTATGTCCTTGCCCTCTTTAATATAGGAACCCTATGCCGTGCCCTATGCCATTTCTTCAACTAGTGACATCTACTAGCAATAAAATGAAAGCCCGCCAGTAACGGCGCGGCATGGCCAGCTACATTAACATTCACTGACGTGTATGTATGGCCGTTTCAATTTGACTTTTAAAAATTTGACGGGTACTCCACTCAGCGCCTCTTGTGAGTTTTCAAATAATTGCAGTAACTTAATGGCAACTGCAATTACCTAAAAACTCACAAGAGGCGCTGAGAGGAGTACCCGTCAAAATTTTTAAAAGTCGAATTGAAATGGCCATACATACACGTCAGTGAATGTTTAATGTAGCTGGCCATGGTAACGGCCATATTGACTCTGAAAACGGTAGTATGAACATCAAAGTTGCCGACACGAGCTGTCCCTACTGACTGATACGTATACTGTGGTTAAGGTTACTGTAGAAGGTACCGCCCATGTACCGCTATTCATTTCCCTCTTCGTCCCCAAAATTAAAAAGGAAGCGATGAAACGCTAAAGAAGAAAAAGGATAGATACATAACAAGTTACCGTTACTAAGGAGTTTATGAATGAATTTGATTAACCCCAAATTAAAAGGGATAGAAAGTTGGCGCTACCTTCTCGATACAGTAACCTTATTGATAGTGGCACATCTGATAAAATATCAACGGGACAAGTACACAAATTTATGACTGCTATGGTTTTAATAAAATTGTGCCAATGCAAACATGGGCAAGCGACGAATTGATTTAATTAAATCAAAAAAGAATTATAGAATTTTTACTTTCGGAACATTTTTTAAAAGCGTCTCCTGTAAAATTATCATATTTCGAGTTATGCCAGTATCAAAGCGAAGCAGCGATGTGTCATTAACAACCTAGATGCAACACAATTCTCGAGGATCGTTAATGACATATCTTGCAGGTAATTGCATTCTTTTTCCTTTAGGATTTTCTTTTCCCTTTTATATTTTCGACGATTTCATTGAAGGTTATAATTTTGCTGGTAACTCGTTTAAACGGACCGCTGATCCGAGCTGCCGCTACTTTATGACAAGACAGACAGACTGATTTTCTGGATAATCCGAACCAACTCCGAACTCATCGAACGTGGCACCTCCAGAAGGCTGCACTAAGTGGAGCGCATCTCCTCTCCATCTCTCTCTTGTGCATTTGGTGAATTAAATGTTTGGATTATTTCCTGTTTAATAACTTTTCTGGAAGTGTTATCGTTCGTACATTTTACTTTTGTATACATTAACTTGTAAAGTCTTCTAAGTTTTATTACGATATTGTTTCACTTGTAATAAGACATAACTAAGCTAAAGGTTTATTTTATATACAATATTTTCTTGCTTGCTTGGGTCAGTCAATAAATTATTGTTATTTAACAAAAAAAAAAACATATTTGTTGGAGTAATTTATCGGCCACCTAACACTAATTTGAATAACTTTGTTGCTGCTTGTTAAGACACTTTAGCAGAATATACTGTGCTCTGTGATACGTTGATATGTCTCGGGGATTTTAACATGAATCTACTATCCTTTAATAATGATGCTTCAACTTTTTGTCTGTCCTGGAGGGTTTAAATCTGAAACAGTTGATAGTTGCGCCGACACGATTTGCGCGAAATACTGCGACCTTAATTGATTTAATTGTCACCAATAACGACGCAGATATCATGGACAGTGGTGTGATCGCCGTTCATGACCTATCAGACCACCGTCTCATTTTTTGTCAACTTTATAAAAAGTACTCCTACGTACCGCATATTCCGCAGTTTTAGATATTTTAACAAGGATACTTTTGATAATGCATTACACAACATTCCCTGGTGGACCATTACAGAGCTAGAAAATGTAGACGATAAACTCGACTTCTTAAATTATCATCTCACTGTTTTGTTTGATCATCATGCACCTTGGACTACAGTCAATTTTTTTAAACCTAAACCTGAATGGCTAACGGATAATTTGAGACTTATGATGCAGTTACGGGATAAAGCCCTGCTAAAATTTAAGCGAACCAAACTACAACACCACTGGGACTACTACAAGCAATTACGGAACTTAACTTCTGCTGCTGTAAAATCCGAAATAAAGGGATACTTCGATTTTAACTTTCGTAGTGCCAGTAAACAAGATTTTTGGCGTAATCTCAAAGAATTTCATATCTTCAATCGTGCATCACCTGAAATTCCGATAGATCTTCAAGATTCAAATGTAATTAACAACCATTTCAATACTGTTACCGGTGCCTCTTCTCTTCCTGATGTAGAAGTTTTAAACTTCGTTCGAATGTTAATTTGAAGGCTCGGAAATTTACTTTTCAGGAGGTATCAGTAAATTATGTCGCCAAGATTATTCACTCTGTTACGTCTAAATCTGTCGGTGCTGATACCATTTCCATTAAAATGATAGACTTTGCTGCCCCTACTTGATACCAATTTTCACCCACATCTTTAACTTTTGTATAACAAAAGGTGTCTTTCCCAATCAATGGAAGCATGCAAAGGTAATTTCCATACCCAAAATAAAAAAACCGGCTTGTGTACAAGATCTTAGACCATTCAGACCATATCTGTCCTATCGAAGGTTTTGGAAAAAATACTGGACATACAATTAAGAAATCACCTGGCTTCTTGTAACTTTATTACCTTTATCTCAATCGGGCTTTAGACCCGGCTTTAGCGGCTCTACTGTAGTTTCCCTTATTACAGACGCTATTATTAGAGGTATAGATGACGATAAACTTGGGTAATCGTTCTCCTTGACTTTTCCAAAGCCTTCGATATGATCAATCATGAGCTACTATTGGCAGTTCTGCATTATTGTGGTCTGGACGTAACTCCGGTTGGTCTGATCGGTAACTATCTAACTGGCCGCACGTAATCTGTTATTATTAACAGTGGCGCACTCACACTCACGAGGGGGGCTAAGGGGGCTGAAGCTCCCCCCAGAGCCAGCTATGTGGTACTAGAATTTAATAATATAATTTCAATATTGCAAGAAAAAGAGTACGCCGACTTAATTTCGTTTGGTAACGTTAGTTCGGTATAAATTCATATTATGTATCTTTATTATTTAATATATCCGTGTATACTCCTACGTGATTCTTACAATTATTATTTTTAAGCCCCCTCCAAGACAAATTTCTGGGTGCGCCACTGATTATTAATAATTTCAGGTCAGATGATGTTCATATACGATCTGGTGTTCCATAAGGATCAATAATTGGACCGCTATTGTTTGCAATCTATGTATCGAATTTTTTTACTTTTTGGAACATCTTCAGCAAGTATCACATGTACGCTGAAGACACTCAGTTGTATGCTTCATTTCACCTGTCAGATTTACAGCTTACCATCACTAACATTAACAGTGATTTGGCTGAACTTCTTTCCATTTCGTTCAAACACTGCTTAAAAATTAATCCCAGTAAATCTTATTTTTCTCTATTTGGAAGAATTAAAGATCGTCAGGCTGCATTGCCTCTAATTAAAATTGTGTTAAATGATACTCCCCTGTCCCACCGTGGCAGTGTTTTAAGTTTGGGGTCTTATCATCGACAATAATAATCTAAGATTCAAAGAGCATATCACTTCCTGCATCAGCAAGGCATTCTGTAATTTGAAAATGTTATACCCCAGTAGGCATATCCTTACCACTAAAGCCAAAACAGCCGTGTGTGATAGCTTAGTTCTTTCTCACTTTAATTATTGCAACGTCATTTATCACTCGTGTTTGGATTCTAATGATTCCAGGCGCATTCAAGTTGTGCAGAACTCTTGTCTGCGTTTTATTTTTGGCGTTCCTAGACGGAAACATATTTCGCACAAACTGAATGTTGTTTGTTGGCTTCAAATGAAAGACAGACGACTTTTTCATCTTGCTTGCTTCAGTCACAAAATTTTATTTTCAGAAACCCCTCTTTACTTCTTTGTCAAGTTCAGACATAGGACCGATGTTCACAGTATTAATGTTCGACGCAGGGATTTACTGGACATTCCTCTGCATCCATGTTTAGAAGATGTTTTACCTATGCCGCTGCTCAATGTTTAAACAACATTGATGCTGATCTGAAGATACTACCACCTCAGATTTTTAAACGTAAACTTAAGCGTATCTATTTTAATGTGACTGTTTAGTGAGCGAACTTCTCAAATTTTCAAGAGAACTTTATTGTTGGGCTTCTTGCAACAGGCTTTTACTTCCTCTTCACTATCTTACTCTTCTATTAACTCCTTTCATTTAATTATCTCTTTCTCTGTTTTCTACTATTTACTCTCACTCTTTGCTTCTCTTCTCTCTCTTACATTCTTTACTGTATCCTCCTCCTTCTCTCTCCTCAATTATTTCCAGTTATTCTCCTTTCTCTTTATTTCCCTTTTCTTGCTCCCCATGCTTTCCTTATATTTTTATTCCTTATATACTTTTTTTTTCATTTTCATTGTTTCTTTAGTTTTAGTTCTAGGTATGCCAGGTAGAACAGTATGCTTCTTACGAGCTTACTGATGGCGTACCTTCTGGTTTGACTTAATTAATTAATTAATTACACATTGTAACATGCCTTATAGTTTTAATTAGTTTTCTCTTGCGTTATGTATTGTTTCCTTACTGTCAAACCAATAAACATATTATTTTTATTATTACTATTTAATTTAAATGAAATACGAAAGTGTGGCCTGATTAAATCGCAGCAGACTATCGCTGCACTAGAATTCACCCCGTAACGACTAGCTAGCGTAAGCAAGAGGATGCAATCCGTACATACGTAAGAGTCGGTGGTAACAGGATATGTATATCTTTTTTATACTGTTTGTGAAAAGTGAATTTCTTATCAATTTGCAATACTTATGAAGCCATTTTATATGATTTTTCGCTTATTAAACTCGGACTATAAATAACAGAGTTATGCCCTGAGGAGTTTTTTTATCTCACACCCGGTATATCAGATAATTCTTGCTTTAGAGCAGCTATTTTTTGACACTCAAGCACGTGGAAAACCTCGTTGTCTTGATAATATTTAATATGACCTGAACAAAGAGATTCTGTTTTGCTTCGTTATTATTTTTAGTAACTTCGTTTTTATTTTTGCTCATGTTACTTGAAGTACAACATTTCCTAATCTGAAAAAATCAAGGATGAATTTTGGCTTTTCAAGTCTTGGGTTTACCATCAACGAGCTTTATGTTTGTAACGAAAGAAATCCTACAGACATTTTTGTTGTAATAAATCAAACTCTCGGAAAATAAACGATTTTTAATTAATTTTATGTCTCGTTCCTCTTTCATTCCGGCCGTAGACGCTGTCACTTCCGGATATAAATTTCCTTTGCTGAACGACAAATGTTTCTCATCGCTGATGGGATTTAGTCCGTAAACTCGGCTTTGTCTTGTGAGCTTAATGTTTTTCGAGTAATGATAAATCGACCGTGACAAATTCGACATGCGTGTTCGTAAAAGCTCAAACATAAGTTCTACTGTGAAAAGTTTTGTAAACACTATGAGCGAACCATAATCGCATTTTCACAATCGCAATTATTTGTTTTCTGAGATACCGTTGCCAATAACTTTCATCGCAGAGAACGTATTTCTCACATTATATGTACAGAAGAATTGAAGTTTTGTTTATTTATAATAAAATCATGCCTACAATTTTAAATGGCATATTGGCATGTCATATGTTTCTCGATTTTTGTTTGTAAAATTTAGGTCGATTAATCTATTTTCCTTGATAAATTATCGATTCTAACATTTAATTTCAATTGATTATCTTTTAATTCTGTAAAGATGCTGGACATTTTAGCATATATCGATTTTAGTATTGCTAGGCTCCACTCTTGCTGTTTGTGCAGATTATCTTGATTTTTACAGATGATTTCCAAAGCTATGTCAATTCGTTGTTTCTCTTCGTTGTCCATTAATCCAAATAATTGTTTCCCTACGTAGCCGACAATGTCAAATGGTGATTGTTTGCTTCTTATATATTCCGGGAATAGATTTTGGAGTTTTAATTCGGTTTGATAAATGTTACTTGTTGCTTGCTCAATTAAACTGGAAATCGATTGATCCTCTTTTTGGTTTGGGATATTTATCGGTACTTTAATTCTATCTATGTGTTCATATTCCGATTTATCATGCGGATTTATTCTGTGCACATAAGTTGCATTTATTAATTTAATTTGCTGTTTCAACTGATCTACATGGTGAAATAATTTATGCGCTTCAATTTTGTAAACGAAATTGTGATAACCTTGTATGTACTATTCTACTTTGTCCTAAATTGTAAGGTAATATATAATTTTCAATTTGTTTTACTTGTAGTTGGCCGGTCATTAGCTTGATCGCTATTGCCATCAGAATGATCCGAATTAATTTCATCCTGTAACAAAGAATTTTTTGTGAATTTGCGTTTCTTTTTAATTACATCTTTTGTGTCCGAATTGTTTAATCAGCAATTTCTATCGCTTGTTCTCTACTAAATTTAGGTTTTAATTTATTTCGAAATTCCTTTTTGACGTAAATTTGTTGACCTACTTCCACATTTTCTATTTCTTTTCTATCAGCATTTATTTTATTACAGGTTCGTTCTTTCGTATTTTCTAAATTATTAAAAATTTGATTATTTATAATTTTTATTTCTTCGGCTCTGTCTTTAATAAATTGTTGCGTTAACTTTTCTTCGTTCATATCGAAAGGTAAATTAGATTCACTGCGACCATTAATAACTTCAAAAGGAGTGAATTTAGTACTAGAATGAAGACTGTTATTATATGCTAACACAGCGTTCACTAATTGGTTTTCTAGCATATTTTGATTATCTAGTAATCTACATCTTATTGATTCTGTTAAAGTATTGTGAAAACGCTCTACTATTCCATTGGATTTAGAATTTCCGACAGACGTTAAATGTAGTTTAATTTTGTGCAGTTTGCAAAATTCTTTTAATAAGACGTTATCAAATTCTTTTCCTGAATCTGCGATAAATGTTTCACATAAGCCGTGATGACTACTAAACTTAATTATTCCGTTTATAATAGTGGTTGCATTTTTATCAGTTATTAAATATGCTTGACCATATTTAGAAAAATGATCTACTATAGTTAGAATTATTCGGTTATTCATGAACAATAAATCAATATGTAATTGCTCAAAATGTCTTTTGGGGGTATAAATATGTGAGATTGGTTGCTTTTGGGGCATTCTGTCATATTTTGCTAACTGACAGGTTTCACAATTATTTATGTAGGTACTAACAGCTCTTTCTAAGTTTGGCAAATAAGAATTTCGTTTTAATGATTGGTAAACTTCATTTATGTGTCATGTTTTGCCTTCATAATAATATTTAGTCTTTTCTAATTGATCTTCATCGTTTTCTATATCTTGTACGATTTTATTTACTATTTCTATTTTTAGATTAACAAACGATTCCTGTAATATTTGAATAATCTCTCGCTCGATATTCTTGTGTTTAAAATAAATTACTTTTTCTTTTCAGTTGTTAAACATTCCTTTAAAGTTTTAACAATATTTTTCCACTCTGCTGTTAGTGGTAATGTTACACATATCCGCGTTTTGCCAAATATTTTTGATCGCGTTACAATCGGTGTTGTCAAATTTCGCGTTGCATCTAGAATGATTTGATGATCAGCTAAATTTAGAATTTTCTCCGAATAAGGTATTGAAATTTCTGTATCGTTAACTGAATGAATAGTATTACTTGTACTAGCTTCTTGATTTATTTGATTTGAATTTTCTGCTTGGGTTAACGAATTTATAATTTCATCTAATTCCTCTACATTGAATTCAACAGATTGATCATCATTATTAACTATTAGTGATTCCGCGTCGTTTGCATTAATTGTATTAACATAATTTTCAGTCATTTTTATTCTTGATAAAGGATCAGCTTCGTTAGTTTTTCCTTTTTTGTATTGAATTTCGTAATCGTATTCACTTAATTTTAACCGTCATCTAGTTAAACGAGAATTTGGATCCTTGTTCGAAAATAACTACTGTAATGGTTTATGATCGGTTTTAATAATAAATTTTGTATCATACAAATAAGGACGAAAATGTTTCCATGCCCAAACTATTGCAAGCATTTCTTTTTCTATGGTCGAATAATTTGTTTCGGCCAGGTTTAAAGTTCTAGAAGCATATGCTATAGGATGGCTTTCTTGGGATAATATTGCGCCTATAGCGAAATTCGATGCATCGGTAGTTAATTCGAATTGTTTAGAAAAATCTGGATATTTTAATACAGTATCATTGCATAACAAAATTTTACAATTTTCAAAAGCATCTAATTCTGGTGTATATTTCACAGTTTCACCTTTCCGTAAACATTTTGTAAGAGGTTTAGTAATTTTTGCAAAATTGTTAATAAACTTTCTATAATAGCCTAACAAGCCTAAAAACGATTTAATTTCTCTTTGTGTAGTGGGAATAGGAAAATTTTTAATTGCTTGAATCTTTTTTGGATTTGGTTTTATACCGGTGGGTGCAATAACGTGACCTAAATATTCTGTTTCTTTTCGCAGAAATTCACATTTATCTAACTGTAATTTTAAATTCGCATTTCTTAATCTATCGAAAACTGATTTTAGATGTTTTATGTGTTCGTCTAATGATGGTGAAAATATAATTACTTCGTCTAAATATACTGGACAGAATTTATGCAATATATCTCTTAATATGTCGTCCATTACACGTTGAAACGTAGCAGGACTATTTTTGAAACCGGAAGGCATTCGAAGAAATTCGTGATGCCCAAATTCCGTATTAAAAGCTGTTTTAGGAATTGACTCGGGGTGCATTTGAATTTGGTGATAGCCGGAGGCTACATAGAGGGTGGTGAAATATTGACATCTACCTAGTTTATCTAATATATCTTCTACATTTGGGATTGGATATCGGTCGTCAATTGTCTTTTCATTTATTGCCCTATAATCAATGGCTAATCGAGTTTCCCTTTTACCACTAGCATCTAATTTAGGAGAGCCCCAAGGACTTTGGCTTAGTCTAATTATTTCATCCTCTAATAATTTATCAATATGCTCTTTTATTTCTTGCTTAACGGAATGAGGAAAACGCCTAGCTCTTTGAAAAATAAGTTCATTATCCTTTGTTTTAATTTGGTGTTTTACATCGCTATTAAATGTTAATTTATCTTCTGGTTTTTTGAATAAGTCTACGTAATTTTTACAAAATTTCAAAATTTTTGATTTCTCTTCTGTATTTAAGTGATTGATTCTAAGCATTCCGTTCAACTTATCTATTGCGTCTGTATAGCTTACTCGGTATTGATATATATGATAATTTTCTAAAGGGATGGCTGACAGAGTTTCAATATTAAATGATTTTTCTTTATCTGACCAATTTTGTATTTCTTTTAATGCTTCGCCTTTTGTTACTGTTGTAATAATATTAGGAATAAAAATTTTATTGTGAGACACGGAATTAATAATTACATCGCCTTCCACATAATTTACAAATACTCTTTTTAACATTTTCGATTTACCTGGCATTTTGATATTATTCACCTTTTTATAATTTATTGGTAGTTCATAATTTTCTCTGAATAATACACCTTTAGCCAAATCTAAATTGCATAGATTTTAAATCTTCTAACCCTATTATTCCATTATAGAAATGATGAAACTTGAACATAATCATTTTTAAATATCCAATAGACTGTAATTAAGCAAAACAAGGAATTAACGCAAATTTATCAATTTGAATGTTACCTTTAGCTGTTCTAATTTCCAAATTATCATTATGAATACTATTAGGATAATACTTTTGTACAATTTCGGGATCTATCATAGATATAGTACTTCCGGTATCGATAAGTAAATTTAGAGGTGGATTCTTAATTTTAATGTATGGTAATTCATTCAGCGCTAATCGATTGAGTTCTGCGGTGAGGCAGGTATAGTAAAATTTTCTTCCTCCTCGTTGGTTTGAAACTCCTCGACATTCTTCTCGTTTTCATACATTTGTTCCGGCATATTTGGCACATGCATCGGAGCGTACCACAAACCATTTTCTTCGTTATAAATTTTCCTGAACTTCATTATTATGTAGTTCTTCCACGATCACATGCGGATGTGCTGTTCTTTTGAAGAAATTGTCTTGTCTAAAATTACTGGGTTTCGCGACTGCTGTAGATATTCCAGACATTGGGGTCGGTTTTGGCATCGCTTTATTTTGTCCTGGTTGCCACACATTTCTTTATGAACCAAATACTTGCTTATTTGTAAAACTTCTTTTTTGGCTTTGAATTGGCTTAGGGAAATTTAATATGGGTCCTCTAGGGGAAGTATTATTTTGATATTATATTGAAGTATTCATTTTTGGCATGAATGATTGACTTTGGATAGGATATTGATAGTTTTGCAAGGGAAAATAATTTGGACGATAATTTTGGGGAATGTATTTGACAGTTTGAAAATGTTTCTTTTGATCTTGGAGAGGATTAAATATTTTAATTCCTTTTATGGCATTTGATCTGATTTTAAAATTCACCGCGTCTTGGACATAACCCATATCTTCTTCTAAGGTTTCTGGTTGTAAAGGTTTGACATGAACTTGAATATCTTCGGGAAGATTCAATAAATAAACTTCTAATGCTGTCTGTGAATAAATTGTTGCTCGTTGAATTTTGTGATCTAAGTCAGACTGTGAAAGTTTTGTCATTAATTGTGATAATAAATCTTGTAATCTGTTGCCAAATGACAATGGGTCCTCTCTTTGCAACATTTTGGTATTACCAAATTCTTCCGCTAACTGAGCGAAATCTCTTTTATCGCCAAAGTAACTATAAATTGCCTCTTTTACTTATATGCAGTGTTTATACGTTTTAAGGCGGGCGCCACATCATAAGTTTTGTTTTCTATGGTCTCTTATGTTATGTCATACTAGTGGTTATGCCGCTGGTTTGATATCTCACATAAGAGAACAAGCCGCAGGTATGGCGCCCACCCTAATGTACAAATAAATGTAAAATAATAAGGTGACCTCAATTTCAAAAAATAATATTAAATTAAACTGAAGTTAATATGTGTACTATCGAACTAGAATTACTGCAATTTATATTTATTTTATTTTATTTTATATTTATATTTAAAGTTTATTTAAATATTACGGCTTCGATGCATTTAGGGTATTACTGATTGAATTTTACAATCCTTTCGACTGTAAAATTGAATCAAATTCAAGCTATGAAGTAGTAGAACTGAAAGCTAGAGTTCATTTGACCCAAACAGTTCCGACGCAGGACTGGATCTGAGTAGGAGTCATTCCACGCGAAATCGAACACTTATAAAACTATAAACAATTTAAGTAACGACATCTTGCAATCGCTTTTTGACCTAACAATAACCTGGACAGATCGGTTTGGTTTGCAGTGGATTTCTCGAGCTACGGTTCTGCTGACGAAGGCCCAACTAGGCCTGAAACAGCTGCTGCATGCTCGAGGAATCTGCTGTAATCAAAACCGATTTGCACAAAATTTTTCTATAAAACTATACTTTTTTATATTCAATTCAAACTTCTTCTATACCAATGGTACTTGTGGGCACTTTACATTTCAAGCTTTAAATCCCCTTTTTATGCTAACGATCTCGAGTACTGTTTTGCCTATGAATTTTACATATTGACAACATTGAATACTAAAAATTTTTTGCGCTATTTTAATAATTTCTCACAATAGTAGCAAATTTTGTAACCCTTCTGCCAACGTCAATAAGGGCAGATTGCCATTACGTGGTTCTCGATTTACATGATCGCAACTGTAAATGTTTGATATTTAAGAGGTTTTTAAATGCTATACAGCCTGCTTCAATGAACATGCACCAAACTCGGTATGTCGGTACATATCGTGAAAAGAAATAAAAGTTTTCTATAATTTTTTTTTCTTAAATGAATAAGTTTCGAGATAATCGAAGGGAAAGGAAAGTCGCATATTTGTAGGATGGACTTTAAATAAGAATGAATGGATTGTGATTGTGACGCAATATCATACCAATCCGCTTTCTTGCTTTATTACTCATGCTAGAATGTCGCCCTAGCTGATTCGACAAAACACATTTGCCGTCGTGGTTGTTGGAAATCAATAAAAATAATAATTAGTCGTTTATTTTCGATTCTCCATTTAATACGAATTTTCTATTTGTTAGGATTGTTCAAACATTTAGTAGTTTGCGCTTATTTAAGAATTCACATTCAATGATAAACCGTTTCATGAAATCGTTCGTAGAAATTTAGCGCAAAAGAGCCTGGGTTTTACTGAAAACATTTCGTTCGGCGCATTACCCCGATTAAGGACTTTATGGTACTTGTTGTGTGTACAGCAGGAAGGAGGCATTTTTGAACATTTCTTGTAATAATAATAACGTAATAATAATGTAATAAAAATAAATGTTTTTATTTTTAAGATTCCACAAATTTTATTTTAATAACAATTTTAACAACAATGCATACTAAATGCACATTTTTGCATAGCCTCACATTTGTAATTTATTATTAAATTAATTAATTAATTAAATTTATCTAGTCATAAATTTCGTCGCTTAACTTTATTGGCCCCGTGCAGCTATGTTCCATCCATAATGCAATGTAGACCGCTGCGCGCCGGTTTGGTTTCACAATTCCGCAGCGTTAAAATATGTATTTCGACAAACATCGGCTCCAAATTATGCAAATTTCAACTTGGTCCAATTAAAAATTTTTATTAAGATATTTTGTTTGAAATAATATCAGAAACGTGTTCCTCAAGTTTGGTGCATCATCAATGAAACAGCCTGTATTAGTAGATAAAGGGTTAAAATAAAAAGAAAGAAATATTAAATTTGAACAACTTACAATTACTGGAAAGTTATTATAAAAGTTTCTGAAATAAATGCGACACACTTTATCTGTCAGCAACAAAAATCGAAAAATCATGAATGGTTTTAAAAGAAGACAGTACAACATATTATATTTTAATCCTTTTAACGAAAAGAATCAAATTAAAAAAAAAAGAAAATCTGTACGACATAATTATTACAAAACTGAAGAAAGAGTATGTTGACGTGTCTCGTCAAATGAAGATCTGTGGTGCCTGCGGGAAGAAAGTTTCAAACTTTCCTAATCCTAAACTTGTTATTAATGAACAGTGCAGACCGGAAAATATTAATGAATTCGAATACGACGAACTTTCTATACTTCTATATTATAGAAAGTAATTATAGTGAATCCTATATATCCTCTGATGATTCTATAAATAAATAAATGATTCTATAAATGCAGAGGAGGAAAGGATACTCTTATTATCCACTTTCAATGAAAGCTTAACTTCGTTAGTAGAATCGCCCATTATGAAAAATAAATTACATCACAAACGTTAACCGGTAGAAGAACATCAGATAAAAATTATGTCAATATCATACAGAAATTTCATACAACAGAAAATAGAAATCTAAAGATACAAATTTTAACAATTTTTGCAACTTGGACATATAATAAAACGGAAATTTTGGCAATTTGCTCAGAATAAATCTGTCACTCTTTACAAACTGCCATTGTAGAAAAGGTGCTACAATTACAATTACAAGGTGTTAGAATTTTATAATTTTGATGTTGTAGGTAGTATAATGCCCGGAAAAAAAATTGGATGATAGAAGAATTCATAGGCAGAAAAGATTAATTTTGAGTAATCTTAAGGAAACCTATAGATATTTTAAAAAAATATCCTAATTTAAAAGTAAGTTTTTCAAAATTTACCCTGTCAAGACCAAAACAGTGTATACTTCCTGGAGCTCAAGAAACACATTCTATTTGTGTATGTGCTTACAATCAAAATGTAAAGCTGGTGATTGAAAGCATCAACATTGAACCAATTGTTAGAAGACTCACGTTTCGTAATCAGTAATTACATACCATAAAGACAATAATATTATAAAACAAAAATTTCGTTGCAATTCAGAATCATTAAAACATGATACCAACGCTGTCCACCTATTCCAGACGGAATTAATAAAATTCTTGAAAAATGACTTGGGTGACATTAAAACAATAATTAATTTTTCTAATAATGCCGGTACACAATACAAAAATATAAAAAATTACAAATATCTGTTTACATGAAAACGATGTCGGAATAAATGCAGATTGCGGCATTTTTTTTACAACATCTCATGGAAAGAGGCCATGTGATGGCATTGAGAAGTGCCAATTCAACCAATCAGAATTCACTGTGGTAGCTTATCTCTCTCACTTTGTACCAAAAAATATTATAATGTAAAACAGCCTTAAGACCAGAAGCTTCGGGCTCTTTGAGGTCACGTCAGCGGTGGAATCAAGAACAGCACAAGGGGTGTGCCACCGCGGAGGATGTTGGAGGATTGTGGAACAACTCCTGAGGCAGAAGAATCCGCTGGTGTGTTGGGATTGCCAGGAAGAGGGACATGTTCGTAGGCGGTGTCCCAAGGCCAGGCAGGAACCTCCACGAAGGAAGCCACAGGGAAACTAAGCCGGGTCGGTGCAGAGGGGCAAACGTCGACCCGTATTCAAAGGCCCCCAAAGACAAGAGCCACGAAATTAATAGCCTTGCGGCGATTAACCAGCAGTGTCTTCGTGGATGCCACCATTGATGACATCCCTCACACCATGTTATTGGGTACGGGTGCGACGAAGACTATCAAGTCATCAAGATGCACCGAGCCGACTGGAGACTGAGGACAGCAACCGGAACATCAGCGACTGTCTATGGTGAAGTAGAGGTGACCATTACCATTGGAGCGACGCCCATCAAACATCGTGCACTGGTAGCAGAAATAGAGGATGAGGCGATTCTTGGCATGGACATCATGTGTGCGCATGGGTTCCAATTGGATCGGAAGCGAGGCATAATGGCGGTTAACAACGAGGAGTTGGTTCTACATCAACGAGAGGACGTGGCCGCTCGAGTTGTTCTCGCAGAAGATGTCGTATTGCCCAGCAGAACCGAGGTTACAGTCGATGCAAACCTGAATGGCGCTTTCCAAGATGGGCAAGTCATTATGGTCGAACCCAATACCGACGATCAGAAGATTGGAAAAGGAGTTCTCATTGGAGAAATGTTGTTGACATCAAGGAAGGAGATACCAGTCCGCCTAATGAATGTGAACTGTTTCCCCGTCAACATCAAGAAAGATACGATCTTGGGAAGCTGTGCCATGGTGTCCTCCATCTCCCGCCAAATAGAGGCAAACGAATAGAGACGAAGGTCCCAAAGAAGTTGTTGGAAATGGTCATGTCGACGGCCCAGGAATTGACTCCAGAACAAAAGACAAAAGCGAAGAACCTGATCTGTCAGTATCAAGATGTGTTCGAGGTAGCAAATGGACCTAAGGGAAGAACCGACATAGTCAAACACAAGATAGAGACCGGGGAAGAAAGGAGGTTACCATTGGCGAAGCGTGAGGAAGCAGAACGCATTATTCGTGAGATGGAAAAAGACAATGTAATTAAGCCATCGAGCAACCCATGGGCATCACCGATAGTGCTTGTGAAGAAGAAGGATGGATCCACAAGGTTCTGCGTAGACTATCGATTGCTCAACAACGTCACCAAAAAGGATAGCTATCCTCTGCCACGGATTGATGCCACCCTGGACACCCTGGCCGGTTCAAAGGTCTTCTCAACCTTGGATCTAGAGAGTGGTTATTGGCAAGTGGAACTAGCGCTCGAAGATCGAGAAAAGACGGCGTTTTCTCTTGGTATGGGTCTATGACAATTCACAGTGTTGCCGTTCGGGTTATGTAATGCCCCAGCGACATTCGAGAGGCTAATGGAGACGGTTCTGAAGGGTCTCTCCTGGACAACGTGCATGCTATACCTGGACGACATAATTGTGGTGGGAAAAACCTTCGACAACCACCTGAAGAACCTGGAAGGAGTGTTCCAGTGACTTTGCAGAGCTGGACTAAAGCTTAGTCTCAAAAAGTGCCACCTGTTCCAGAAGGAAATTAATTATCTGGGCCATATTGTTAATGGGAATGGAATCGCCGTGGACCCAGTGAAGATTCAGGTGGTGAAAGATTTCGAAGATATGTTTCTTTTTTACTTGTTATTGTTAATTCATATGTTTTCTCTGAATTTTTGATATTTCTTATCTCCTAGCAATTAATTAAAACATAATAGCAATTAATTAATTAATAGCAATTAATTATGTTTTAATTAATTGCTAGGAGTACGTTTTAAGAAATGTTAAACTTGAAAGTTGATTTTGTTTTTAATAAAAATAAATAACATGAAATGAGTAAATGTGTCTTCTTAATTCAATACACAAATTGCCGAATCAATTCCAAGTACTGATTTTTATGCATTATTAGAGTTCTGCACGACTGTTTTATGAATGGTTTTGGTAATAATTTATGAATAGATTTTACATTAAAAAATATATCAACAACTCCCTTATTTATGTTTCGCGCATCTACCAGTAGGGACGTGATGTTTAATTTGAATCGTTAATATTAATCTAAAATAAAGCTTCCAAGATACAATCAAAATAATTAAGTAATTTTATATTTTCACAAACCTTGGAATTAATTAAGTTTGATGTTTCTGGATATATCTTTCCATTAGCTTTCAAAAAATATACTATAACAGTTGAATATCGTTACATGAATACAGTACGCTATGAAATTTTTTTTCCAGTGGATTCTAAGGCGCGTTTAGACTTGAGCACGCATACGAGCATGGTATTCGTTCGCGCTCGCGAAGAGCGTTTAAATTAAAATTCATTTTCCAACGAATGGGCTGATCCAGTTGTTCGCAGACGTGCGTTGAAAATCAACGACAAAATAGCCGCGTTTATTGTGATGTATACTTTCATAAAAAAAAGGAAGTTCGAAAACGTAGACGTCGTCGTTGGTGGCAAACGCCAATTTTTTGTAATAGACAAAATAATTTATTAATCAATTTAGTGTCAAAGTGTCGTTATGACCAATTCAGAGACTTTACAAGAATGACCAAAACCGATTTCGAATATTTGCTCAGCTTGATAGCACCAAAGATTGTCAAAAAAGATACAAGATACGTCGAACATACGCTGCAAATTCAGTGTGGTACAAATTGAGCATTCGCGAACCAATTAATTCTTTTGAGCGTGTACCCGAGACCGACACCAAGCGGATCGCGCTCGCTGCTGTTCGCGCATAGAAAAACACATAGTGAGCGTGCGCGCATAACCGTTTACACTTGAGCATTCGCGGTGGATCAGTGCGTGCGTGCTCAAGTCTAAACGCACCTTAAAAGATCTCAACAAGTCAAACAACTTTTTCTTCTACGATGTTTTATTCCTAAAAATAAAAGGAGTTATAGCTTGTACAATGTATGTCAGCTGCGCTAATGAATTAAATAATTTAATTCTGAAAAACTAATAGGAATGAGGAATCCCATCTTTAGGTATTATATAAAAAATATTACCCTATTAATAAATGACCCCGTAATACTCAATATTTTCTTCCAAATCCAACAAAAAATACTTCAAACTGATCTTTTCTTTAGCTTTATATTGTTATCAAAGAGAGACATTTATGTTTATTATAAATACAGATATCCTTAATTAACAGGTGAGATGCTTACGATATTTTGAAAATTTTGATATTTAATAAATAGCTCGGTGTACTTTTCTGTAGCAAACAAAACAAAGAATATCTTATATTTTATCATCTAAAATCCATTAATAAGGTTTAAGAAAAATCAGAGAACCTAAGATTATTTTTCATCCAATTTTCTTCGATTTGACGTAGAATGATTCATAGACAGATTTCTTAAAGCAAAGAGAGTTATTCAAATTTGCGTTATAAAGAGAACATATACCCATTTAAATTTATTTCGAAATTTATGGAAACTTGAAAATATTTTCATAAACAAAATTCAAGTCTTATTTGTGGTTGTTTTGTTTTACATCCGGTTCGATTATTTACTAGATGAAGCAAATCAAGAAAATCCATTTAGGCTTTGTGAGGTAATTCGTCAGCGGATTTTCGCACATCTTTGAAATTAATCCAATGACGAGGCGTTTTTTTTATTCTGAGCCAGTACCACATTGGTACGAGGTTGGGATCGATTCATTTTATAACTGAATTATCTAGCGCGCCTCGATGCATCCTGAAATTCCGTTTCCGCTAGCAATCAGTGAAACAGGATGTTTGTTCGGTGCCCCTAGTAAAATTATAATCAACAGATATTTCTAGGGTCTATGCATGAGCTTTTTGAGAGAAATTGCAGATTGTGTATATTACATGTTAATGTATGTATATCGCGTAATGGGGAATTGGGCAGAATGAGGAAGTACGTGCGGCTTTATGTGCTATCTGCTTGAATTAATTAATCAACACATACATTTATTAAAGGTTATTCACAGTAATCGGCAAGCATTATTCCATCACTGTATTACTGGCTCATATAAAATACAGGGTTATCCACATAAACCGTTCGTTAAAAGTTTTCAAGGTTGCAGTTCACGTAGATATTTGAAATTTAAGGAGCAAGGGTTCTCCGTAGAGATCTCTTTACATAAAATAAAATTGTTTTTGTATCACTTCCGGTTGTACCGGAAGTCGCTATCAACTCGCTTATTTTAAATGGAATGCTTTACTTTTTATCACGTTTTTGAATTCCACATGTAAAAATATGTTAAATTGAAATACATTTCCCTATCTCTAAAATGTATCATTTTTGAGATATTTTGAATATTCTTAAAAATTTGGATTCTGCAATGTGATTTTCAAAAAATTATAACACAGTTATGATCGAAGCAATTTTATTTGTAATAGCTGATATTGTAGTTGAAGCTTGAAGGTTCTCAAAAATTCCAAAAGCGTAATCTATTAAGCTACAGGGTGTTTAAAACGCACCGCTCCACTCGAAGATCTTCAAACTCAGAAAAATACTTTTTTTTAAATGGAACGATCAATATTTTAATACACCATCGTATATGGAATGAAATGCTGCGTCGAACTGTACTAGCATTGCCTATATCTAACATTAACAGTTTTTGAGTTATGAAACATTTTCGATTTAATTCATAGAAAATTACAATTTTAATAGGTCAAACATTTTTAATTTTGTTAAGATAGCATGGAAATGTTAACAATAATTACTGTTACTAGAAATTTTGTAGTAAACCAAAGAAAATAGAATTTCGCAAATGGAAATTCACAAATTTTAATTGTTCTTTGATCATCCCTTTTCTTGGGACGCTTGCGTGATCTTACAAAACTGTTAAAGTTAAGTATAGGGAATGCTAGTACAGTTCGACATAGCATTTGATTCCACATACGATGGTGTATTAAAATATCGTTATTTGAAAAAAAGTATTTTTCTGTGTTTGAATATCTTCGAGTGGAGCGGTGTGTTTTAGACACCCTGTAGCTTAATAGATTATGCTTATGGAATTTTTAAGAACCTTAAAGCTTCAACTACAATATCAGCTATTACAAATAAAATTGCTTCAATCATAGCTGTGTTATAATTTTTTGAAAATCAGATTGCAGAATCCTAATTTTTAAGAAAATTCAAAATATCTCAAATATGATGCATTTTAGAGATAGGGAAATGTATTGCAATTTAACATATTTTTACATGTAGAATTCAAAAACGTGATAAAAAAATATAGCATTGTATTTAAAATAAGCGAGTTGATAGCGACTTCCGGTACAACCGGAAGTGATACAAAGACTATTTTATTTTATTTAAAGAGATCTCTACGGAGAACTCTTGCTCCTTAAATTTCAAATATCTACGTGAACTGCAACCTTGAAAACTTTCAACGAACGTTTTATGTGGATAACCCTGTAGAAGCCTCCATTCTGCGTTTTAATTAAACATAAAATGCCAAAATAAATTGTATACAAAAATGTCGTACCTACATACGAGGTTTCTACTGTAATTTTTGTCTGTGATTTGTAAAAGCCAAATAAAATAATCTAGGTTGGCGATGCTCGCTTAATGTTTTCTTATGTCATTCGTGAATTAAACAGTCACGTTGTTTTAATGTAGGGTCACGATAGTAAATAAGGTATTTAAAGTTTAAATGTAACAAGGAATTCGTGAACATTCCGCGTATTGTGAAAACATAGATTCAGCAAATTGCGACAGTCACTATGTGAAGAAAGTTAAAAACTGTGCGATGCTAGATCCGCACAAATCATGTGTGTCATATTATTTACGTGGTTACGTATGTTACAATGTAATCATTTTTTTTATGAAAGTGTTACCGTTTAGTAGGACATGCAGGATACGCTATGATCTTTGCCTTGTTAATCTCAGCACTAATTTAGCATAAAAGGCCACGGATCAGTTCCAAAAAACAGTCGTCGTCGTAGACTCACAGTCGTCAGGGGAGCCGACAGTCGTCGTAGTCGCCGTCACAATGGCCGTCGTCATCACCAGCCCTTTTTTTCGTGACAATAGACAGCAAATTGAAATGAAGCAGTGACACAGTTTTTAGGAAAAGAAGGTTGTTCAGCTTCAGAAATTCGTGGAAGGCTTTTAAAATTGTATGATAATAATAATAATAAATTTTATTGATACACCATAAGTACAATCATAAAATCATAGAATTTAAACCATAAAGTATACATTTGAAAAGTACCTACTAGTGACCAAGGGATAAATTCAGACTGAAAAATGACATACAAAATGAAAGACTGATCTTACATTTACCCCGTAAATAATATTAATAAAACATAAAATATATTTAATATATTTGCGGTCTAAATACAGCAGTAGAAAAATATTCATTTGAAACACGCACTCAGGCTGAGCTTATCCCTCATTACTAATTTAAAGCGACTTAATGGTAAAGTGGTAAAAACATATTCCGAACTTTCACCCACGCATTATTAACAACACAAATATAATTTTTACGAATGATGAAATAAAACTACTAGAAAAAGGACTTAAGTTTTCCACGATAATACATAACAAACAAGTAATTATTGAACAATCCTTAGTTGACATTGAAGTTATATTAAATTCTATAAATATAGAAACTAGAGATTTAATTAGAAGTGACGTGTCAAAAATAATAAAATCTGATAAAACATTTACACCTCCTAAAAATAATCATAATTGCAAATCAACAATCTTATCTATTAAATCGAAAATCAAAAATAACAATTTATTACTTAGTAAAGCAGATAAAGGAAATATTTTAGTTATCCAAAACCATACAGATTACATTAACAAAGTTGAAAATTTTTTATCTGATAATAACAATACTTTCACTTTATTAACAAGTAACCCTCTTGAAAATTTCAAGAAAGGCTTAAAAATCGCTATTAAAAATGAATCAAACAATTTAAATAAAAATCTTAAATTACCAATGAATTGTATTACACCAAGATTATATGGCTTACCAAAGGCCCATAAATTAGGACACCCTATTAGACCAGTTTTGTCATTTGTTAACTCTCCATGTTATTTTATTGCTAAGTTTTTAAATAATTTCTTAAAATCAAAATTAAATTTTGAACCGAAATATTCAGTTCCAAATTCTCATCAACTGACTTCAAAAATTAAAGATTTCGATTTACCTGAGAATTTATTATTTGCCTCTTTCGATGTCACCAATTTATTCACAAATGTCCCTGTTCCTTTAACTTTAACCTTGATTAAAAAATTATTAACAAACTCTGACTTGAGTGATATAATTACTGAAAGTGTCTTTAGAATGTTAAACATCTGCCTCGAACAAAACTTTTTCGTCTTTAATAATAAATTCTATAGACAAACTAAAGGTTTAGGAATGGATAATCCCTTATCACCGTTATTAGCTGAGATATTTATGGACCATATAGAATCTTTAATTTTTGAATCTAATAACCATCTTATTAATAACATTTTTTTATTGGCACCGCTATGTTGATGATATATTAATTTGTTGGACGAGCACAAGAGATCAATTACAAAATCTTCATAATTTTATTAACTCTATACACACTGATATCACATTTACTCTAGAAATTGAACAAAACAATACCCTCAATTTTCTGGATTTAACAATTTCAAAAATCTCAAAAAAACATGTATTCAATATTTATAGAAAATCACACTTCACATGTAGTACCATTTGATTCCAATCACCCTTTTCAACAAAAGATTTCAGCTTTTAATTGCTACATACATAGATTATTCATGATTGCCCTTTCATCTCAAGCTTTTAACAATGAAGTCAATATTTTAAAACACTTAGCTATTGAAAATGGTTTTAACTTTCAGTTAATTTCAAATTTAACAATCAAAAAACAACAAAAACTCCTCAACAATTCAGCTTATGCTCTTCCTCCTGAAAAACGAAATATCAGATATGTAAAATTAAATTATTTTGGCTCAATTTCATATAAATTAAGCTCAATAATTAAAAAAACATGACAAAAATTTAATAGTTGCCATTAAAACACCAATCAACCTTCAAAATTTAGTAGTACGTAATAAAGATGAAATTCCTGTTTTGCACAGATCAAGGGTTTATAGATTAAATGTGACAATTGCAACTCAACATATATAGGCCAATGTGGTAGACAATTTAAAACTAGAATTTCTGAACATTTAAAAAATCAAAATTCAATTTTTTTCAAACACTTAAAAATTCACAATCACTCGTTTACAATAGAAAAAGGATTTAAACCGTTACATCTTTGCGAACATGGTTCACGTTTAAATATTTTGGAACATTTAGAAATTTATAAAAATATACAAGACAACAATTTCAGATCGCTTAATCTAAAGTCCACTCATGATTTTCCTTCTTTATTTTACACGCTTCAGTTGACCTCAGACCTCCGTACAGACAGTAATTGTTTCTAGTCGAAAATAATTTTAATCGTTTTTAATTGTTTTTATTGAATTTTAATATGTATTAATCTTTGAAAGTTATGTTATATTATTTCAATATCTCCTGATTTTCGGTAAGTTAAAATCTTATAAAAAATTTTTATTGTTAATTTATTGTTAAAAAGTAAAGATGGCGCACGCAGAATAGCCGCATGTTCCGTGTTGCTCCGCTTAAATCTAATTATTATCAGTTATTAGAAAGTTTTCAAAAAGGAATTTTTGGAAAGTGAACTGATAGTGTTCTGTCATACTGCAGCATTAATTTAGAGATTTTTGTGTCACCATTTCGAGTAAAACAGAGTGAAAATGGGTTTAACACGTGCTGAAATGAACGAGATGCGCGATTTAATTCGTGAATTTTTAACTACGTTGTTAAAAGATGAAGTTATAGTGAAGAATTTTAGTGACACTATTTATAAACAATTAACTGATAAGTTTTATGCTGTATTTGGAAGGTATGAAAACGATTTTCCAAACTAAAAAATGAAAATAAAGAACAATCTGAAAAAATCGATGCGCTAGAACAATATTCTCGCGTTAACTCTATCAGGATAATAGGCTTGGAGGAATGTGAAGCTGAAAATTTAAATCAAGTGGTAAACAATCTATTTGTTAATATGGGTGTCCGATTGGAAGCAGGCGAAATCGACCGTATACATCGTTTGGGTAAAAACATAAATGAGTCTGGCGGCGTCAAAAAACCAAGACCGATAATAATCAAGTTTATTTACTATCTAACGAAACTAAAAATTCTTCAGTCCCGTGATCGCTTGAAAGGCAAGAATATATTTATTTTCGAAGATCTAACCAAAGAACGGATGAAAATATTATATACTGCAAAGGAAAAGTTTGGAAAAAGGAATGTTTGGTCGTTCGGAGGACGCATTCGAGTCAAACTGGAGGATGGGCGTCGCGTTACGGTAACCACCGCGGAAGATTTAAATAAAATTGTATAGGCGGACAACACTGAACAATTGAACAATTTAGCAATTGTATACATTGAATTCTTAAGTTACTTATTATTTACTAAATAGAATATCTGTAGCAAATTTCTCACTTAAGTACAATTTTTCCTGCTGAGCATTTATTTACTTTTGTATGTTTTTAGTTGTACATATTAACGCAAGATCCTTAACTAGAAATTTCGAGGTCTTGAGACAACACATCCTGTCTGATCAGTATGATATAATTGGTATAACGGAAACTTGGTTGGTGCCTGAAATAGACAATGAAATACTTTCCATTCCGGGGTACTATTTTGTTAGAGCTGATAGAAGGGATGGAAGACGAGGAGGTGGTGTAGGAATTTTTATAAAATGTAATCATATTTTCCATCTAATTGAAACGGTTTTTGATGAAAATTATGAAAAACTGTGGATTAAAGTTAAGGTAACTTGTGGTTATATAGCATTTGGAGTTATTTATAGGTCTCCGAATACAAATATTCCAAATTTTTTAAATTCGGTAGAGGATTTTTTGCCAGAGCTGATCATATCTTTCAGGGAAGTTATTTGTGTGGGTGATTTTAATATTAATTTACTCGATTGTGGGAGTGTAGCTGCCCAAAGGGTGCAGAATCTGCTTGACTCACTTGGATTAAAGCAAATTATTGATGAACCAACTAGAATTACTGTTTCTAAGTCATCACTATTAGATTTTATTATTATCGGCAATTCACTAGGTGTTATCAACTCTAGAGTGCATGATCTTTTAGAATTCTCTGATCATTTATTAACGTACGCAACGATTAATCTGAATACTATTAAGAGGGTACCTGTAACACGTACCTTTAGAGATTTTTATAATTTTCAGTACAATGATTTCGTTGCTGATTTGCAATCTCTTCCTTTGGCCACTTTTATACACATTTGGCAATATAAATGATATGTTGTATTTTTTTAACACTAATGTAACTTCTCTTTTTGATAAACATGCTCCTTGGAAAACAAGTAGATTTAATAAAGCTCGATTGCCATGGTTAACTGACAATATTCGATTACTAACATCTTTGCGTGATGAAGCATTTAAAAGAGCAAAAAATCTTAAAACTCGTGCATCATTTGATTATTATAAGCTTTTAAGAAATTTTACTATATCTGCTATTCGCAGAGAAAAGAAGGCCTATATTGTTCATAGTTTACAGCATAAATCCTCTGAGGAGGTCTGGAAGGACTTGCGTAATTTAAATGTATACAATAAAAAACCAATAACTGAAATTCCTACTCACCTGTGTGATGTAAATAAAATTAATGCACATTTTTTAAATTGTAATAATAATCGTAACCCTAACTATAATCTAATTTCTTTCTATAAAACTACTACGTTTCTGAATTTTCCTGAATTATTTTCCTTTGAACCCGTCACTGAGGAAGTAGTAAACAAATATCTTAACAATATAAAAACTAAAGCGTGTGGTTCCGATAATATCAGTGCTCATATGCTACGATTATGCTGTCCATATCTACTTCCTTACATTACTTATATAGTGAATTTTTGTCTAATTAACAATGTCTTCCCTGATTGCTGGAAGGAAGCATATGTGCTGCCTTTAGCAAAGATATCTCAGCCTAACGATTACAACGATCTCAGACCCATTAGCATTTTATCTACCTTCTCAAAATTAGTAGAAAAATGTGTAGTAGAACAATTACGTTTACATTTAACCAGATATCAGTTGTTACCATCCTTCCAATCGGGTTTTCGTCCTGGGTTTAGTTGTGCAACCACACTCTCTTCGGTCGTTGATGACATCTGCAGGGCTACAGATGATAATCGGGTTTCTGTATTGGTCCTTCTCGACTTCTCCAAGGCTTTTGACAGCATAAACCATAGTTTGCTACTTGCGATACTTCATTATATTGGCTTTAGTATCGAAACGATTTCATTTTTTAATTGTTATCTACAAAATAGGATACAAAAAGTTATTTATAAAAATAATATGTCAACAGCTGGGGAAATCGGGGTAGGCATTCCTCAAGGAAGCATTCTAGGACCACTATTGTTTTCTATTTATACCAGTTTCATGTTTAATGAGGTTGATTTTTGTAAGTGTTATTTATATGCTGATGATACTCAGCTTTTGCACCACTTCGATCCAGCAAACGGAGTTCAAGCCTTATTGCAAATTAATTCAGACTTAACAAAAATATTTAACTCTTCTACAAACCATTGCTTATCTCTTAATCCAAAAAAATCTCGCGTTCTTGTATTCGGAAGAAAAAAAGCACGTAATTCAGTGTTACCTGAGATTAATGTATATATTAATAATACGCCTCTAACAATAACTGAGTGTGCTAAAAATCTAGGTCTTCATATAGATACAAATTTGAGATTTAAAACACATGTTAGCAAACTAGTGCAAAACTCCTTTGGAAAACTTAAAATGCTCTATAATAGTAAAGAATTTTTAAATACCTACACTCGTAATATGCTTTGTAATTCCTTGGTACTTTCTAAGTTTAATTATTGTGATACAGTCTATGGTCCATGCCTAGAGTCTATTGATATTTCAAAAATCCAGAGAGTTCAAAATTCATGTTTACGTTTCATATATGGCATCAGACGCAGAAGTCATATCTCACATTTATTTGCAAGAGCTAACTGGCTGAATATGCTTATACGACGTCAATTTCATTGCGCTATGTTTTTTTATAAAATTATTCAAAATAAAACACCTCCTTATCTTTACAATAAAATCTCCTTCCGAACTTACATCCACAATATTAATGTTAGGAATAGAGAGCTACTGACTCCTCCTTTACATAGGACCACACTATTTCGTAGATCGTTCTCCTACAATATTGTCAAATTTTATAACAATGTTCCTAACAATCTTAAAACGTGCTCTGTTCACTCATTTAAGCGTAAAATGTTGATACGATTCTCATCATGAAATATCTGAGAAGATACATGGGATGTGTTGTTTCAGGACCTGCGCTCATTTTACTGTCATGGAAATAATATCTTAATTTCAATTCTTTTCATCAAATGCTTGGTGATTTGCTTACGATTTGGACGCTACTCAGTACTGTAGATACAATAGAAATTTCAATTCTTTTAATGTTCAATTGTCGAAATCTAATATGTTATATTTTATTGTTTTTGCTTATGTCATTATTATTACCTTTGTACTAAGGGTCACTGAGGAAGAACAGCAGTTTCTGCTGATTCAGTGGCCTTTTGGTCAATATTTAGAACCAATAAAAAACATTATTATTATTATTATTATTAATTTAAATATTTTAAGATTTAGCCCCTGAAGATGGCGAAAAGCCGAAACTAGTCGGGTTTATATAACTGGTGTGTAGATTAAAAACTTGGACTAAAAAATCTCCGTTTTTCATTTATTAAAACTTTTCATGTACAATATGATTTCTGTATTAATTTTGAAATATGCATTTTAAAACGCAAATCAGTATCTAAATACAATCCTAAGTTTTTAGAACATTCAAGAAGTGGCAGACGTATATTATTAACTACAACGTTAGAGGTAGATTCTTAGAGGAGTTTCTTCCAAACAGCAATACAGAAGATTTAATAGGGTTTATTTGCAAACAATGTTTTACTGAAATATCCTCTAGAGCAGCAAGATCGGCATTAATTACATTAAGCGCATTATGTAACTCACTTTCGGGAAAAGAGTAACAAACTTGAGTATCGTCTGCATATAAATGATATTTACAGTACCTAAGTACGGATGGAATATAACAAGTATAAATTGTATAAAGGATAGGACCTAAAATGGATCCTTGAGGAACACCCTTGCTAATTGTTAACGAATCAGAAACAGTATCATCAATTTTAACTTTCTGAACACGATTTGAAAGATAATTTGAAAAAAGTGTAATTGCACTCTCATCTAATCCAATGAAATTTAATATTGCAAGCAGAAGATGATGGTCTATAGTATCAAAGGCTTTACTATAGTCTAGGAGCACCAATAATGTAATCTTACCGTCCTCATTTGCTTTCAGAATATCGTCGATAACAACAGTCCAGTAGTACAACTGTAATTAGATCTGAACCCAGACTGATTTTCAGGAAGAATAGAATTTACTAAGAGGTGGTTTCTGAGTTGTTGAACAATTAATTTTTCAAAAACTTTTGACAGCGTGGGTAAAATACTAATTGGACGCAAATCATTAAAACTAGTAGGATTTTTATTTTTAGGCAGAGGAATCACTAATGAATCCTTCCAACAACTAGGAAAGGTATTTTCCAATATACAGGTATTTATTATATGACATATGTAAGGAAGAAGAAAGTGATGATTCGGCAGTTGACATCAGCAATGTGCGTAGACGGATAAATCGATGAAACCGATATATACATTGCCTTTCAAAAACTGTGCTACAAATGGAATTTTTTTTATTATCGATTTCTATAAAAATTTATTGACGCAAAACGCTTCTGCATCCCTTAAAGTCAAATTGAGAAATGTCAGATGAAATTTATCTTGAATGATATACAGCGTGGACCCTGAGAAATGAAGTTGGTTTAAGAGTAAAGTGCCCTTATTTTACAAGATATAAGGAAATATCATAAGAATAAGTCGTTCAGAATTAAATGTTATATATGTTCATTCTGTGCAGGCTACATTTTGCAGTGATTCGTTGAGCTAGCTCTTCCAAATTGTTGGCAGGAATTTTGAAAATGGAATTTTTAAGGTGTGGCCACAAAAAAAAATCGAGAGGAGTTAAATCACATGATCTGGGAGGCCATATAATTGCTGTATTTCTGCTGATTAAACGGTCATAAAAAAATTCTTGCAGAAAATCTATGGTTCCCTGCGCTGCATGAGGTGTTGCACCGTCCTGTTGAAAAAAAAACCATTTGCAGTTCATCATCATGTAATTGGTTGATGAAAGTATTAAGAATTTCCTCTCGATATCTTTGTGCCGTAAGAGTACCATTGAAAAGAATCGGTCCTATTAATCGTCGTCGACTTAAACCTACCTACACGCCTATTTTTTGTGGGTGAAGTGGTTTTTCTGTATAAAAATGTGGGTTTTCAGAACTCCACATTCGCATGTTCTGGGAGTTGACATAGCCAGTTATATAAAACCATTCTTCGTCAGAAAAGAAACTATGATTTAAAATTTTATCATCCATATTAGTAAGGAACCATTGAGAAAACTGTCGTCGTTTTTCGTAATCCGTAGGCAAGAGCTCTTGAACACAAGTCAGACGGTAAGGATAAAATATAATTCACATGACTTTAAGGTAATAAATTTGTCAAGACAAATATTATTTCAACATTAGGAATACTCATGCAACAACAGTAGTTTATGTATCAAGTACGCAAAATAGGGTTTTAGGGGACGAATCGTAATTAAGGACGAGGCGACGAAGGAGCCGAGTCCTTAATGAGATGAGTTCCCTAAAACCATTTTGCGTACGTGGTACATACAATATTTTTTGGTATACGCTCGCCAAATCACATTAATTAACATTAATGTTAAATTTCTGAAATTTCGAATTAGCAAGTCTAAATTGTCCCTGTCATCAGACATGGCAATGATCGGTAATCATAGCAACGAGTTGAATTTTATACTTAGTTACTTAGTCGCATTCAATTTTTTCTATGTCTGACATTTCAAAATGTAAATTAAACGTCAAAAAAATTATGACAGTTCAAAAATGTCATTTAGAAAATTCTTTGAAATGCGAATTAAAATAAGAATATCAATGCAAGAACAAATTAACAGTCGCAAAACTCTTGGCATGTGTGTGCATAATCTTTTTATATTTTTAAATAGCAACATGTGGGTAAATAATCTTTATTGCTATCATGTGTAATTCTAATAAAAAATTTCCGGTTTATTTAGATAAATTTCCGTACTTTTATTGTTTGTCTAGATCAAAATTAAACAAAGTTGGGATTGCATTGTATTTCAGCGTTCAAGTATTTCAGTGTTTTCCTTCGAGAACTACCACATTGTACCCACTAGTCTTTTGCAGCTGTATTTTATTCAATTTCGTTCACTCTAATTCTTTTTGCACTTTTACAATTATTAGTCTCACTTTTACAAGCAAACTGCTTCATTCTCACTCTACTTCCATTCCATTCCAGCACCTCGTGAATAACCGAACTTAGTTTGTAAAAAGAATAAACAATCTTCACCACTGCACTTCAATTTCAAATTTTTAGGAAATTGGTGGAGTAAAAAAGTCTTGCTTCGACAAATTTTTGTAATTTGTTGCTGAACAATCAGAGCATAATGACAGCTAATCGAAAACTAATAATGACAATTGAAAATTTTGAACGTCAAATTACAGATAAAATTAATTATCCATAAAAACTGGGTCCAACCAATCAAAACGTGACCCGTCATGTCCCAACTCTTATTTATACAGGAACTCTACAGTAACCTTATACTCCACGGCATGCTTTCTCGGAACCGAATTTTAGGCGAATTGAAACGGCCATACATACACGTCAGCGAATGTTAATGTAGCTGGCCATGGTTTAGTTCCTAATTTAGAGCGTCACATATCGCATATGACATTGACCATCTGTAAAGCTCCTTTATCTACGACCACTACTGTAAATGACGAATTACGTACAACAGATATAATAAGTAAGTGGGTGTTTACAAACGTCGTGCAAGTGTAAAGTGTAGCGACCATAGCGCCCCTCTACAAGATGGCTGCCGGGGCTATATAAACTCGTGCGGAGCAGCGTGAAGATCATTTTGTCCAAGCCAGCTGCAAAGTTGGAACCTCCTAACCAAGCCAGCCGAAAAGTCGGAAACTCCTCGCCCAAAGCCAGCCGAAAAGTCGGGTAATCCTTCGCTCATGGTATTCACGGCCATCAAACACCTACGACCACCCAGCTTCGTCGGGCACTGAAACGCATCAGCAGAATACCCCGCGCCGTGTCACCGCTTTCCCCGACGCCAGAAAAGAAGCGCGTCCGGTCAGAAGACGTCACCCATCACACGGCCCGCTTAGCTGCTTATCAGCGACCACTCCGCCGAGGAATCCGGTCCCGCACGTCCACCACCTGTAATCATTGCACCAGGGCAACTGCGAACTTATTCCCGTGGACATTCCGTCCACCGTGAACATAACCACCAGGCGTTTTGAAATATTAATATACTTGTATTATTGTTACTAATAATAATGACATTCTCTTTGTGTTTGTGACGATTAGTTGTTTGGCTAAAGAATACGACAACCCCCAAACGCGCAACGCACCTACTTTACGCACGCTTGTAGTTAGATCTACGTAGCCGCATCACATTAGATTGACAGTCGTCGAAATTGCAAGTGTCATTGCTGATAATTTTGAACTTGATTAATAAGGTAATTTTTGTGGTCGTACATAAAGTATAGTACAAAACTCGAGTTGTAAAGCAAGTTGTGGAATTAATTGCATTCGCCGCTGCGCGGCTCATGCGCAACTTTTCCACTATTTACAATTCTCATTATGAAGGGGAGAGTTGCGTATATTGGACCGGCTACGGCTTCTAAATTGGACCGCTTTTGAATAAATAAAAATAAACTAGAAACTTCAATAACAGTAAGCACTACATACCGTCTGTCTTATGAAAAATGCACGACACTATGACTCCGTTATTAATGATCCGATTTCAATAATTCAAAAAGCACATAAGACTACTTTAAAAATACTAAAAAAGGATAGCATTTTAGATTTTTTAAATATGACTTTTTTGTCAGACGATAGTCAACATTTTTTTTTCAAATGGCGGCAGATATTTTTTTTACTCAGTTTGATAGAGATTTATTTTCTGAATTCAATTATTTAAAATTCGATTTCGAAATATCAAATTGGGGGGAGGGGGATAATCGAAATATTTTCGGAAAAGTGAAACTCGCCGTGCGGGTACTCAAATTAAAGGTCTCAAAGAGCAAAATCAGATAATCGAAAATGTGCAATTTCCCGAGTTGAAGTTCTTGGATTTTCTTGAACACTAAGAAAGACATCTAACTACATTTTCACGAAATTGACGTTGCTGTTTCTTGGGTTTCTTAAAAGCTTCGTGATTTCTTAAATTTTTTTCAAATCTTCTAAATTTCTGACGGTTAGGAACTTCTCAATAGAGAAGGAGAGCGAGCTGCGTAAAGGCGCTCAGCTTGACCAGAATTTTTGTGGCACTCGAAAAACACTTGCACCATATCAGTTAATTGATTGTTATCCATAATGAAATAATAATGGTATAACAAAATAATAACAAGATGGTAACAAATAATACAAACAAGAATAAATGAAAACAAGTTGACAGATAAAACTTAAATCGTAAAAGATTACTATTTTGTACAGGCATTTGACAATAGTTATAATCGTATTAAAAATACTTACATTTTAGCGTTTTCCATTTTCATAACATCATAGACTAAATTTCAAATATTGGTTGAAAATATTGCAACGCCAAAAGATATCTTATACAGGGTGAGTTTTTTTCGATGTTTAGCATAGGGATTTCGGAAATCAGCAGAGCTAGAGAGACGGTTAAATGGGGAAAGATTTGTAGTTTTAGGAGCCCAGTTTAATGCAGCTTTTGCTTTTTTCTTAAAGTTCATGGTTGGCTAGATATTTCGAGAAAACTGATTTTTTATAAATTCGTTAAATGCATATAGCTCGGTTATTCTTGATTTTAGAGAAAAGTTACAAAATCGAAAGTTGTACAGAATTATGTTCTTAATTAAACAGTAGAACTAAATTTTCCATATAAGCTCTCATTTTTCAGTTATGTAGTAAACATCATTTTTTTAATGGAAATCATAGTAGGCCATTAAAGAAAAAAAAAGGCCTTTTTTACCTTTCCAACGATGTAACATTCGATATGGTTATTTAAAAAAACGACGGAGGTACGGAAGTTTTTCTCTTTCGAAATTGTTAATATGGTTGGCGATGGAAACAAAGTTTATTGACAAGTGCAAATTATATCGCTTTGATGTTTATTACTATCAATTTTCACTTAATAATATCAGATTTGTTATTGAAATGAATTTTTCAAATCAAGAAAAGCGCGATATGATCGAGTGTTACATTCAGTGCCGTCCTTGCTGCACAACAATATTTTGACCGCTATTTTTATCGTCGCCAGCCTTCACTGTCTACATTAGGTAGGCATACACCAGCATTCAATCATGCCATTCTTTCCTTCGACAATCTTTCCCTTCAAGAATTTCATCCTGTTCGAAAAGTAATAGATGTGTATTGGTCAAATGTGCTCAAGTATTTCGTAAACAATATAACGTCATTATAAATCACAGCGAAGAATGTAGATTTATTTTAATTTTTCTTTTAAGAAAAACGCGTATACTATCATAAAAACCACATTGCATTCAAAGCTAAAATAGCAAATATTTCGAAAATGGTTAACTTTAGCGCTATCAAACATGTACGCTTTTTTGGTAAAGGAAAGACAGTGGAATAATATTTTCTTATTAAAAGTCTCATAAACATACTCACAAAAAAGTTAGAGTATATTAAAGAGCAGAATAACAGCATACGTAGCGCTCTCTAAAATTAATTGCCTAATATTATTTCTCGTTCCAAGAAACACCCGTATCTAAATTTTTAAGACGATATGTCAAGTATTACAGAAAATTGAAATTAAAATTCTTATTTTAATAGTCTGTATCTTTTTCATTATAAACTTTTGGTATAAGTAAGTTCGGCTAAATCGTAATATTTTGACGTGAGGAATCTACCATTGCTCTGTGTCCCATTACTTTTGATCCTCCCTGTGTAAAGTCTGATAACAAAAGACAACAGATAGTAGTAGAATAACAGTACTAGATAGATCTGCACACGTGGCCGTAATGTAACAAGTAGTGTTTGATAGTGTAATCGTAACTGTTTTGCTATCTTAGTTACTTTTTTTTGTAATAAATACTGACTTGTCTACGCCAATCTCTTAGGGAAAATAGCATAACAATATAAAGAAATATTTCATAAGCAACATGAAATGCAGATGCAATGTTTAACTTTGAATGACAATAATAGTAATTTTATGTTAAACTTAGACTCGGTCTTTTCATTTCCAATTAACTTTATCTGACGATTAATTCCCATAGTAACAATTGTGATCACAATCGATACTATAATCCATTCACGATCTTTTTAGACTCAGAGTAGGCCGTGTTAGGGTGACATTTTTGTTGGTACCTCCAAGTGAATATGTTCCATTTTAATTTGATGGTTATATTTTTGAAAACAGACGCCGAAAAACATTGATGATTTTTAGCATTTTGACTTAGTATTAAAAAGTCACAAGTAATTATTTGTTTTTATTTTACTTTCTTCATGGAATCGTAGAGTATAAGAAGCAATAGTCGATGGGACTGACATTAAAGTGTCAGAAGTTTACATTTGTCACATTTTGAGTTCTATCAAAATTCATGTACCTAACTTAACGAAAAAAAAAGCATGGCCCTCTAGAGTCTAAAAAGACCGTGAATAGATTATATGGCAATTAATCGCCAAATAAAGTTAATGGGAGATGAAAAGACCGAGTCTAAGTTTAACATAAAATTATTATTATTGTCATTAAAAGTTAAACATTGCATCTGCATTTCATGTTGCTTATGAAATATTTCTTTATATTGTTATGCTATTTTCCCTTAATATGATTTAAGACTGCTTTTGACGATGATACTCGTAGTACTCTCATGAAAGTACTATTACCAAAGTGGGTGTGAGAGTTCCGATATGAGAGTTAAGTGTCTACACAGAAAGAGATTATTGCGAAAGTAGCGATAGTAGTAATATGGCTGACGACGAGTTAACTGCAGCAGTAGCTGCTGTTCTTCGTGAAATTATTAAAATAAAGCTTTTTATTTTTTGTTAGAGCTCTTTAATGCCGGCGAGCTCTAAAGGTGCGTTTAGACTTGAGCACGCACGCACTGAGCATATGCGCACGGTATTCGTTCGCGCTCGCGAAGAGCGTTTAAATTAAAATTCATTTTCCAACGAATGGGCTGATCCAGTTGTTCGCAGACGTGCGTTGAAAATGAATGTCAAAATAGCAGCAGCCGCGTTTATTGTGATGTATACTTTCATAAAAAAAGGAAATTAGAAAACGTAGACACTATCGTTGGTGGCAAACGCCAATTTTTTGTAATAGACAAAATAATTTATTAAGCAATTTAGTGTCAGAGTGTCGTTATGACCAATTCAGAGACTTTACGAGAATGACTAAAACCGATTTCGAATATTTGCTCAGCTTGATAGCACCAAAGATTATAAAAAAAGATACAAGATACCTCGAACATACGCCGCAAATTCAGTGTGGTACAAATTGAGCATTCGCGAACCAATTAATTCTTTTGAGCATTCGCGGTGGATCAGTGCGTGCATGCTCAAGTCTAAACGCACCTTAAGAATGGTTGCAAAACTTCTTCTGCATGATCTTTTTTTACCCTGTTTTTAAATTTTGGAGAGTATTTTTTCCATAAACATGGAAATCTCCGATATTCTTCCAAAAACATGAAGATATCAAACGATTTTAAAAATCGTGAACACAACACTCTCTACGTGAAATCATCAAATAAAATGAATCACTATTGTAATAGCACTGTCAACTATCTAGTCAGACGAGAAGTATGAAAGTTGTGTCGCAATAGGTAGAAAGCAACTGTCAAATTATTTGCACGATGTTAATTTCTGTGATGATAATTCTATTAGTATTGGAAATGTTCTATTAAAAATAATAAACGAATGTTTTGACTATATCATATGCATAATTTAATATTATTTCTTACCTTGTCGCCCTCATAAACACCGCTTTCGCTGTTATTCGGGTGTATTCCACATATCAGTGATTAATAAACACTGAATTATGCGCATGCGCCTCCGCTTTTAACCACCTTTTAAACATTTTGCTATTCCACAAATACAAATGACATTTAAAATGTTTATTGAAAGTGATTGAAATAACCACTGATTTATTTTAATGTTTATAAACCACTTTAATAGCAGCAGGCATTAATGTTCATCTTAACTTTTTGCAAGCAATAAGAGAAGAAGAACAGTGGTAAGTATAAATGCTTAAAAATGCTTTTTGCATATAAACTATTACATTCTTTCTTGACACAAAAATATATCCAGGATATTACCGTAGTATACAAACTACGTAATACGGCAGGGGAAGATGGTATTATATTGGGACAGATTTTCTTAAATGTCCATAAATTGAATAATTTTATAATTTTTATAGATCTGGTATTTAATTGTAGGATGTATTTTATGTTTGTCTGTCTAGAAATACAGAGATTAGCTAACAAAAAAGAAATATGTTTGAATGAAACCACATGTCCCACAATACACCACCTGTTTCACAATATACCACTTCCTGGTACATAGTGGGACATAGGGAATTTACAATAAAAAAAATATATATTATAAAATTTTATTGATAATATCGTGAACTAACGAACTAACAAGGTAATACAGTAGGAACAGGAAGGATTAAACTTAAAATGCACTTTGCAGATATAATAGAGACTAAATAGAAAATGCATTACACAGTTAAATGTTATAATTGCTTCACAAACTCTTTTAAACGGACACTAAATGGCGTACAAACACTTAACGTTTCGCAGTCGTTCGACAGCTTCGTCAGAAGTGAAAAAAATTTTTCACTTCAGAAGTGAAAAAAATTTCTCACTTCTGACGAAGCTGTCGAACAACTGCGAAACGTTAAGTGTTTGTACGCCATTTAGTGTCCGTTTAAAAGAGTTTGTGATACAATTTTCATCGGACAAGAACCAGCTTTAATTAAAGTTATAATTGCTAAAATCAAATTCAAACGTAAACTGCTTTAAGGCCCTTTTTATACCTCCCATGGTAATTGGGTTTGGTAACTTACAAATCACATCTTGCTCTCCTACACAGTCTTCATCTTTTTTTTCGGGAAATATAAATCTAGACTGCGATATCTTCTTAAGCAAATTAACAAAATATTCCTCATCTACTATTTTCAAAATTTTTCCAACATAATGTTTAACATATCTTTCGTGCAGATACTGCACTAGAATAAAATCATTTAATTTTAATTGACTGTCACTCAAGATTTCTTCTTCAGGACATGATATGTCTGTGGAGTCATCGCACATAACGTTATCTTCAAAATCGCTATCGCTTGATGATTCTACAATTTTTCTTTTTATACTTGCGGCTTTCCGTTTTCTTTCTAATTTTATTTTTTGTTGTCTATCTTTTTCTTCTTCGGTCTTTGCTTTTTCTTCAATATTTGGTGTGTCGGTCAAAATCTTTGATTCTGCCTTTTTTCTTCCTCTACGTGTTGCTTTTCTTTCAGGGGCTTTTACATGCGGTCTCACTTCTTCTGGATTAACGAATTTCTTTTCAATCTGCTTTACTTTTGGTATTATAACATTGCCACTTTCTTCTGACGGCAAATAATATACACTTTCAATTACATGCACTTCTTCACTTTCTGCAGAAGGTGTAATTCTGTTATTTCCTTCAGTTCGACTTGTAGAAGGTTGCAGTTCATTTTGTTCATCTCTTAGTGGTCGATCTGTGACATAAGAACTTATAAAATCTGACTCATTAAACACTGCTGTATTAAAAGGAGCTATTCCTGTACGATCAAACCCTTTAGTAATATTTGATGGTACAAACGCTTGCGGAAAAGCTTTTCCAAATATTTCGCAAATATTATAAATGTTTACCTGGATGATTCAATATCCAATCATCAGTTGCCCTATTGTAACGTGCTTTGAACGGCCCAAAGCAGGTTACGTCAAGCGGCTGTAACTTATGGCTACAATGGGGTGGCAAAGTTAAAAGAATTACACCGCTTTGTTTACAAAATTTCAAAACATGGTAGTCGCAGTGACTTTCGTTGTTGTCTAATATGAGTAAAATTTTGTTTTCGACACTGCACCTTGAAACTGGAACCACATGTTTTAAGAATTTTAAAAAATTCTCAGCAGTCATCTATCCGCTTTTATGTGCTTCTCCTTTGGAACCAGATGGAGCACCATTAAGCATGTGAGGCTTGAATAACTGTCTTGGAAATACAAAGAAAGGTGGTAGGTATATAAGTACCGTTTGTACAAATGGCTACACACATAGTGACCAGAGTTCCTCTTTCACCACTGGTTACTTTTCCTACTTGCTTTTGTCCACTACTAGCTATTATTTTCGGGGGCCTATGTACTAGACATGAGAAGTTCGATTCTTTTTGCTGAATCGATTCCTTTGACTCGATTCCGCAAAAAGACTCGTTCATAAGGAATCGTTCAGTAATGATTCTTTTCATTCGCCAGTACCGAGTACCGCACGAGTTGCGAACTCGATTCCGTCCGTAGCAGTATTCGTTCGCAAAGAATCGTTAGTAATGAACATAGTAATGAATGGAAATTATTTAATTAAAACACTTATACTTTGTTATTCCACTAATTTTATTGAGACATGACTAGTTTCGACATAACATTGTCATTTTCAAACTAACTATAATTGTATAATTTACGTTTACTTCTGCTTAAATATTAAGGGTAAGTCATAAATAGCGGCTTTTTCTAAGTTGCACAGATGGCGAGGAGAGGTGGGTATATCAGGTCAAGTTGTTCCTTCAGTACGGAGAATTCAGGGTTTTGTTTTGCTTTTTGAATTTCTAAAGATTCTAGTAGATTAATAAATATATATAAATAAGTAGATAAATGTATCAAAGGATACTGTTACATTTATGTAATACATCAATTTTATCTGAGTAGGTGTGATTATTGTCAAGAAGATGCTTTGCAAAGGTGGAATCTGTTTTATTACTTACGAATGATTTAATATGTTCATTTATACGCGTTTCAATACTTCGTCCGGTTTGACCGATATTTTTTGTAAAATGTTTTATAAAATATATTTAATTTAATAAAATTTAATATTTACATACTTTTTTAGGATATAATTATTAATTTCGTTGAAGAAACGCACCATAGAAATTTACCTTCCGCCATATTATTTCAAAAGTACCAAATCTTTTATAAAAGGTAATCACCTGTCGTTACTTTTTATAAAAGATCTTTTATAAAACAAATATTTTATAAAAGATTGCCTATTACACTATCACATCATAGAAAAATATACTCCAATTAGAATTAAATTAATTTCTATGTATTTAAGATTCGTAAAATTAAATAATTAAACGATTTTATAAATCAATTTTATTTATTGAATCCCGATGTATTTCAGACAAAAAATCAATTCAAAGTGCGCGGAATCTCGGCAGAAATTAAGCTCGTATATGTTCTAAATTGAATGATTCATTCGGTTCATCCAGTACATTTCCGCATTACGACTCGAAGGAATTAAAAGAGGTTCGAATCTTTTCGCATTTGAGATGATTCAGTACATTTCCGAACTTCGAGTCGAGGGACTCGAAGAATCAAAAGAGTCGAATCTTTTCGGAATCGAGAATTGATTCCTTCGAGTTTTACAAAGATTCGTTCGTTTTGAACGAATCATTCCTGAACGACTCACGTCTACTATGTACAGTTGTAACTGCTGCCTCGTCACAGTTGTATATTTCATTAGTACCAAAGTTATGTTTGACTAACACTTCTTGCAGGTTGTTAAAAAATTTTGTCATATTATATTTATTAAAGTTCGTAGCACGACTAAGACTCGTAGCTTCAGGTGCCCTTAAACTTAAAGTAGGTTGTCACTTAAGGAATAACCGAATCCATTCTAAACCAGCTTCTTCATCGTTATGCCAAGATGCGGGAACAATTTTTCTGTTAGCTACTGCAAACTAATAGGCAAATTTACGAGTAGCTTTAATAGTAAGCCCGTAACACATCCTTGAAGCCTTTGTAAGATATTCAGATAAAGACTGTTCCTTTTGTTCGTCAAATATTTGAATAAAACCATGTTTTCTTTTAAAATCATATCCTTGTTTTTCAGCTTAGGTAGTGTTTTTGTGCTTTGCCATCATTCTTTGTAGAGCAGATTTGCTTATTTCATATAAGTTTGCTGCAGATCTTAGGGATAGTTCTCCTGATTCAACTTTTTTAATGGCTGCTTTCATTCTTCTGCCAAATCTTCATGAAATCTTCTACTATTTTCTATATTCTTTGCCTGGTCTTTCCTACTGATCTTTGGCATCTGTTAAAAATGGATCTATGTAGAATAAATCACCAAATCCTCATAGTTTACTTTAGATGGTGTAGTGGATATGTCACAGTGGATATGTCCCACTATATACCGCCCATCAATGTCCCAGTAAACACCATGAGGCCATTTTGTATTTAAACAGAACATTTAAGACAGCCGATGCTTTGAAGAGATTAGTATGTTAGACGTACCTTTTAGATGAAATGATGTACCCCTGCACATAAAATTTCAGATATATTTTAAGCAATTTCACACAGTTTTCACCTAAAATTCTTAAGCGCACGAAAAAAGTTCCTGCACTGATAAAAAACAAAGTCGCCATAACAAAATTTGTAAGGTCGGTAATTAAGGAAACTGTATAGCCATGACAATAATTCCCTTGAATGAATATTTTTATCACAAAGAGCTTAAGCTACTCTTTAATAGGAGGCTCAAAACAATCGTGTCCCAGTATATACCATGTTCCGGTATACACCGCTTTCCCCTACCTACAATACGTACATAAATACCATGCAAATACCATAGTATGCAAATGCAATAGAAAAAATAAAAATTAATAAAACATAAATTGTAGACGCCAGATGATAGACGAAATGAGAAGATTGAGGGATAATAGTAATCCGTTTTTACTGCCCGTTGACACTTTTATAAAACTGTATAGGGTACGAAAAGACATATTCCTAAACATACTAATACCCGAAATTCGCCCTCATTTAAATCAAGGGTTACGAATAAGTAAAATACCTATACATTTGAAGGTAAAAAAAAATTAAACAGAAAACATAGCACTTTCGATTGACTGCTCTAAAGCACACTCAGAATATTCTCATCTTATTTTAACCTCATGTAATAATAAGGGATTGAGATACTCTGAGAGTGCTCTAGAGCAGTCAATCGAAAACGCTATTAGTTTAAATTATTTCCATTTTGTAAATATTTTAGCTGCTCTGTATTCCCTTGGACATGGTGGATATCAAAAAACAGTGGGTAAAGGTAATCACATTGCCATGTCACAAAGTGGCATTTCCAAAGCCATAGGTGAAATTTTGTCTGTAATGGGTAATATTTTATTACCCAATTATGTTAAATTTCCAACATCAATAGAAAGTATTAATAAAACTAAGAGGGTAAATTTATTGTATTGTGACGAATGCGGTGCCAGCCCGTCTGTTGCGTCATCGCCGTCTAGTCGACGCGCCTTAGGCGACTGGAGAATTCTGAGGCGGAGTAAACTAGAACAGACAGCCTGTCGCGTTCCAGGCCATTCTCGAAGAGAGAGCCGGTTTATAGGATGCACGCGGCCGGGGGTGGAGTTCAGTTCGAAATTAATTCTACAGTGGACAGTTCGGAATCGAAGTCGCGTTATAAATTTTCGCTCGGCTGTTAACATAAATTACTCATTAGTTTATAAATAAATTATTGTTTAAGTTAGTGTTAATTAGTGTTACTTTTAAATAAATTAGATTATTAACTATTTCGTGTTTTGATTAAAATAAAAATAATAGAACCTTTAAAAATCGTTACAGTATGTATTAATAAAGAACATTTTAAGTAACGACATCTTTCGATCGCTTTGACCTGACATTGCAATAGGATTGACAAATAGAAGCCAGTTCGCTACATAATAAGTCATTCCATGCAAGGCGGCCATGCTTGCTGTCAAAGCACATGAGAATTTTAAAAAAATTTGTGCAAATCGGTCTTGATTACAGCGGATTACAGGAATCCGGAGGAAGGACGAACGGAGGCGAACAATTACTTTTCCTTGCCAGCTAAGCCGCTATTTACTTCTTTTACTTATTGTATTTTCCTGGCGTTAAACTTTCCGTTATATTTATATCCCGGCTTTTTCTTGAAGTAACGCGGGTTGACTTTGTTTGTCTCCGTTGCTA
The DNA here is from genome assembly GCA_958336345.1 of Dorcus parallelipipedus. NCBI lineage: Eukaryota > Metazoa > Arthropoda > Insecta > Coleoptera > Lucanidae > Dorcus > Dorcus parallelipipedus. The sequence goes on from OY284482.1 coordinate 2,700,342, forward strand.
TACTGTGATGTTGCCCTCGAAATGCGGGTCTTCTCAGTGGTTGCAGCGAATGTGCATTCGGTCTCCTGGTCTGTTGCTTCATTTGTTGTTTTCTATCTCCAAGTGTCGACACCTTACACCTTGGTTATACTGCCCTGATGAGGTTTAAAAAGACCGAAACGTACGTCGACAGTTACTTTTCCTTGCCAGCTAAGCCGCTATTTACTTCTTTTACTTATTTTGACGAAAACTTAAATTAAGATTTTAGAGAAGATGGTAAAAATAATCTTAAACTATACAGAAAGCTCTACTATAATTTGATTATTTTTTTAGAGAATCTGAATTTTTTGGGAATGGCTAGGAATATTAGAGGGAGATTAACACGAACAATAAATATGCAATATTGATATCTAAAGTTATTTGTACTAAATTTTGAATGAAAAATAAATTTTATATTTATTGTCTTTTTATTTTAGTTCCACAACTAAATCAAAATAAAAAATTAACGACGAAATGCAAATCCTAATAAACAAATTTGTACGTATGCAACAAACTAAAAAACTCGGTAAATTTTTACTGAAAATAATATTTTTTTTAACTGAAAATACAATTGTTTTCACAAACTAAAATATAATTCTTTTCACAAACTAAAATATAATTCTTTTCACAAATTAAAATATAATTCTCAGGTACAAGATAACTTCTACTGGATAAAGTTCTTCACAAAATACTATTTCTTTAGAATTGCCTCAGCCAAGTTATTAATACTTTCAGTTAACTTACCTATACAATGGATTAACTTATTTGATGATTCCAGGTAAACTTGTGCAGATTGTTCAATTTTTGAAACACTGGACTTGCGTACACGTTTTCTTGTTACCGTAGATCTTTTTCGATCATTTTCTGTGGTTGCAATTAACTGGGCTTGATTTTCTGAAATATTAGTGTTTTCAGCTACAGTTGAGTCATCAAGAGCAACATCAAAGAAAATAGTCTCCGAGACACTTTCATCAATGTCAGCATTTGCTTGTACATTTGTTATATTTTGTTGAATATCTGTCTCTTCAACGGTGTCTAATTCCTTAGGAACATTTAGATGTCCTAAAATAGTTTCCCATCCTATCAGTTTCATAATGCGTTCTTCTACATCATTTAAAAATTTAGGGCCACCACCACCACCAGTTCCTTTAAACGAATATTTAATGTCTCTTGCTTTCTTTTTTACTTTAGATTTATATTCAATAAAGAAGCGGCTCCAGTCTTCTCCTCCATTTTAGGGCCATTTAATTGTTTAAAATTTCTGCCAGTGTAGTCCATTTATTTCTTGTAGTATTTAATGAAATGGGATGTGTTTTGCCAGACACCAGTTCATGGTTTTCTTCTAAAAATTGGATTAGAGTTTATATCTGATTGTACGAAACCCTCGTACCCCTTTTTTTCTTATTGTCCATCCTGAAACACATATTTCACTGGTTACTTAAATTATTTATTAATTAATAATATGTATGAATCACATAAATAAAAATGACTAACTAAAATGAATAACCCTAGATAGATTTGGATAGATTTATATATTTTTATAGGAAATTTTCTAGAATACTGTACCTAATAATTAGTTTGCCTAAATTTTTATTCATACACAAATATTAATACAATTATATATATATATATATATATAATATATAATAAATATATAATATATAATATATATAATATACATAATATACATAATATTTATACATACCTGCTTCCTATATTATACTGTAATAAAAGTTGTAGAAAAGGAAATGTTTATTTAAAGTTATGTTCAGGTATCTTTCTTTTCCTGTGCGGTGATTATATATTACAATGAAATTAGCTAGTGTTTAAAATTGTAAAATAACCACAGTGTGCTTATGAAATACGTCTTCAATGCAGTGATTTCATAGCAGTGGTTAAGAAGTTATTATTAAGCACAGTGTTTAGTAAAGTGACAAATAACCACTGCATTATGGAATACACATGATTATCTATATTAGATACGCTGTCTCGAGGCATTTCTTGGTCCATTAAAAATAGCATCATATTAAAATACCATAGATGGGGTTTGTAAACCTCGTCTGTTCCTGTACCCGTCCTTTTGGATAATTTCATTTTTTTTAGTTTTCTACGAAAGCTCCCTCGTAAAGAGTCTATTTTTTTAATAACCATTTCTCTTGACGCATTTTCGTCCACTTCTTTTAGTTTATTTACTAATTCTTCATAGGCCTTATTTTTCATATTCCGGTCGTGGTAATTTTTGATTTAACTTTCCACAGGCATGGAAAATTTTAGTACAAATTAATAAAATCGGATAAGAATTCTTTGGAAGTCATCGCCTATGCAGTACGTATTGAGTGGAACGAACAGCACACACACTACAATTTAGGAATGTATACTCCTGTTCGTGCGTTCAGAAAACAGATTTTGCACGACGATAAAACCGTATCGTTTTTTTCTCCACACAGTAGGTGTTTAGCACGTTCGGACATGTCCGCGCGTTCCAATTCGCGCGTATTGAACGAAGTCTGTGGGGCCCTTAAAGGTGCATCTAAACATCTGTCGTATCCGCGTATCCGATCGTGATCGTGTATCATGATCGACTAAGTGTGGACATGTTGCCGTGACGCATCCCCGTATCGTATCTTTGTATTATTTGAGGAGCTCGCATGCAAAACCGGATATATCCACTTTTTACACAAAATCTTGTTTTGGTGGTTTCAGGATGTAGGTCATGAGATCTATCGGTACATGTAATCATTTGCGACCACAACGAGATATATCATATGCCATTAAAATCGTCAAGTAAAGTTTGATTTTTGGAGCAAAATCGGTTTTATCCAAATTTCGCAAACAAAAGCAGATATATCCATATTAACAAGTCTGTGCAAATCGGTTGCATTCTTTAGTTCGTTAGAGGTATTTTTGTCGGTGCCACGTGCAAGACTTTATTTTTTGGAAGAATGTGTCACATTTGTGAGCAAAACCGGATATATCCAAAGTTTTTCTTCCAATAACACCGAATTGTTTACTTTTTTTTACAAAAAAATATACATCAATTAGTTGGTTGAACCCGTTAAGGCGACCACACATTACATGGCAAACTAGCCAAACATTTGTGATATGTGAAGTTCGCCGAGTAGTGTGTATGGCAAAGCATTTACCAAACTCCTTCTAACGTTTGGATTCGTCTACGTTCCGATAAAAGTCGGTAAATGAGACCCGAGTCAAAGAAATATTTGCCGCTTGTACATACTTAAACGCGATCCGGCAACACCGTTACACATTATTTGACAAACGTTTGGAAAACGTATTCATATTTTTTTCATATCTTCATCGTTTTGTTCAGTTTTGACGATTTGGTGTCATTATAACGCATGATCAATATCTTTTCAAACAAGTGACCTATGGAAGAAAATTATGTCTTTGTTTAGTTCATTATTTGAAATGCCATTTGAATTATTTTTACATATTTATATTGCACTCCTATACAAAACGATAGGAATGCAATATAAATATGTAATTCAAATGGCATTTGAAGTCATGAACTAATTAAAGACACATGATTTTATTTCCATAGGTCACTTAATTAGAAAAGATATTGATCACCTGTTACATGCAATATGGAGTGGTCCAATAATTTGATTATAGAGTTTTTGACTCTTTATGACAAATATCCCGTAATTTGGAACCCAAAACATGAAATTTGGAACCTATAACAGCATACATTATCAAAGCACTTGCAGCAATAATTATTGTATTATCATTACTGTTCTCCATCTTCACTCACTACTTTAATTATTATTTTTTAAATGTATGTACAAACGTGTGTGCTTTTCCCACTACGAATGTCAAACTATTCAAATATCAGGTGATTCGACATATTGGGTGGTATGCATAAAACGAAGTACATGCTAATACTTCAAGCACCTACTTCGAAACTGAAGTACCTACTTTACTGTTCTCCATCTTCACTCACTACTTTAATTATTATTTTTTAAATGTATGTACAAACGTGTGTGCTTTTCCCACTACGAATGTCAAACTATTCAAATGTCAGGTGATTCGACATATTGGGTGGTATGCATAAAACGAAGTACATGCTAATACTTCAAGCACCTACTTCGAAACTGAAGTACCTACCATAGTAACATAGTATTTGCTATGCGATCTAGTAGATACTAGAGCACAAGAGCACATAGAAGTTTTTACTTCCCTGTAGAAGCACCTACTGTAGTATCTACTTCAAAGCCTTAGATTCATTTTAATAGTAAATACTACTGCAGCGTAGTATTTACTACGTCCTGTAGTATAAACTTTGCTATCGTAGTATATGCTTCAGAACTGCAGTAGGTACTTTATGTAATAGAAGATACTTCGAAGAATATACTTATTAGAGAAGTATTAGCATCTACTTCGTTTTATGCATACCACCCCATATGGACCACTCGACCTATGCACTCGACAAACGTCACTTTACATGCAAAAATGTACACGTCAACAACGTTCGACATTCGCCTAGTTTGCCATGTAATGTGTGGCCGCCTTTAGGCTAAAAATGTTTTTTCAAAACAGCTTTTCTTTTTCAAAGTGAATATGTGAGGCGTTTTTTTATCGCCTGAAAAATTTGTCAAAGTAGATATATCCGGTTTTACACGCGAGCTCCTCATTTGAAAGGCGAATACGATTTGAAAGACGAACTACGTCACACTTGGAGTCAGTATTTCGCCGAAACATCAAACACTGCACGGATATATAGCAACAGTTAATTTTACAATGACAAATGTGCAATACGAGACGCAATTAAGTGTGGGTGCATCATTCATGCGTATCATATCCAATCTTCCGTTCATGATCGCATACGCGGGGATGGGATGGTACCTATTTTACGGTAAATAGTATAGTGTCTATAAGTACTTCCCCATAGGCAAAAAAATGACGATAACTTTCAATATTTTTTTTGTTGTCAACAAAAACGAAGTGATTTTTAAAATTTTTTATCAACTCTTGCCATGAGATCTAGATGGCATGTCTTAGCTTAAGTGAAAAGTCCGTCAATGCTCTCCTTTTTGCTGTTTTACATTAAGCTACGACATGCCGTCCAAATTCCATGGCAAGAGTTGATAAAAAATTTAAAAAAATTACGCGTTAGATATTACACTATTTACCGTAAAACAGGTATTATTGTTCAGCAACTGCGTCATTTCATCTTAATAATTAATTAATTTCTTGTTATTGAACGCAGAAAAAAAAGTTTTTTCGAAATTTATTACAGTAAATTATACCATCGCATTAAAGAAACAAAAGTTGAAAGCTGTCATGCAGCTGTCTTAAATGTATTAAAGACGCAAGATGTGGTATATTGTAGAGTTTTTTCTGCCATTTCATTTGATTTTTTGACCGCTCAAATAATTAATTACAATTAATAAACACCGACGCTATTCGCGTAGGCATTTTCTTGGACTCAGCCTGTATATAAAACAGCTCTATTAGTTTCAGCAGAAACATTAGTCAAGTTTGATCATTTACATCACATAATGTAAAGAGTATTAATAATTTAGACAAGAGCATTAATTGTCGCTCTTTGAGTCAAACAGTGATGAATTCATTTATATGATAAAAATTTCTTTCTCGAAGAAAGGTTTTAACTAAAATTAAAACGTGTTAAATTCGTGTTTTTAATAGATGGAGATAGTTAGTGCATTGAAGACTTTTGTTATAATCTATCACTATCAATACAAATCGTTCGTAAAATATTATACTTTGTGTATTTTTTGTAATACTACTAAAAGATAATACGCATAAGATGCTACAACTTTTGCATTTAAAGTTTTTCGCTATCTTCTAAAATAAAATCTCTAGGTGGGGTGCAAAATATATAAAAAAAAACTGTACATCCGGCGTTTGCTCATACATTCAAATGTTAAATTAAATGATAACACTTTCAGAATTTTGGAACGGCAAAAGTAACAAACTTAAAAGCGTAGCGACAAGTCGGAACGCATCCAGTTTTACGTTAACAACGTTGCCAAATTTATTTGACATGAGTTAGTCTTTCTTCAGCCTTAAGATTAACATTATATAGCAAATTTTTATATTACGTACTTTTCATCTTGCACATTTAGGAACGATAATTTCATATCTTTTTAATTAAACAAATGTCATCAGTTTTTTACCTAGAATGTGGAAACTTATTTTCCGTACTGAGTTTTAAAATTTTATAATTTTGTTTGTTAATATAAAACATTTTCGATAATTATTGTTTTTCCCACATTTATAATATTATTGCAGACTGATCTTTTAGAATTTTGAAATCGAACACGTTTTAAAAGCAGCATTTGAAATAGTATATTACACAACGAGAGTTGTAAATAGTATATTACGCACGCGTGGAAAAGTTGCACACAAGCCGCGCAGCGGCGATTCCAAGTAATTTCACAAGTGCGTAATTGCTTTACAACTCGAATTTTGTACTATACTTTATCTACGACCACAAAAATTACCTTATTATTCAAGTTCAAAATAATTAGCAATGACAGTTGCAATTTCGACGACTGTCCATCAAATGTGATGCGGCTACGTAAATCTAACTACAAGCGTGCGTAATGTTAGGTTCAAATGTGCTCGCTGTGCGATTTTGTTACTTTACATACGACAATTTGTAAATACCGGCTTACGTAATTTATCCGTTGTACATAATTCGTCATTTACAGTAGAGCATTCCTACAGAGTCTAATATCTAGAGAGCGGATTTCTAACCTTTATGTTTTTCGTGAGGTATCCCTCACGCTTTTATCAAAGCAACGCAAAACTTTTCATATACTGTAACTAATTCAAAATTTGATATTATTTGACGCATATTTTTGATGCTTCTTTTGCTATTTTGTTAGTTTTATGCATATTTACTGTTTTTTACGTCTTTTCAAGTTTTAATTTTTATCATTATTTAAATTTTTGATCTGTTAGCGAAGAAAATAAAAGCGAAGTTTCTGGAATTTTACTACAGTTCATTTTTTGATATATGCCCATCGATCGATACGTCAAAGGACTTCTAGCTATCTTCTTCTAACTTTCGTGAAACAGCCTTACGGCTTTTGTCATGTCATGTCATTTTATCGTACATTTTCTTAACTCACATTCAGGTCTATATGATCGACATACTTATGATAAAAATTTTTAAAAATGTAATAAAATTCAATTTTATCGACGAGCGGAAAGTATTACATCATTCACTAGCGATGAAATCGCGAGTAAATTATTTTTTGGTAGTCGATAGTTAAATTTTATCATGTATAATTTTTTTTTTCTATAGCAGATGTTAAAAAAAATAAGAAAAACCTATTACAACTTATATTATTAAACACATATTATTCCAATCGTGGAATAAGGACAGAATAACTATTCGCCAAATATCCTTTAACCTTCCTCCATATCTATTATAAAAATTATTGTTATAAAAAACGGAGTATAGCATGTTTATAGTAATGTTTTTATTTGTAAGTTATTTCTTTTTGTTTCTTGTTCTTAACACTTTATAAAACATAAATCATGTTATTCAAAATATGTAAATTAGTTTGATTAAAAAAAATATTGCTTTGTCAACGAGCCAAATGCATAAAACGAAGCAAATACTTTTACTTCTGTTATAATTTTTTTTAAAGCTTAAATATGTGAAAAAATTTCGAGTGCAAATCATTATACGATTCTATTTATTAAAATTTTTACTACGTTACAGGTAGAATTATTTAGAATTTCATTTTTCATTGAAAAATTTGTAGTAAGCGTATATGCTTCGTTTTATTCATCTGGCCCAACGTCAGATGGGTTTAAGAATTTTTGCCATTTTGTTTTACATGTGTTTTGTTTTTTTAAGCGTTTTCTGTTAAAATAAAGCTTTTTTCCATAAAATATTAAGCTTTCTTAAGCGCTTATTTTTATTTTTATTGTGCCTCTCTCTACTAATATCCTTGGAAAGACGTGGTATTATCGAACGAGTTCCGAAGGATATTTTCGAATGAGCAGCTCCAATAGTAGTCGTTGCCAAAAAAGGTATGAGTGCACTTCGTATTTGCTGTGATTTTAAAGCTGAGTCGTTGTCAATAAGTTGATTACACATACCCCCAAATTGCCATTTACAATTAGGTAACCTAAACATATATTTCAAAGGGATAATTGTAAAGAATTATTCGTGGGAACTATAAAGTGGAAGTTACATTAACAAAATAAGTTTATTTGCATCAAATCATTATCCCCAAAAACTATAAATAGTTTCAAACGTACCTTTTAGCATCTTTAACATCAAATGTAGAGTGGATGTGACTGAAACGAAATGCGAATCTTAAAATACTATGGAAAATTAGCACTTAGCAATTAGCACTATTAGCTAAGATGTGTTGACATGTGTAAGCACACGGAACTTTTCTATTTTGAATTATTGAATTAATGACAGGTTGTCCTGTTTACAATTGCCCCTAGTTCACATTTACCCCACTTGACCTTAACTAATTTTAAATTTACTTCAACGCAAAAAGACTGATTATAAATAAACTATGGATAAACTGTTTCAAAATAAATAAATGTTATAATCAAAGAACATAAAACGAAAATATAATTTTTTGTATATCGAGTTCTTGAAGTTTCCAAACCAAATAATTTTGAATTTGTAAAATAACAGTACTAAATCGCGTTTAGAAAAGAGGAGAAACCACATATTGCGGTGTTTATTAGCAGAACGTAATATTTTTTTTATTTTCATAAAGAAATAATTTTGTAAATATTACAGTAAAATTCAGAGTAATGTATTATTTATGTTTTACAGGAATTTATTTGCATAATTATTAAATTCAAGTGTATTTTTCAAAGATATTAAGTTTAAAAAAACTAAAAAATAGTAAAGGAGACTGTGGTTTAAGAAATAATTGAAATTTAACTCCGCCCACAATAATTTTATATCCGTAGATACGTAATTCGGCAGCTAAGCTGCCACCTTCAGTACAATTTAAAAAACACTACATGAAATCTAACAGTTACCTACCTACCATCTTTCCTACTTGATCATACTATCTATACTTCTAATAGTATCAAAAATTAACAAAATTAACATTAAGAAATAGTAAAGGAGACTGTGGTTTAAGAAATAATTGAAAATTATCTCCGCCCACAATAATATTTAACTACCTACCAAATAACCTACCAAAAAAGCAAATCAAATGAAACGGAAATGAGTATTGGTCTAATGTTCGAAAAAGGTTCTTATTCTCCCGAATAAAGAACTCTTGTAAGCATTTAATTCCCTGTTATTTGATACCGCTTGAATTTATCCCTGAAGAAAAAAAAATTATATATACAATCTGTGGGATCTAACCGGGTTTCTTCATTAACGCCGTTCCTATTGAAAATATGGAAAAAATGTTTTGTACTAAAGTTTCATCCTTTCAAGCTCCGCATAATTTAAAATTATTTTCGAATATACAGGATGTCCCAGTTTGGCTGTACGATGTGTTACTTCGTTATTTTAAATGGGACATCCTATATTTCGTAACGAATTTGAGCTTATCAGGTTATTTTAGGGTAAGTTTGATAAGGGTTCTCTATATCTAAGTCCTATGGTTTTTAAGATATTAGGCTTTGTTTTTGGTTTTTGGAAAATACGGATATAATTTTACAATTAATATCTCATTAACGAAGATAGTTAGAAAGCAGATATTATGATGCTGTTACAAGCTAAGCGGAAGGTATCTATCGCAGTAACAAAATTTACTTTTCATTAAACAGGGATCTAGTACTACTATTAGTAAAACTTTTAGGAAACTACTATTTCCATTTCGACAACAATTGAAGGGCAATAACTTTTGTTTTCTAAATGGAACGGTATTATTTTTATATCGTCGTTAGATGCTCCATAAAAGTATCTTTCAATTAGCTATACACTTCCCTATACCAATTACTGACAGTTGAGGAGATATTTAATATCATTTCATAATTTCTACATTTTAACATTTTAATTAAAATCAGGAGTTACTATTTACTCAAACATTTTACTTGTATTACACCGAATATGCTAGTTAATGTCGAACATAATTTTAAAAAGAGGATTCGGTTATGTCTAGAAAAAACGGTGCACATTTTGAACACTGTGAAATCTTAGGGAAAACTGTATAAAACGTAGTCAACCATTTGATCGAGTTAATTGTGTGGTTAACCTATATCACTGGAGGAAACTTAACAATACACAATAATAATACCAATTAAAATTATTTTATTCGTTACTATTTAACTTATCACAAGCCTTAACAATTAATCATGTTTTTAACAGAATTTTATACAACCTGGACTTAAAAAACTTAGCAAATTGATGTTTTACTTAAAACACATAAACTATTTCAGTAAATACTCAGTCCTGATTTTAATTAAAATGTTAAAATGTAGAAATTATGAAATAATATTAAATATCTCCTGAATCGTCAGTAATTGGTACAGGGAAGTGTATAGCTAATTGAAAGGTATTTTTATGGAGCATCTAACGACGATATAAAAATAACACCGTTCCATTTAAAAAACAAAAGTTATTGCCTTTCAATTTTTGTCGAAATGGAAACAGTTTCACTGGATTCCTGTTTAATGAAAAGTAAATTTTGTTACTGCGATAGATACCTTCCACTTAGCTTGTAACAGTATCACAATATTTGCTTTCTAACTATCTTCGTTAATGAAATATTAATTGTAAAAGTTATATCCGTATTTTCCAAAAACCACAAACAAAGCCTAATATCTTAAAAACCATAGAACTTCGGTATAGGGAACCCTTATCAAGCCCTAAAATAACCTGATAAGCTCAAATTCGTTATAAAATATAGGGAGTTCCATTTAAAATAGCGAAGTAGTATATCGTATAGCCAAACTGGGACATCCTGTATATTCGAAAATAATTTTAAATTATGCGGAGCTTGAAAGGATGATACTTTTATATAAAACATTTTTCCATATTTTCAATAGGAACGGCGTTAATGAAGAAATCCGGTTAAATGCCACACCCTATATATATGTATATTATTCTGCGCTATATATATATATGTATACACGTATATACAGTGACTTTCAAAAAGTGTGCTACAAATGGGAATTTTTTTATTATCGGTTTTTATAAAAATTTATTGACGCAAAACGCTTGTGCATCCCTTAAAGTCAAATTGGAAAATGTCAGATGAAATTTATCTTGAACGGTGTACAACGTGGACACCGAGAAATGAAGACGGCTTAAAAAGTAAAGTACCCTTATTTTACAAGATACAGCAAAATGTCATAAGAATAAGTTTAGAATTAAATGTTATAGCTAAATATGAAATTACAGCCTTCTACCTCAAAAATAAAAAAATCACAATTTATTGTGAACCACTACATTAGGAAATACTGGTTGGATTAAAGTTTTCGCCAAAATAATATGAATAAGAAAACATTAAATTGGTTCTTATTTCTCCATTATTTTATTTGGTTTTTAGTGATTATTTCAATGCGTTCGAAAACTTTGTGCTTTCTTGTAGCATTCATCATTCATACATTAAAAAAAGATAATACATTTAAACGAAGTTACATTTTAAATGATAAATGTTATAATTTTTAGTATTCTTCACAGTAAATCATTGAAAATGTAACTTCGTTTAAATGTATCATATTTTTTTAATGTATGAATGATGAATGATGAATGCTAAAAGCACAAAGCACAAAGTTTTCGAACGCATTGAAATAATCACTAAAAACCAAATAAAATAATTGAGAAATAAGAACCAATTTAATGTTTTACTATTCATATTATTTTGGCGGACACTTTAATCCAACTAGTATTTCCTAATGTAGTGTGTGTTCACAATAAATTGTGATTCTTTTTATTTTTGAGGTAGAAGGCTGTAATTTTATATTTAGCTATAACTTTTAACTCTGAACAACTTATTCTTATGATATTTATGCTGTATCTTGTAAAATAAGGGTACTTTACTCTTAAGCCGTCTTCATTTCTCGGTGTCCACGCTGTATACCGTTCAAGATAAATTTCATCTGACATTTTCCAATTTGACTTTAAGGGATGCAGAAGCGTTCTGCGTCAATAAATTTTTATAAAAACCGATAATAAAAAAAATTCCCATTTGTAGCACACTTTTTGAAAGACATGCACAAATCGCCAAAAAGCAATCTACAGATTAGAGCAGATCACACCCACACACCACAAGTTAAGAGCACTTATCCAGTGCAAAAAAAAGAGGATTCTCCGAGATAAATTTCGTGAAGTGCTCTTAACGTGTGGTGTGTGGGTGTGCTCTTAACGTGTGGTGTGTGGGTGTGATCTGCTCTAATCTGTAGATTGCTTTTTGGCGATTTGTGCATATACAGGGTGAGTATAAAGTTCCGCAACAAATTCGTTATTCCGTAATTAATTTTTTTTGTAAAATATCCTGAAACAGGTCGATTTTGTTTTCAAAAAATATACTTTTTGACATAAAATGTTTATTTCTAACGTCATTGGTTTTCAAGTACTGACGTCATCAAACATTTTTTTTAATGACAACCTACTATTTTCTTAATCAATTTTGATACATTGGCTCACAAGCTAAATGGCAGTGTAAAAATATTAATACCTTACATAACAATTTTTTTTGAAAAAGTACACATTAAGTTCAAAAAGTCCAAATTATATTCTTAAAAAATTACTCTATAATTATGAAATCAAAACAACAATGCACACGATTACTAACAAAAGTTTTTAATGAATAGGGTTCTAATTTTAACCAACTTAAAACAATGGTAGAATCGCACCAATAAAAGATTCCATTAATCGGAAGATCTAATGAATTTTTAATTTTTTCCACAAGTCTTGCACAATTGAGCTGCACACAATTCTAGCTTAGGTATAGTAATAGGTTTTAATGGAGCTACTTTTGACTTTGCAGTTAATAAATTAGTAAATATTTTACCAAATGAGTCGATAGAGCGTATGTAAACGCAAGCGCCGTAAGTCATCTCACTTGCATCGGAAAATGCATGAATTTCAATTATGCTTGATGATGGACAACAAACTAATCGTGAAATGCGTATGTTTTTTAATCCTATGAAATCATGAATAATATTTTTGCACTCACAAAGTAATTCAGAAGACAATGATTCGTCCCATGATAATTTTTGAAGCCACAATTTTTGTAGTATGCTTTTTGTTTTGATAATACACGGACCTAATAGTCCTAATGGATCATATATTTTACCAATAGTTGATAAGGGAACACGTTTCGTGTACATTTCTGAATGAAATTTTCCACTAACGTCATAAATTAATTCGTCATTGATACAACACCATGATAATCCTAATGTTTTAGTAATTTCATTTTCACCTAAAGGCGGCTCCGCACATGCGGGATTCGCCGAATGCCGAACAAATGTTCGCCGAATCCTGAGTAGTGTGGATGTGTGCTCGTCTACTCGCCGAGCAACGATAGTCAGTGCTCGCCTCGCTCGGCTAGTTGTCGGTATTTTGTCCGCTTCAAAGCGCACGAATATTCGTCAAATAGGCAAACTCGCGCTGCTCCACACATTCGGGAGTCTGCTCAGCAGACAGACAGTAAGTGTATTTATACTTCTATTTTCTAATTGCTATTTACTACTTCAATTTGTCGATTCCTAACTAGTCATACAATTAATTATACAATTGAATAAACATATTATTTCAAATTAAATAATGTAGCATTTTTTAAACTTTTCTACTTTCTGTTGTTTAGGAATGGATTGGCCCAACGAAACAGTCTTGGAATTCCTCGAACTGTACGAGAGTGAACCCATAATTTGGAAGGCTTCTTTACCGAATCATAAAAATCGGAATGAGGTTTTCGATGCGTGGAAACGAATAGAAAACAAGTGGGTCAACAGTACTCTATCACTGATTTAAAAAAAAAGTTTGTGGCCACTACACAAAACAGTAAATGCAGCAGCAGTAATGATAACTTCATCACGGTTGTCCATGATGATTTTCAATTAAAGACTCGCAGGGCACTTGGCAAATACGTATTCGCTGTTCCCGCAAAAGCTGGATGTTCGGAGAAACCCCGCATGTATGTATGCATATGCACACTATTTGGTGAATACCAAGCCGAGCATCACGGTATTCGGCGAATATTCGGGATTCGGCGAATCCCGCATGTGCGGAGCCGCCTTAATGTGATAATCTGGCATGGTATGTCCTCGTCAGAGTTTCTTATGTAATCAAGAATTTTCGGCTCATTCGAAATCCATTTTCGTAATAGAAATTTCCCAGATTCAAAAATAGAAATGATTTGCTTTTGGATCTCGATTGCTTCTTCAATGCTACTTGTGGTATATAATAAATCATCTACATACATACTGTTTCGAATAATTTTTGCGATCTTGGGGTACGATTGCTCGTATTCTTCAGCTAACTGAAATAAACATCGTATGGCCAGAAATGAACTGGAAACATTGGTTCATTCGGGGTGTGTCTCCAGATAATTCGCTGTAACATTCTTTGCCGAGGATCAACTAAAATTTGTCTATACATCATAGACACATCTGCTCCTACTACGAATGGATACTGTCGAAAACGTAATAACACAGATAGAAGATCTTGTTGTATCGTAGGCCCGACCATTTGTGAATCATTTATTGAAATTCCTGAAGATGATTTTGCTGAGCCATCGAACATGACACGTAATTTTGTCGTTAGGCTTTTTGCTTTGAGTACACCATGATGAGGTAGATAATAAGTATGTTTAGGCTCACTATTTTCTTCGATCTTCGACATATGACCCAGTTGTTCATATTTTTGCATGAATTCTATGTACATTTCTTTCAAAGTTTCATTGTGTTGTAATTTTCGCTCCATAGCAAAATAAATCGACGTTCTGCTTGTTTCTTAGAATCTCCCAAAGATTCCAGTGATCCTTTCATTGGAATTGTTACAATAAAACGACCATCGGAATTTCGTTTTGTGTTATTTACAAAACTGAGTTCACATGCCTTTTCTTCTGCAAAAAATTTATCCTGCTTGGGGCATTCTTCAATTTCCCAAAATTTCCTCATTTGCTCTGAAATATCTGAAAGATTTGTAGAAAAGTTACATACAATGCCTTTTTTCTTTATTTCATGTTGAGGTATTCTTCCTGATATGATTTAGCCTAATTTTGTTTTATGCAAATAAGGGTGGGATTTTGATTCGGGACATAACAAATCCCAAAATAAATCCACTCCCATGAGCATATCTATACATTTTGGTTTGTAGAACTGAGGATCAGCCAATGTGATATTTTCCGGAATACACAGGTGCTTAGCATGCAAAAATTCACTGGGAAGATTGCTTGTAATTTCTGAAGTAATTAGAAACGAAAGCGCCACTTGGAAATCGGTGCATCTTGATTTAATGGTAGCATTCGTCTTCTCGGTAATCCTGGACTCTGACTGATTTATGCCTGAAACATTTAAACTAATTCTTTCTGTGGGTAATTTTAATTTTCGACGTATTCTTGAAGATATAAAGTTTGATTGAGATCCTGAATTCAATAATGCAGTGCAATTGTGAGCATTTCCATATTTGTCGAAAATTTGAATCACTGCTGTTGGCAAAACATAAGATGTGTGTGACTTGTTTCCAGTATGCGTTGTGGTAGATCCAATTTGACTATTAGCCTTTGAGGACGATGCTTCATCTTTATTATTATCCTGATATTTGCTTTCTGTGTTTCTTTCAAGACGTAACAATGTGTTATGTTTTTTAGAGCATTTTCGACAACCTTGAGATAAACAGTTACTTGATATATGCCCATTTCTTAAGCAATTTAAACACCGCTTAAGACTTTTTACTTTCGAAATGCGTGAATGTATTGGTAAATTTAAGAATGTCTAACATATAAATAATGGATGTTCTTGACTGCAAATGGGACATGTTGTCTTCACTGAAGCGTTTGATGAGATTGATTTTCGAGGCTGTTGTGTTCCCTTATAATGAAAACTAACTCGGTCATCTGATGTTTTATTTGATCTGTTCATCTTTTCCAAAAGTTGACATTGTCTTTCTAGAAAATCCATTATCTCGTTAACCTTAGGCATTTCTTCATCTGCGACACGCTGATTTGTCCATTCAGCTTTTGTTTGTGAATCAAATTTGTCTGCAATCAAATAGACCAACAAACTACACCATTTCTCAACTGGTTGCTGTAATGCTTCCAATGCTTCCTATGACCTTGTAAATTGTTTAACAAATTGCGTAATGACGAGCAACATTGCTTGGGAATCTTGGGAAATTCGACAATACCTTTAATGTGATTGTGAATCATGAGAGGCTTATTTTGATAACGCTTTTGTAATAATTTCCATGCTGCTTCATAGTTTAGTTCTGAGATTTCGAGACCCTGAATAACTTGAACTGCATCTCCAACTAATGAGTTGCTTAGAAAATAAAATTTTTGCACAGGGGAAATTGCATCATTTGAATGAATGACAGATTTGAATGTATCATAAAACGATAGCCATTTATCATAAGATCCGTCAAATTGAGGTAATTTAAGAGTTGGAAGTTTTATGTTACTTGTGTTATTCACTGTGTTACTATGAGAGTTATGTGATGAATTAAGACTTGATTGATCAATTGATAAATTGTGTGATGTATTTATGAAGTTACGAGCTTTGACACAAACCTGAAAATAAACCGCTTCGAAAGAATATCTATGTTGTTCATGTTCATTTAATTCTTCCTCGTTTATAATTTCTATAATTTGATTCTGATAGGCGTCATACTCGGACAATAGTTCTTCTGTGCGTTTGAAACGATTTTCTAATTCCAAAATCAATTTCTGTAAGATTGTCACAATTTACTTGTAAACTGTCATATAATTATGAAATGATGTTAAACGCGATTTAATTGTAGCACGTTTCCGTGTGAGTATCCTAATATCGCACATATTGATGTATACCGTTTAATGATAAAGAATAAAACTAATAAATAGCTTGATAAACAGTATGCTAGCACAAATAAAATAGCAGATTGTAATCGTAAATGTGTCAAATATGAATATTTACTTGATCTCACCCAAATCAAAATTAATCTTACGACCAAAATGCAAATCCTTGTAGGTTTCACACCAACTTTGAAGCCACAACCTCGCTTGAATGTGCTGTGTTTGTTGACTGCTGCAGAAGTTTGTTCTACTCAGCGCTTTCACCAAACTGATTGCTGTATCTTGATTGCTTCAATGTGGTGTATCTTCATTGCTACAATACGGTACTGCTAATTTTCTGTTTTCGTGTATGAGAACCCAGAAGTTGCTTGCATCTATGAGGACGCTGCGCTGCCAATATTCTGTTTTTGTCTTCTATGAGGACTTAAAATTGTATTGCATCTGTGAGGACGCTGTTAATATTCTGTTTCCGTCTATGAGGACCCAAAATTGTATTGCATCTGTGAGGACGCTGCCGGGCCACTGGAATTTCTTCAATTACATCCGGTTCGTATGGACCATGTTTTTACTTGATATATTGATGATTAGCGGACTGTATATTCTTGATAAAATAATGCTTGAAAGTTATTTATCGAAAATGTTGCCTTTATTTTGATAAGGTATTGACAAAACTTTTTATTGTATCAAATTGTATTTAGGTATATGTATAACAAATTCGATTGTTTTTCATGGTTCTCCTAAGTATTGAATCATTAACATTAGTATTGAATCATTAACACTTTTTTAAAGAGCAAATTTAACGTAAATGTTCAAACAAGCTCCCATTCTGTATTTGACACATTCCTACACGTACATAAACACTCTCTATGGCACTGCTAATTGTGTCCGGGATGATATTCCGCATTTCTTCTTGAGTTCTCTCTTTTAGTTCTTCTAAATTTTGGGGTCTGTTAAAGTAAGTGACTTAAGATAACCCCAGAGAAAAAAATCTAAAGGTGTTAAGTCGGGTGACCGCGGAGGCCATTCCAACGGTCCTCTTCTCCCTATCCATCTGTCAGTAAATGAATTATTTAAAAAATTACGAGCTTCTACGGCAAAATGTGGTGGAGCCCCATCTTGTTGAAACCAAATTGTTTCAAGGGGTATGTCGTTATCTTCGGGGTTAGGAAATAGTACGGCTAAAGCAGGAAGCAAATCAAATCTTAAAAAATCTAGATACCCGTTAAATTTCCGTCAAAAAAGAAAGGACTTATAAAGCCTAGTCCACAATTGCCCGAGAACGAGAACGGGAACGGGAACGTTAAAAAAGTTAAATCATTTCATAGTCAGTACAAGTGTCCACAATGCATCGGTAAATACAGTAACGCTTATAAAAAGCTCCGCAATGGAAACGTAATAGTTTATACGTTCCCGTTGCGGAGCTTTATTAGCGTTATCGTATTTACCGATGCATTGTGGACACTTGTACGATTATGAAATGATTTAACGTTCCCGTTCTCGTTCCCGGGCAATTGTAGACTAGGCTTAAAACGACGTCATTCCCGCCCACACATTAACTTTGCCTTGACGTTGGCTATGGGATTCTTGCGTCCAGTGAGGATTTTCCCGAGACCAATATCTACAGTTGTGGCGGTTTACTGATCCATTTAAGTGAAACGTAGCTTCGTCGGAGAAAATAATGTTATTTAAAAAATTACGATCCTCATCACATCGCAACATAAAGTCTTCACAGAATTGCAAACGACGATCTGGATCATCTTCATTTAGCTCGTGAATTAATTGAATCTTGTATCCTTACAAGAAATTTTTCTTTTTTAAATAATTTTATGACTGATGTTTGACAAATGTTATGGTTTAAGGCAATATTTCTTGAGGAATCATGAGGATTTTCTTCAACTTGAAGCAAAACATTTAATTTAACTTCCTCGTTTATTTTAGGTCGACCACTACGCGGTAAATCTTTAACACTTCCAGTCTCCTCAAATTTGGCAACTATTCTACTCACTGTAGATTTTGCGATAAATCTATCAGGATGTGTTTCATTAAACAACACACTAACTTCTTCATAACTCCTTCGTCTATTCCCATAACCAACCATTATTAAAACTTCAATTCGTTCTTTTTCATTTAAACGAGCCATTTTACCAAATTGAAAAACTTACTTTTGATGTTAGAAAATTTTTAACAAACTGTCACAATTGAACCAATTGTCATATTTATTTGTTGTCTTGGTTTTATAAATTATGCATTCATTTGCTTAAGAATATAATTTGTGTTTTCTGAAGTTTATGGATATTTTTATTGAAAATTTTTATAGTAAGGTACCAATATTCTTATACTGTCACTTAACTTGTGAGCCAATGTATCAAAATTGATTAAGAAAAATGTAGGTTGTCATTAAAAAAAGTTCGATGACGTCATCACTTCAAAACCAATGACGTTAGAAATAAACATTTTATGTCAAAAAGTATCTTTTTTGAAATCAAAATCGACCTGTTTCAGGATTTTTTACAAAAAGATTTAATTACGGAATAATGAATTTGTTGCGGAACTTTATACTCACTCTGTATATACTGCCCTGCTAAGCGCAAAGGGGGTATCTGCATTTTCACTTTTTAAAGAATTTCAATTTTTAGGTGTAATTTAATGCCTTTTTCATTAAAAAAAAAAAAAACTAAAAACTATGGACATAATCTAACATAATATACAGGGATATTCACATAAACCGTTCGTTAAAAGTTTTCAAGGTTGCAGTTCACGTAGATATTTGAAATTTAAGGAGCAAGGGTTTTCCGTAGAGATCTCTTTAAATAAAATAAAATTGCCTTTGTATCACTTCCGGTTGTACCGGAAGTCGCTATCAACTCGCTTATTTTAAATGGAATGCTATATTTTTTATCACGTTTTTGAATTCTACATGTAAAAATATGTTAAATTGCAATACATTTCCCTATCTCTAAAATGCATCATTTTTGAGATATTTTGAATTTTCTTAGAAATTTGGATTCTGCAATCTGATTTTCAAAAAATTATAACACAGCTGTTATTGAAGCAATTTTATTTGTAATAGCTAATATTGTAGCTGAAGCTTTAAGGTTCTTAAAAATTCCATCAGCATAATCTATTAAGCTACAGGGTGTCTAAAACGCACCGCTCCACTCGAAGATATTCAAACACAGAAAAATACTTTTTTTCAAATGGAATGACCGATATTTTAATGCACCATTGTATGTGGAATCAATGCTGCGTCGAACTGTACTAGCATTCCCTATACCTAACTTTAACAGTTTTTGAGTTATGAAACATTTTCGATTTAATTCATAGAAAATTACAATTTTAATAGGTCAAATATTTTTAATTTTATTAAGATAGCATGGAAATTATAACAACGATTACTGTTACTACAAATTTTGTAGTCAACCAAAGAAAATAGAATTTGGCAAGTGGAAATTCACAAATTTTAATAGTTCTTTAATCATCCTTCTCTTAGGACGCTTGTGATCTTATAAAACGAAAAAGTATGAATTTCATTACTTTAAATTGAAGAATAAAATAGCTGCTAGTTTGCAATTCTCTGGATTAGCGTGAAAGTATTTTAAAACCCTTGTCTAATTATCTTCGTTATTTGTTACTGATCTTCGTACATTTTATTTTTCCAAATTGTATAAAGTTAGGTTCAAACTTTCCAAACTGTGTTTTATTCATAGGAGACAAGAGGAGTACATTTGATTGAACACACATTCTCTGCTCTGAACAATTTTAGATCATTCTTCATGAATTTAAAAAATAGATTTAAAATATCAGCGTTTGAGTAATTTTGATTTTGATTCTCAAATTTTTTTTGCTTTTGCTTAAAGTTTGTAGTAACAGGAAACGTTAAATGCAATTGTTTGTTGTTTTCATAACTATTTCACACTACTTTCATAACAAAATTAGAAATATTTAACCTAATAAATGTCAATTTTTATGTATTAAACCAGAAATATCTTATAACTGAAAAACTGTTAAAGTTAGGTATAGGGAATGCTAGTACAGTTCGACGCAGCATTTGATTCCACATACAATGGTGCATTAAAATATACGGTCATTCCATTTGAAAAATAGTATTTTTCTGTGTTTGAATATCTTCGAGTGGAGCGGTGCGTTTTAGACACCCTGTAGCTTAATAGATTATGCTGATGGAATTTTTAAGAACCTTAAAGCTTCAAATACAATATTAGCTATTACAAATAAAATTGCTTCAATAACAGCTGTGTTATAATTTTTTGAAAATCAGATTGCAGAATCCAAATTTCCAAGAAAATTCAAAATATCTCAAAAATGATGCATTTTAGAGATAGGGAAATGTATTGCAATTTAACATATTTTTACATGTAGAATTCAAAAACGTGATAAAAAATATAGCATTCCATTTAAAATAAGCGAGTTGATAGCGATTTCCGGTACAACCGGAAGTGATACAAAGGCAATTTTATTTTATTTAAAGAGATCTCCACGGAAAACCCTTGCTCCTTAAATTTCAAATATCTACGTGAACTGCAACCTTGAAAACTTTTAACGAACGGTTTATGTGAATATTCCTGTATGCTGTGTAGATACGGGTAAACCGGCCCAGCATAAGGTAAAGAAAGTCTGCAGAATTCTAGGCATTGAATTCTCATTTTTGAAATAAAAAGTGTAGGTACCCCCCTTGCGTTTAGTAGGACAGTATAGGTGTATACATATACATACATATAAATATAACGGAAAGGTTTACGCCAGGAAAATACAATAAAATAAAAGGTAATTAACGCCTGAACGGTCCAGTGGTAAGAGGACCGGCCTTGAAACCGCATGGTCGTCGGTTCGAACCGCACTCGGGATTTTTCTCGGGGGTGGTCGGTATCGACTTCAGGTACCCTTCAGTGTTGGGGATAACATTCGATACTGCTTCCCCTTGTACGGCGAGAAGGTTGGAAGTAACAGAGCCATGGAACACTTTATACACACTCAAATACACTCCCGCTCCTGAGGTCCTGACAAGTCTTTGACTTAGGACCCCGTTGGGCAACCACGACAGATTAAAAAAAAATTAATGGCTTAACTGGCAAGGAAAAGTAACTGTCGACGTACGTTTCGGTCTTATTAGACCTCATCAGGACAGTATAACCAAGGTGTAAGGTGTTGACACTTAGAGATAAACAACAACAAATGAAGCAACCGACCAGGAGACCGAATGCACATTTGTTACAACCACTGAGAAGACCCCCAATTCGAGAGCAACTTCCAGTATAACAACGGAGGCAAACAAGGTCAACCTGAGTTACTTCAAGAAAAGCCAGGAATATAAATATAACGGAAAGGTTTACGCCAGGAAAATACAATAAAATAAAAGGTAATTAATGGCTTAACTGGCAAGGAAAAGTAACTGTCGACGTACGTTTCGGTCTTATTAGATCTCATCAGGACAGTATAACCAAGGTGTTGACACTTGGAGATAAAATAGAACAAATGAAGCAACCGACCAAGAGACAGTCTTCATTTATTTTTGAGTTAATGACAAAAAACTTGTTTTATCAAATATTTGATATTTTTTATAAAATCACTGTTTCTAGTAGGCTTATAAATACTAAAACAAATAAAAACTTGTCTCTTCAAACCGATAAAACTAAATTGACAAGAGGTGGCGCTGTGCGCACTATGAACTACCTATGAACTTCAAAATTTTAAATAGCATGATTACTTAAGTGACATATCATTTTAAAGGAATCTTAAATCTACATTCCATGACGTTATCAGTTTTCAGTTTCTAGCATTGGTTTTTAAATTGTAATTTTATAAGACAACAATCATCGTATTTAAAACCATTAACTAGAAAATATTGCTGTCAACAATCAACAAAAGTAAAACACATTTTTTTTTGTGTTTTACTTTTGTTCTGATTGTTGACAGCAATATTTTCTAGTTAATGGTTTTAAATACGATGATTGTTGTCTTATAAAATTACAATTTAAAAACCAATGCTAGAAACTGAAAACTGATAGTCATTGAATGTAGATTTAAAATTACTTTAAAATGATGTCACTTAAGTAACCATGCTATTTAAAATTTTGAAGTTCATAGTGCGCACAGCGCCACCTCTTGTCAATTTAGTGTTTACGGTTTGAAGAGATAGGTTTTTATTTGTTTTGGTATTTATAAGCCTACTAGAAACAGTGATTTTATAAAAAATATCCGATATTTAATAAAACAAGTTTTTTGTCATTAACTCAAAAATAAATGAAGTCCGTTAAAAACTGACAGCGTCATTGGATGTAGCATTAAAATTCCTTTAAAATGGCATCTCACTTAAGCCATCATGCTATTTAAAATTTTAAAGTTCATAGTACGCGCAGCGCCACCTAGCGGATGTTCTAAAGTAATTTTATCTCAATCATTAATATTTTTTATCTACTTTGATTTGATTTTTGTTTGAACTTTGTATCTTGTTTGGTTCCAAAATTAATAGGGGGGGAAGGAACTTATAGGTATAAAGGTATAAAGTATTATGTCACGAAATTCATATTCAATTCGATGAAAAAAGAAATTACGTTACCATTCTGCTAACTCAACAAATACAAAGAAATACAGACGGAAAACAGGCAAAAGGGAATTGGGTAATTGAATCTCGTTTTTCATTCTGAATGTGAGTAAAATTTACATAGAATACGTTTTTTAGTCGTATACAAATGGAATTTTAGCTGTCAGCGGTGAAATCAGGAAGCGATCGATCGCCCAAAAATAATTATAGACCTACCATTTGTTTAATAAAAAGAAAACTCATAAATGCTGTCAAAAAAATTTAAACTATGTAAGCACGTATATTTGTAAAAGTGTAGAACACGATCCTGCAGGAATATTATGTATGAAACTGCTCATTATATCTGCTGAAACATTAACTTCGGCTTACGTAGGTAATATAAAATTTCTTATTAGAGATCAATTATATTATAAAAGAAAATTCTAAAACAATATCCAACCATAGTAGTACCATTTTAATTCTCAAAAACGACTATATTTTCCATATCCAAAAATTATAGAACTTTAAAAATTATTTGCTTAACAAGTCGAGCTAATTTACTTTCTAATACATTTTTCATGAGTCAGAAATTGAAAATTGTATTAATATTAAACGTTACAGATGAAAATTCATTATAGCCAGGAAATAAATTTTAAAGTGTTTGTGTTTGTAATAATTATATTTAAAATTGTTGGTACTTACAGTCTTCCCTTTTACTTACAACTTGCAATCAAATAAACATAATTCGTCAATCTAATACTTCAATCTCTTTATATGTAGATATTGATATTAATTCTTTTCATGTTTTACTTATCAAGTTGCTTGTACGAGAAATTTACTTTACTTAATTTATGAATTGCAATTTTAGGGTCGACAGTATGTCGAACCTTCATCAATTTGTTTCATATAAATAAATGAATTACACATTGTCGACCCGTCGGGACGGTTGTTTGTTTAATTTATTATCTGGTGAGTAGACCTAACCTGGACACGAAAATTTGAGCTGGAAGCAGAACTAATAAATAATTTTGCAAATTAGGGATTCGTAATTATTATTAATTACAGCCGACATGACAATAACTCTGATAATTAGCTCACACAAACAGACCACTAATTGAGAAAAAAAGCGATGAACTTCGTGCATTATTACAATTATAACTTACGCTAACTGCCTCATGCATTAAGCTTATTGAATTTATTGTGTATTCAATTCATATATATCATAAAAGCCATTTTATTATAAATTGACCTTTAAGTTTTGTAATTCATTCTAAAGCAATGCTATACCTACCTGCATATATCCAGTGAAGTATACAGCGATCGCACAAAAAGTTCGCATCATATGGGAAAATTTTTTATTATTGGTTTTTTTAAAAAACTTTTTGTGCCAATAGTTTGTGCATGTTCAATAACCAAATATAAACAGGAGAAATCCGATGAGCAATTCTTAGTGTGGCTAAAAATGGTACCTCTAGCCTAAGCAGACCGAAAATTGCAAGAATTACAGGCACTTTTTAATTTAGATCCGTTTAATATCCGCACTTATAAAATCGACATTAAATATTTCAAGACCACCATGGAAAATATCGATTTCTTACGTACGGATATTAAACGAATCCAAATTAAAAAGTTCCTGATATTCTTGCAATTTTCTGCTTAGGTTAAATTGGGATTACTAGAATTGTATTGTCAAGAAATCAAAAATGAGAACACAAAATTTTATGTAAAAACAGCCTTGTACCAGAAACTTGAAAAACCGTCTCAAGTTTTCTTGTGCATGCAACAGTTAAGAACCCAAGAGTAAATTTTATTCTTTTAAATACTTTTTATGGATGTAAATGAGTAAGCTAACTACTCTTGAGAGATAAATACCAAATGCCCATTTACACATCTTGAACAAAACTGAGAAAATGAAAAATTTTCTTTTTCTTGAAATGTTCAGAACATTTTATTCGAGTACCAAACGATACATTTTGCAATAACTTATCAACTTATCGGATCCTACTAAAATTTTGTCTAATATGTCGAAGAATTTCAAATTATAATTTTTTTTTAATTTTCGTGTTTTAAATAGGTACCATTTTTAGCCATGCTAAGAATTGCTCATCGGATCTGTCTTGTTTATATTTGGTTATTGAACATGCACAAACTATTGGCGCAAAGTTTAAAAAAAAATTAATACTAAAAAATTTTCTCATATGATGCGAACTTTTTGGCGGTCACTGTATAATTAAATAATTGGAAAGAACTAAAAAGTAATTTGTTGTTTGTATGTATGTTTTTCCTTCACTTCCTCTGAATTATTTAACTCTCAAAATGAAGTACATAGTATTTCGATGCAATAGGAACCTACAAGAGGAGGTGATGTTTTGCTTGCCTTCAAAGACACCTTTTCAATGCAAATATTGGACCTATCCGTTTTATCTTCGGCGTTATCATTATACGATGTCTTAAGCCGGGCTCAGATGACTGATGTACTTGGCCAGTACACCAATATTGGTATACTTGTATACTTATTTACAATATTGGTGTACCAGCTTTTGGTGGTTTTGATTTTGTAGTTAAAAGAATTCTCATTTGTCAAATTTAAAACTTCACTTATATTTCACTTCTAAATTCAGCAGAAAGAGCTGCCAGCCACCAACAATCTGCGTAGTCTTCAGGTTTGTTTAATATAGTGTTACTTAACTTAAAGCATGTGTAATTACACGCTAATAAATGTTACTGGAGACTCTTCAATTAAGCAAGTTAGAAGCAATTTAATAATGGCCTGCATTTAAGATGTTTCTTTGTTGACGGCATTTATCTCGGTAAACGGTTAACACCTGAATGGTCCAGTGGTAAGAGGACCGGCCTTGCAATCGCATGGTCGTCGGTTCGAATCGCACTCGCATTTTTCTCGGGGGTGGTCGGTATCGACTTTAGGCACCCTTCAATGTTGGGGATAAAATTCGACACTGCTTCCCCTTAAACGGCGAGAAGGTTGGAAGTAATAAAGCCATAGAACACTTTACACACACTCAAATACACTTCCGCTCTTGAGGTCCTGACAAGTCTTTGACTTAGGATCCCGTTGGGCAACCACCACAGATAAAAAAAAATACTAGGTTTAGGTATAGACATATTGCTGTGTTATTTCCTTTCAAGGATAATTAAAACTTAAATGAAAAGGATACGCACTTTGAATTTATTTAATTTTGTAAATTGTTCATTTTCTCTTGGCTTTTGGTGCCATTTTTTTCCATTATGTTTGTATAAAAGGGTCCCCTAGAGTTCTGAAAATTAAGTTTCATTAAGATTTTTCTTTTACTTATATTTCTATTTTGTTAAATGCAGAGTTTATATAACTTGGAAGACGGTCCTTTGAGTCTCGACTCACCAACTACGGCCAATTGGTTAAAAAACAAGTTCATAGAGCTATTTGGAAAAGACTCAGACACCGAGGCCATGCCTGATGATACCACACCACCTTTTAGGCCTGTTATTTCGATGCCTGAAGTCCCAAACGCATCGATCAGGGAGGTTGGGTTTCCGGATTTAGGAACGCCTGTCCCTCAGCAGATGGAGGCTGCTGAATTCGAGGAAGCCGTTAAAAAACTTCCTCGTGAGTTCCTAAAGGACCGCCGCACTATGGGGTCAAAAGCACTTTCGCGTCTCAAAAATATATGACTCTTTTATTTACTGACTTACGTTAATGAAATTTGGTACACAGATTAAGAAAACTATAGGCTTTATGGCTCTGATGTGATTTTTTTAAAATTTTTATTTACTTCTTTATTATAGATGTTGTAACACCGAAAAGTGAAGATTGCTTAAAAGTAAAGTGCCCTTATTTTAAAAGGTACATAAAAATGTCATAAGAAAATGTTCTTTAGAATTAACGAGTGTCTAAATAAAAATCTGGTCAAGTAGGTTGTGGTCGAAAATTTATCCACTGCATGTATGTCGCTTCTAAGTTCAACGGCTAACCTTTCAAGTGTAACGTCAAAATTGATACTGAATTATCATTTCCTTGTTAAAAGTGATTTTGCCGTAAAAGACGTGAAAACGTGAAATTTAAAAACGTTTATTATAAAATATGCTGAATATGCCCACCCCCTTCTTGGTAACATTTAATAATTCTGTTTTTAATTCCATTAACAACATTTTGCAGTAAATCCGGAGAGTTGTTGATTTCTTGACACTTATCAAATATACGTTCTCTAAGATCGTTCAGTTCGTCGAAATAATGCCACACTTCGATTTAGACACTCTAGAAATTGTTTATAATCAAAAACAATTTCTGGGAACTGGACAAGGAATTCCTCCAAACAGTCTTGAATTGAATAGGACCAGACACCGTTAATTTTGCGACCGTTTCGAAAGTAATTTTCAATCATAAATGTCTTTTCTTCAATTGAAAAGGGCATTTTTTAGTAGTTTGTGAAAAGAAAAACTATTTTTAATGCAAAATCACTTTGACGTTACACTTGAAAGCTTAGCCGTTGAACTTAGAAACGACATGCATGCAACGAAAAAATTTTCGACCACAACCTACTTGACCAGATTTTTATTTAGACACTCGTTAAAAGCTATAGTTAAATACAAAATTAGAGCGATTAATCTGAAGGTTGAGAAATTTAGAGTTCGATGCAAATCAAACAGCGGCTACTCTGAAGCTCATTTTTAAGGGGATTCTTTCAAGCAGAAATCAATGCAATGTTATTTCTTTATTATGGCTTTCGTTATGAATAAAACTTTCTGAAAAAAATATATGTGTTAAAAATATATAGCGTTATGCCGACTCCGTTTTGCAGCACAATTTTGTCAACGAATTACGGAAGTTGTAATTAATCAATACAATTTAAATTTAACCAACATATCAAGGACATGTAAAACAAAGGCTGTGGACCACTATTTTCTTAAAACGTGCATAGTTCACTTCACTACAGCGTTGTACAGTAGAGCCAATTTATTGAAGGTTTGGATTTTTTTTCGGAAAACCCTACTTGCATTTAATACTCCTATGCGTCAAGGTACCTCGATCATCACTACTTAAATCACATATATTTTTTTCAGAAAGTTTTATTCATAACGAAAGCCACAATTCGCCGACAAAAAATGCATTACATTGCTGCTTGAAAGAATCCCCTTTAATGACCGATTACGTACATAAGACACAATCACCGTATAAAGTATTATACATCATTGAAAAGGGCACATCTTCTAGTTTTAAAATAACTAATAAACATGTAAATTGCTTACTGCTTTGTTTAATAAAAAACATAAACATAGGTATGTTTAATTTGCCGTTTTCAAATTTCGCTTAAAGATTTAACTGTTATCGAAATTTGCCGAAGTTGAGTTCTTGGCTGCAAATAATAGAGAAAATAGTCCTCTAGGTGAGGCAGAAAAAAAAGTTTGCCCATATTTGCCCCTAACATAAAAAAACAGGTTGAAAGATGGTGACCTAAGTTTAGTGTAAGTAGCTACTCGTATTTTCTGCTGGTGATATGGTGGAAAAAAAATGTGTGGTTTTTGACAATAAATAAGTATTATTACCTTTTCAATGCTTGTGTTCATCTTTTGTGGTTAAAAACAAAATAGAGACGCTCGGACAGGTAAATTTTCTTTCTAAAAAGCACACATTTTCAAGTAAAAATCAATTTTTGACAGTCATTTGTTTTCGAGTAATGACGTCATCGACATTTTTTTAAATAGCAACACCCAATTTTTTTTCTTGATTCTGATAGCTCATTGAATTCTCTATCCAACCACATCGAAAATTTATTATATTTTATGGGAAAAATGTTGAGGAAAAAATTATTGAAATTGAATGAATCATCTACTACCTACAAATGAAGTAGGCGTGACATTTTCAGGAAAACCAAAATGATACCTACAATAAAAGAAAAAATTTGTCATTTCTGTCATTTAAACAAAGTCTTTTCAAGTCGAGTAATCATGGTTCAACATTTAACCGAAAATTAAATTATTATTATTATTTCATTTAATTTTCAATAATTTCTTTCTCAAAATTTTTCCCATAAAACAATAAATTTTTGATGGGGCTGGATAGAAAATTTAATGAGCTATCAGAATCAAGAAAAAAATTGGGTGTTGCTATTTAAAAAAAATGTCGATGACGTCATTACTCGAAAAGAAATGACAGTTAAAAATTGATTTTCACTCGAAAATGTGTACTTTTTTAAAATAAAATTTACCTGTTCGAGCGTTTTTTCGAAATGTCAAAAATAAAGGAATTACGAATTTTATTCCATACTTTAGAGGCTCACTGTGTAGTACCATAGCAATACACAATTATATGTACAGTAGAGGTGTGCAAAGTCGTTCCTCGTGTGGAGCGCTACAATCGGTACCGCGACAAGAAAGTAACGCTCCAAGTAAACAAGTTCCTTTGGAACGCCGCGACAACTTAAATTATGTTACGAGGTTACGACTTCACAGCAGCGACAGCAGCTCATGCATGAATAGCGTGCGGCACGGCGCCGAAATCGTTCCAATTTTATCGGTAGGCCTGTTCACATTCAATTGTAATGTGCAGAAGAAAACGACTAACATAGCTCTTCTGCCTAGCGAATAATCGCTATTAGTGCCATTATATGTGTCTGTAAACGTAACTGTTCTGGCGATTTTATTCGTGTCGAATAGGCAACAAGGAGCGTTATTACTAGGCAGCGGACGGCCGTTGGGCAAGCGAGAGTGGGCTCGTATCGAACGGGCGAAAAATACATCGCCTCTACTAGTTTATGTATTTTTCGCCCGTTCGACTCGTCCCCCACTCTCGCCTTCCCAACGGCCGTCCGCTGCTTAGTTATTACATCTACGGCTACATTTTCCACCGTGGAACGCATTAGTTTTGTATTGAGGAGCGCGACAGACCGTTACCCAATTGTAGCGTTACAAAGGAACCCTTCCTAAAATAACAATCCATCTCTAATGTACAGTTCGTGTGAGCCCAATCACAAGTATGGACTTGTCAAATGGTCCAATAATTGTGATCCCCTTTGACTTGTGCCATTTTTACCGACAGACGATGGAAAACTGACAGTACTCATCACTCTCATCAGTGACAAATAACTGTACAAGCAAATCACTCACACGGCCTGCAAATATACGCCATTAACAAAAAATATTGGCCAAGTAGGTATATCAGTCGTCTGAGTACGGCTTTAGATTGTAAATTGTAAGTGTACTATTAATTTTACCATTTTATTTATCTTTATTAATATATAGACCGCCTTCACTTTCTGCATGTGATCTAGAAACTTTATTCGATTACATTGAGTGCAATCATATTCATTCTGATAATTTATTGATTATGAGGGATTTCAACATTCCCAATTTTACCAGCAACCAAGTTACGTGCTAACTAACACTCTGTTGAATTGTTTGCATTTAATGGACTCGAAACAATTAAAAATGTACCTTTATGTTTTGAAAATAGCACGCGTGTTATATTATTTGGCCACGCCACCCGACTCCTCCTTCCTCTAGAAAACTTTTACCGTGGAATACATACGACTTGGCCTACATCGCGTGCAATTTCTGCTTCAACTTCGAATTTTCGTTATCTATCCCATGTTTTACTACCACGAAGCAAGATTCCCCCCTTAAGGGTAGTCTTGCGCCTAAAAATTATATGTATTATTGGTTTTGTTAGTTAATCTTGGAAATTAATAATCAGAATGTATTCAAAAATTTCATGCATGTGCTAGATACCCTAGATATTATAATAAGATATTTTTATTATCACAGGATATAAAATTGCATTACTATAAGTTTTTGTTTCCCTGATTACAAAAACATGCCGCTTTCAGAAGTTTTTAACTCAGTTAATATACATTCAGAGAGAATGATCTGACTTTATTAATAAGATAAGGTACAAAAGTATTATTTGCAATTTAAATTACTTCAATAAATTACATATTTTTAAAATTTAGTCCTCAAAACTATTCGTTGTATTTGAACGCATATAAAAAACAGTAAAACGGAAACTTAGACATGCCGTCCAGATCTCATGGCAAGAGTTCATGAAAAATTTGAAAATCACTCGGTACTTTTCAGGCTGGTGCGTCCAATGCAGTACTACGACATTGCTAAGTTTTTCGTTATTAAGAAACTAATTTATTTATTTTTCAATAATGTACAGTGCTTTGCAAAAAAAATCACGTACGCCTAATTTTTGTTGTACTAAGTCGGTTTTAATTTATAATCTGTCAGTGTCACACAATGAAAATGCCGAACCTTACGTTTCCGTTATTCATAAATTCTGTTTCATAAAAATAAATGCACCTCTGTTATGTTTGTTTCCTGATACTCTGATACTTTAATAACAAATTTTTGCTTAAATCAAGCGTAATAAGAAACTTAAATTTTCAGTTTATAACCTACATTTTTGATAATATGTCAAAATTCATAAAATACCGACCTACAAAGCCAGAAATAGGTAAAAGCTCTGTTAGTTGATTTTTAAGGTGTACGCGATTTTATTGCAAGCCAGTGTACATATTCGTCTATAAACACGAAATTCTCTCTAGATTCAGGGCGTAATATTTTTCTTTTGTTTTAATAAAATCTATTAACGCTTTTGAGTCCTTAGCATTCGTAAATTATTATTTATGCTCACAAGAAAAAAAATGTAAATGTCATCGGACAAGAACCAACTTTAAAAAATTTAAAATGTAGATAAAAACGCTGCTCAAATTAAAATTCTTTATTAACAATTTCTTAGTTTGCAACAATAGTGTCTGTTTGTTTAGTTGAATATAATATAAATTAGTTCCCTTTAATGGCCATTTTTAATACGTACATACTGGGTGATCTGTGACGTCGGGGAAAAACTTCACCGGTTGATTCCTATGAGTAATTCAAACAAAAAAACTTCTGAAAAAATTTTGTGCAAATCGGTTTTGATTACAGCGGATTCCTCGAGCAGTTTCTGTACAGCTGTTTCAGCTGTTTCACTGCAAACCAAACCGATCTGTCCTAGGTTATTCGCCATTGCGATGTGAAAGTAATGAACATTTTAAGTAGCGACATCTTTCGATCGCCTTGCATGGGATGACTTATTATGTAGCGAACCAGCTTCAATTTGTCAATCCTACTGCAATGTCAGGTCAAAAAGCGATCGAAAGATGTCGCTACTTAAAATGTTCAAAAGACTTCTAATAAACATGTGTCCGATAATGCTTTTTAACGGAAGTGTAACCCTTCAAAGTTTATTACATGTTGAACGTTTACAACTTCAAGACGATATTAAGGTACTAATTTT
This sequence comes from Dorcus parallelipipedus, assembly GCA_958336345.1. Classification (NCBI taxonomy): domain Eukaryota; kingdom Metazoa; phylum Arthropoda; class Insecta; order Coleoptera; family Lucanidae; genus Dorcus; species Dorcus parallelipipedus. The sequence continues at coordinate 2,733,097 of OY284482.1, forward strand.
TGTTTTCATAGATAACAAATGAAATACGCCTACTGCTATTGCTTTGATTGATTGACGTTATATGTTATAAACATTGAAGGGTTACACTTCCGTTAAAAAGCATTATCGGACACATGTTCATTAGAATTGTTTTGTTTGAATTACCCATAGTAATCAATCGGTGAAGTTTTTCCCCGACGTCATAGATCAGCCTGTATATCACAAGACAGTTGATAAGAAATGAAGGCGTAATTATTATTATTGTTTTTAAAAGCGAGTTCTAAGTTGTAGTTTACAATAAAAAAAAAATTGTTCAGTTCCTTCGTTTTATATCTTAACTAATGGTTATTCTCACTTCACCTTACGTAATTAAATTGATTGCATTAATTTTTAGCGTCGCTCAAACTGGAGTGTTTTATAAAACTATGATACATTCAACCTCGCGTACTCTATTAGACTCTACCCCAATTTAACGTTGCTCATATTTATAAGCAGTGTTAAAAAAAATTGAAAGGCGTCATACAACAATTTTTTATGAAAACGCGAATCCAAATCTGATAGAAAAATAGCTTTCTAATTATTTATCCCACTTATTCGTCCTTGATCTTAAATGAATCGCCATATAGTTCTGATGTTAGTTATCAAACAAATGAAACCGTACATGTTATTAAATCAGGTAACTTGGACTTGTTCCTGGCTAGGAAGTTTGACTTTGGAGGTGCCTTCAAGAACTGCAGATCCTCCATGATGGTGTACATTCATCGCAACTGCTTTTGTACTGGTGTGTGTATGTGTGTGTGTGTCAGTCTGGTGATGACGATTGCATCTTTTAATCGTTTCCTCATATTTATTTTTCTTAACAAAAATTTGTGTTTTAGTAATAGCAACATCTTTGCTGAAATACCTTGGGATCATAATTTCCTTTAATATGTAAAACTTAATTGATGTATGATAAATCACGAACTAAATTACAATTAATACATCAAAATCATAAATACAAATAATATTAATTTTTTTTGTGCAAATCGGTTTTGATTACAGCGGATTCCTCGAGCAGGCTCTGTAGAGCTGTTTCAGGCCTAGTTGGGCCTTCGTCAGCAGAACCTACTGCAATGTCAGGTCAAAAAGCGATCGAAAGATGTCGCCACTTAAAATGCTCATTACAAATAATATTGTTGCAACAACTTTCACTCTTCAAAATTAAAGTAACATAATATGTTCACCGGAGCATTTGTTTCTATTCACACAAATTAAAGTATGTTATGTTCCTAGTGGTTAGTGTACGTAATGATATCCTGAAGAATAATTGTGTATTTTTTGTTTAAAATGTCTATAAGAATTTTTTTTTGTTCTAATAAACACATACCATGCTTTTATAAAATTGTTATCAGCGCCTATCGATTTCTGTCGTAGCTGAAATTATTTTTAAGGAATGAGTTAGCTTGTAATTTAAAATGCTTAATAAATATCTGTATATCAGGGGATGTTTGTTTATGTTTTGACGATAAGCCTAGCCGAGGGAACGTAAAATATTAAGACGAGAGGCAGGACAGTTCTTCTCGTGATGCAGACTGAGTACGGTTGGTAAAGTGCGTGTGTTACGCGTCGAGCTGACGGGATGTGTGACCTAGAGGGTGGCTGCAGAGTATTGCCCTGAGAAGGCAATGTTCTGGCAGGAGTAGTATCGCGGTATACCTTGTTTATGTTATTGGCAATGAGGATCATCGATGAGTTGGAGTTATTCTAATACAGCGAATATCGTCCTGTTTCCGATGATCCGGAGCATTGCAGGGGGTATATTGCCACCAGTATACGGCACCGTGTGTGACTTGCCGCAGTGGTCAGCACCACTGATGAAGTGCACGGTGTCGGCGAAACAGTCATCTGGTATTCCATATTCATTGTGAATGGAAATTCAGTTGGTTGTATTCCTGACCTGCTGAAGCATTGTGCTCCAGAATGGTCTAACATGACATGATGTTGCACTGGATCGGAAATGGAGTGTGCTGACACTTACGCGATCAGTGGCATCAACTGATCCTAAGAACGTAAGCTTAGGAGGCAAGGTATGCTAATATCCATCGGGAGGGTGGGTTTCCGAATTACAGGTGAATGTGGGGTTAATGCATGCGAAGATAAGAAGTCAACGTCCAAGGATAACTTCCGTAGTGTCCATTATCAATGTGAGGGAATGGTTGCTACTAGATGCACCGTTGGATTTCCGCGGGGGCACGAAGGCCCCCCGGTGAGTAGTATTTGATGTATTTTCGGACATCCGATGTAAATCGCATTGTTTGTTGTATGTGTATCCGTTTCTCACGATGCATCGTACGCACGATAAGCGAGATGAAGAGAGAGAGAGAAATCTAGAAGGGACTAACCAGCGAACGAGTGTTTATCAGAACGAGGTATGCTCTGTTTAACGTTATTACTATTTTGACCCAAATGTACAAAAAAAAAGCGCTCCGACATTTCAGTTTTATTTATTTTCGTATCATATAAAACAATGCTTCGTTAGTCATAACAAGTTGAAATGTACTGCAGCCGCTAAATCTAATAAAGCTAAAAGGTTTCCTATGAGATGGCAAATAGCCATCATTTGAAGAAACTTTCCAGTAAAAAAAAAACTTTAAAACAAAGTTGTGTTACGGCAAAAGTCAGGCTTTCAGGAAGACCGTTATTCTCCGCCAACTTAGAAGCAATTGTAGGAATTACCATCGTAGATAGCTAATATATCTTAACTAATTCTAAGCTTCGTACATTATTATTACGGTTGTGATAGGAATGTTCAAGTTAGAAACCGGGAATGCATTTGACATTCAGGGCTGTCTAGTCACGTATATGAGTGTATTTCGGGAGAAACGGAACTCAATTATAGGTCTCAGCTGGAATTTGGACAGAGCTGGTGTATGACACACTGCACATCTGAAATTCGGTAAATAGACGTTACTCAATTATAATAATTTATTGCTATTAATGAAATTTTTTATCCAGTTTGACAAAGGCTCTTGTTTGCTTTTACATTTTGAAGCTGTGGTTGTATATTTTAGTAACAAAAGAATACAGCGACCTATTGTTAATGTAATATCATTGAATAAAGAAAACAATGATTAGGTTTAAGAGACGTGGTTTTTTATTCTCTTAATAACGAAATGTTTTTAACGAGTCTTCTATTTGTCGTTCAAAGATAAACTTTCAAAAGAAAAAACTTTCTGCTAGACAAACACTGCAAACACTATTGAGATTGGAATTGAATTTTAAATACTTATTTATAAATTTAATACCTACAAACTTCTCGTTTGTTAGCGCAGTTGACCAACCAAAGTTGAGAATAACTATACTTTTCGATTTTGGTCTATTACCTGCTGAAAATATTTTCCTTTCTGGCACTCGAGTTTTTTTTTTTTCATCCGAATACATAATTGTTATTGTAATAGTTAATATCGAGTGATTTTTTAATTTTTTTATTAATTCCTGCCATGAATTTTGAACGGCTTAATTGAAAAATAAGTCAATGAGGTTATTTTACAGTAAAGCTGGCAAGCCGTCCAAATTTCATGACAAGAGTTCTTAAATTTTTTTAAAAATCACTCGGTATTATAATCACTGTAATGGCCCGAGAGAATTGAAAAGATGAAAGAAATGATCAAAGAAATCTATACTTTCAACATTATCAATTTTACAAGGACTCGACGAGGCACTTTTCTTTTATTACCAGATACCACTACGAGGGTGTAAAAGAGATTCAAGTATCGAAGACTAAAAATCTCTGACTTCATGCAAAACTTTAAAAGCTTTACACAATAAACAAATTATCTATTTTGTTTCTTTTTTGTACCGCTACATACAGGGTGTCGCTAAATTCCGTAGACATGACTTAACCACAGACTCCTGGGCTCAAAATAAGATGATTTAACCCAATTTATCTATTTCACAAATTATGCAAATTAATTCAAGCGTTCTTTTGTTATAAGAAAAAATAACTTTTTTTTCAAAAACTTTGAAGCAGAATACCGATTTAACGAAGCACTTTTGGATATAGATAAGTTGAGTTAAATCATCTTATATTGAACCCAAGAATCTGTGGTTAAGCCATGTCCACGAAATTTAGCGACACGCTGTATATGTAATTAATTTCGGGATTGATGAAATTTTTACCTCACCTTCTCTCTTACTCTCTTTTGTCTTATGAATTTCAGTATCCAATAAAATACTGAACTTTTTAGAAAGTATATAATTATGTAGCTAAATTAACTTAAAATTAAATATATTTATAAATTAAATTTATTTATAAAGGTAAAATAGTGTAACGTTTTATTTATTAAAAAAGTATAAATTAAAAAAACATGCGATTTAAAGAAAAGAATATTCAATAGCGAGTTGCACAAAAATGTTAATCTTAAAGACTATTAAATAAACACTTGAACACTAACACTACCTATAACTAACTTATATCGCTAAATAATTTATGTCGCACAATATTCATTTTCATACGGCGTTAGCCTTGTTCGTGAAAAATTGTGACTGATTCCACCGTTCGACGAGGCGAGCTTTATATCTCTCCGTAGACTTTCTGGAATCCTCTGGGCTAGGGTCATACGTCGCGGAACGTCTTCGGAGGTGTACGTGTCGTGGCCAGGCGCCGACGAGGTGGTGACGTTACTTCGTCTTGCCGGTCCGATTTGGTTACAATAGTATAAGAATATCCAAATATATATTCAAAAAATAAAATAGAAAATAATATAAATTTCAAAAAATGAAAATAAAATCCAATCCAATTTAATTTGAAGGGAGAAGAAACGGTATAACAATTAACGCTTTTATTCCGTGAACTTGGAGTATTTAAAACATTGTTATTGGGTCTTGTAAGTGGGTGGCTGATATTACATGATATTACAATTATTAACTTTAATTACTTTTATCTCGTCAAAGAGCATAGTAAGTAAGTAAGTAAGTAAGTGCTTTATTATGTTTTCTACTCGTACAACAGTAATTCACTTGTCAATACAATTTCATGTGTTAAATCATTTTACATGATTGGTCATATAGCTAATACATATATTGATCTTAAATAGGTTAACATTTCGGAGTGCACAAAAACTTGTAATACACATTAAAATAAGATTCAAATGTTACATACACAGATTACAGTTTAAAAACTCATCGATATCATACAATGGATTTCTTAATAGCCAGCTTTTTAATTCATGCCTGTACTTGTCTCGTGGCAGGGCCCTGATTTTATTTGGCAGCCTATTAAAATATTGTACTGCGTAATAGTTTGGTCCGTACCTATCAGATTCCAGCCTACAGAATTCCGCCAGGATGTTCTCATTATATCTTGTGGGGTAATTATGGGTATCCGTATGTGTTTCATACATTTTCATATGTAATTGAATATAAGATAAGACATTCAAATATGTATATTGCAGGTACCGTCAACATCTGTAGTTCTATAAATTTATTTCTCACATCCTCTCTATATCCCATGTGGCATATAATACGAACTGCTTTTCTTTGTAAAGCAAATATTCTGCCCAGGCTTTTCTTATGTCCCCAGCATATAATTGCATAGGTAATATGGGTATTGATAAGTGCAAAATATGCTCTTAGTAATAATGAAGGTGGTAGTAAATCTGCCAGGTTCCTTAAAGCATACAAGTTACTTGAAATTTCTCCTGCGACATAATTTATATGACATTGCCAAGAAAGGCCTGGGTCCATATAAACCCCAAGAAATTTAACTTTAGTTGGATTTTGCTCCTGTAAGCTTTTATTTGTAAAATACATTTTTAACGTTTTATCCCTATTTAAGATAAGCCCGTTAGCTTGTAACCATTGATGTAGTTTGCTTTGTATATTACTTATTTGTAATGAGCAATTGTGATACTGTGTGTCAGTTGTTATAAAAGTTGTATCATCCGCAAAAGATATGAGTTTTCCCTGATTAGTTCCATTTATTAAGTCATTTAAATAAATTAGGAAAAGTATAGGTCCAAGGACTGACCCCTGTGGGACTCCCGAAGATATAATGCTTGTTTTAGATTTAAGTCCATTTACACAAACAAATTGCTTTCTATTTTGTAAGTATGAACGTAAAAGTTGTCTACTTTGTGTGTTGAATTTATAATGTTCTAACTTCTTTAACATAATGCTGTGATCAACGCAATAAAATGCTTTCTTGAGGTCACAGAAGGCAACTCCCACCACTTTCCCCTGCTCCCTACCTTTAATGATTTCATTTATTAGATATATTATTGCATCTGTTGTAGATCTTTTAACTCGAAATCCAAATTGATTTGCAAAAAATAAGTTGTGTTTTTCAAAATGGTTAACTATTTGTAATTTTAAAGCAGTCTCGAATATTTTAGAGATTATGGGAACTAGTGAAATCGGGCGGAAATTGCCCTCTGTGACCTCACCCCCCTTGTGCACAGGGATTACCCTTGAGATTTTTAAATCTTCAGGAAATACACCTGTATCTATGCTTGATTTATAAGTATTGTTAGTGGTACTAATATTAAGTTTTTTATTAACTTTATTATTTCAGTATTCATGTCCCAGTCGTCACAGCTTCTTTTATTTTTTAATCCATTTATAATATCCCTTACTTCAATGTAGCTAACTGGCTTAAATTCAAATTCTGGAAAATTGTTATTTGCTAAAATTGTTATTTGGCATACGGATGCCATTTTCGCTGTCTTTTTGTGCGCTCACACAGGTCAAATTAAAATTCGCCTCCACTTGCTGAAGAAGCAGAGTTTTCCAGACTTGCCGAAGCAAGGTGTTTCAGAGTGACGCCGCGGCCGACCGCGATAAGAACAGAAATTTTCCATGAGTTGTTTATGCAAATAACGAGGCTTATATTTTCTTACGTCGTGGTTCGAATTTATCTAAGTAAGTTAATATTCCTTTTCCAACCTAAACGGAGAAATTGGTCCCTTTGTTTACTATTATACAGATTCCTTTGTTTAAAGCTACAGATCTTACGTCAGATATTTAATTTCTTTTCTAATTTGAAATAATAATAATTTGTTTGTGCACAATTCCGGTTTCTTACATCACCATTACTTACTTCCTTAAATTTAAATTAAATTAAACATAATCTAACAAAAGTATAGTCGTGCGCAGCTTAAGTACTATACTTGACAGTTCTGTGAGCTTTGTACTACAAGGTTTTAAGGGTGAAGTTTGCGTGCATTTTAGGTGCACTTGACTGTACACGTTAGTAGTAAATCTTTATTTTATCTTCTTCCTCGGGCATTTCTTTGTTTAAAGACATTTTACAAATTAATTTTGTTTTCAAGAAGGTATCAAAATTCAGGAATAACTTCATTGCAATACGAGCAATCAGTGACAAGGGTAGAATGTGGGAGAGAATGCTAGACATTTTGAAGAATATGCTAAACATATATGTATACATAGTGAAGTATTTCCTCAACTGTTAAGAATTTTCTCTATAAAGTCACGTACGTTACTACTGGAAGCTTTTCTTTTTCTCACCCAATTCACCTCAAGCTCAGAGCTTGTCGGGGAGGGATGTTGGCTAGGCCGACTTTGATGTTAATTTCTCCTTTGGCATTCACCTTATAAACTGAAGAAACGCAGAAAACCCAGTTTGAAGGAGCCGATATGAATCCGAAACACAATCTGATACATAAGTACTTTCACATAGAGCCCATATGCACCAGGAGGGGATTCGAACCCACATCTAGTAGTCGCCCGACGAAGCGTCAAGCCCCTTGCCAGTGGACTCAACCAACTCGGTTAACAAGTACCTAAGTTAATATGCGTGTTCGTTTCATAAGTGATCCATAACCGATCTGAACTTGAAATGATCCTGAACTGTAAAAATATTGAAATATTTTATTTCTGTTAAATATTTGCTCCAGTCACCTTAAGGAATGAAATTTTAGCTTCTTACTTCTCTAATAGCCGATTTTACACATTTTTTTTTCTTTTTTTGAAGAAGTAGAATTCACAACTTTGAAGTGAGAATTTTACCACATTACATTCTCATATTTTGGAATTTATGCAAACAAATAGGTATATAACTTGCTTTGGCACAAAAAACATTATTAAAGCCAATATCCCTCCCCGACAAGCTGTTAAGCTTGGGGAATTAGTTGGGTAAAAAAATCGCAGTTTTGACATCAGATATTTTAAACTGTGACGTGTACACAGTTTCACGGTTTCATATCATATCCGAAATCATAGTTTATACTTGGAACGATTACGGCATTTACGAAATCACTTTACATTTTATTTTTGATGTTTGATGTTTTGTATATAAAACCTTTTTTCATTGTTAACTGTTTACATATAAAAGTTTGTATATCCAAGTGCATCAAATAAAATAAATAAGGAAAATAAATAAATAAAAAAAGAGTTTTTCGACAAAATGGCGAATGAATCGCTACAACAAATTTGAGTTTATTAGGTAAGCCCCCAAACAATGTTAATGCGGCCCCCAAAGTTAACAGTCCGTTGTTTTATTCGAAGGCATTTTTAATTATTTATTTTTGCTGTTAGTAATTAAGGAAGTTAACAAACAGGGTTTTAAAATCCCCAATATAGATAAGAAAAGACTTGCGGTTATGCAAGTAGACGCCGAGAAGTAAATATATAGGACGTTTTTTGTCTCTTTAATATACGTCACACTGTTTTATAATGCAGCAAAACATTTTGTCCGAAAATGTTTTTGATTTATCAGTGTGAGCCTAGCCGAAACGTTTTACAATACAGCAAAACGTTTTGTCCGAAAACGTTTTTGCTTCATCAGTGTGAGCGCAGCCTAAAGCTGAGTTTGTTGTCAAACAAAACACCTTGATCTATTGTGTTGGTATAACACCAAATGAGACAAATTAATTAAATAATAGGAAAATTGGAAAATTTATTATGATGGAAGCTCATAATTTTATATTATTTGTTAATATTAAGTTCGAAACTATTAGTGTCACACCAAAGTGAAACAAGAGCGATGTTTTCTTGTAGGACGTCACAGCCTACTTCAGAAGAGATATTACTAAAGAATTTTGCGTCATCCGCAAAGAGAAGGCAGGTGCAATTAAAAAAATAACACAAATCTTTTATGAAAATTAAGAAAATCAACGGCCCTTCAGGTACTCCCGAGGTTGCAGAATAATGAAATGACGTAAATCCAGTATAAGAGAAGAAGTTAAAACAACATTAATATTAAATTTTGAGGATAGCGGTATGTACTCGTGTTCATTATACCATTTCTGTAATAGAAGTAAAGTGTGTTAAAAGACACCCACATTTGGAGTTGGCCTTGACTGGAGATAGCAACGGACAAAGTATATCTTTACTTATTAATTGCATACGAACAAAAATAAACAGCAAAATAAATTGAGGTTATAAACTGAAAACTTTGCACTTACCGTTCAATTCCACTAAATTATAAAAGATGATTAAATTGCCCACCACCGGATTCAATACATTTTAAAACTCTATTCCTTACACCATTTGTTGCGTTTTCCAAAAGCCGAGGCATATTCTTCTAATTCGTTTCTTTAATTCTTCTAAGTTATTAATAGGAGTTCGAAATATTGCATTTTTAACATAAGGCCATAAAAAGAAATCACAAGGTGTCAAGTCGCAAGATCGTGCAGATCAAGGAATTGCAGTGTTTCTGCTAATAAGTCTATTTTATCAAAGAACTCTCTGAGCAATTCTAAAGTATTAGATGTACAATGTGGTCTCGCTCCATCCTGTTGGAAGTAGCCCTCAAGTAATTCATCGTCGTGGAGTTAATTGAAAAATGGCTGTAAAATTTCATCTCTGTATCTTCCTGCATTAATGTTTCCAATGAAAAAAACTGGTCCAATTTGCACTTATAGCTGCCCAGACACCAATAGCCTTTTCAGCATGTAGAGGTTTTTCGACAAATACATGAGGATTCTCGGCCCATGTTCGAAAGTTTTGTGAATTTACGTAACTTTGTCTATAAAACCAAGCTTCATCAGTAAAAAATGTCTTCTTGACTGCTCCTCGGTTGTTGTTAAACATAGCTAAAAACCACTGACAGAAATGTAGCCTTTCAGGAATATCATGTGGCAATAGTTCACGAACAGCTGTTAAACGATATGGGTACAAGTGGGCACCTTTACGTCAAATTGAATGACATGTCCCCACAGAGAGATTCATTTGTTGTGACAAGTGGCGAACAGAAGTGTGGGGTTCATTCTGCATTAATTCAGTTACTTCTGCAATGGTTTAATCTGTACGCTTCTTGAATCGTTCTCCAGTTTTCGTTACAACAGCACCGCTCTCACGAAACTTCACTATACATCTATTTCAAGTTTCTACAAAATGTTGACGCACAAAAGCATGATTCGGATATTGATTACGAAATTTTTCCATGCGTTCATCTATTGAATAAGTCCAAACTCCGTTAACATTTGTTCCGTTGCGAAAGTAACTTTCAATTATAAAAACTTCTTTTCTAAAGACCATTTTTTAATTTCAAGCAGAAAGCAACTAGGGTTTCTCGTCTTTTTCAGTTTCTCGGGACTCGAGAATTCTCGTCTGTTTGTTTCCGGGAATTCCCGGGAAATCGAGAAATATAAAAAAAATTCAAAAGTCGTTAATTAAGGATAAATAATCAATTATGTATTACACAAAAATATCATTTAATTCTTCAACTTTAATATTTGGTATTCGATCTTTAAGTACCTATACAAAAATCAGCCTCGTATTCAAACTTAACAATCTCCTTGTCTTTGACCTAAGATTTTGGTTAACATAAAATTTACTTTTGAAAACCTCTTAGTTTTATCTTTTAAGTAGAAATATTTTTGGTAATTTAACAAAATATTAATTCTAACAGTAAACATTAGAAAAGTAACAAATGTAATTGAAAAGAAAGCAAAAATCCCTCTTTCTTATAATATAAAAACAAAAAAATAAATCTTTTCTGAGAAACAGTGGCTAATGCACAAAATAAATATTCTTAAAATAGTAACAGTTTAAGTCGAGATAATGCGCGGCCAATTTTTGGCCTAAAATTTCATTGTAATCAAAAACCACTTGCAACAAATTTTATAATTTCTTAAAATAGTTCGAGAAATAAGAGCTTTAAATCAGACAATGGATTTCTGACTTTGAAAACAATATTACACATACCGTATGAAGACAATCACTTTAGCCAAAAGTGGTTTCAAGAGTAGTAACAGAGAGCATGTGTATTAGTGTGGGTCATTTTTGTATGGAAAGAAAACGAATATTGCGCTTTTGATTTCTAATAGCAAAATTATGTTGCATGAAAACAGTGTAGTACTAGAATTTAAAGTAAATAGCATATCATCTTCAGGTTGCGCTTTGTCTTGGAAATACGAACAACTTGAATATATTCTAGTAGTCATATAACATAAATGTCTTAAGAAAAATAGGGTTTTTAGAATAAAATAATCATTTATTAAAAATTTTAAAAAAATACAACAGAAAAATTCTTGAAAATCATTCAATATTGAAATCTTTCTTGCTATCGAATTCAGGCATTTTGCTGCGAGATTGGAGTTTTAATAATTTTATCCACCTTCTCTTGTCCTTTTAGTATACAGTTTTGATAATAACTCTCTTATTATTACTATTAAAAATACGAACTTTTCATGGCATAATATATGGCCTTTCTTGTATAATTTCAAAAATTCAAACGTAAGGCGCACCCTCTAAATATTAATTAAATTCCAAAATATTTTGTAGGTGTCATAATATCACTAAAAGACAACATAATTTTGCTATTAAATCTCAAAGTTTGATTTTTTGACCCACCCTAATGTGTATGCGATTCGTTGAAAGAGATGGATATAGTGTGCGTAGCATGTTTTCTTTGATGGGAAGGTGGGAAGGCGCTGATCAGATAACACAAATGCATTAAAATTAATCCAGTTGCATCGAAGCTGCAGATGAATATTAACAATGAAATATCATTGCTTAAGATAATTGGAAAAATTCAAATTCTTAAACGATATAACAGTAGATATTCTGTACAAGCAACGATTAATTAATTTGTTGCTGCTTTTGAAAATATTACAATCCACTGATTGTTATTCGTATATTTGAAGTTTTCGCTGTAACACGTAATCGCTACTACATTTTGCCTAGTCCCACTATTCACGTAAAGAAAGCAAGGGCTTTACAGTCATGCGCACCGCCTGCATGCAAACCTCACCCTTAAAACCTTGTGGTACAAGGGTCATAGAATTGTCAAATTGTAACATTTAAGCTGCGCACGGCTGTATATGCGAGTTGCATGCGCTTAGTTGCTTTTTATGAAATCACTGTTGGCTAAAGTGAAAGTCTTCAATCTGTATAAATTCACCCGCAGAGAATAATAAAATGTGCGGACCAGCGTACAGTTGTCTTGAGCGGAGAAGGGAGGCGCAGAATTCGGAAATTTCTCGATTTCTCGACAGTCTTTTCCCGGGATCAATTTTAGCAAATTTCCCGGGAAATTGAGATCGAGAATTCCCTAGAAGCAACTATATTTGCCTAAAAAAAAACAATTTTTAGTAAATTAATTAATGACAAACAGGACCAAGAGAGAATTAATTCCATAACAAAATTATGGTAACTTTAAAACGTCAAATGAAGTAAGTGAAATAAGCTGGTTATGGTTATGTTCAGAGCACAGACATACGTTTACCGAACCAACAACGCCCACTGCAAACGCGGGAGTTTTTGAACGCACGTTACATTTTCAACACAACATACAAATGTTTAATCCTAAATATTTAAAAATATTGAAAAGTCTTTTGAAATGTTAATTCTTAGATCCCTAGAAGATGCAAAAATGAAAACCTGTACTAAATTAAATTGTTGTTATTCCGTTAGGAAATATTTTTTTTTTGTAATTTTGCAACGTGTTTTAGAGCCGGTTTCATAATGGAATTTAAAGGAGACTTTAAAATTAAAGTCACATTCAAATGTGTTTTCACATTTGTTTTGACATCTGAAAGTGGCTTTTTCTACTTTGCGTTCACAATGAATTCATTGTGACACCAAAAGCAGTTTCACAATGAGCTTCATTTTTGGGGAAATTTAAGTCAATTTCTAATTGAAAATATTTAATAGATTTTACAAAATGATTCATTATTTATTTGTTATTTAACAGAGTACTCACAATGAAGCTGTATAAGAAAAATTAATAACTTGTCAATGTGATTTTTGTTTAAAACAAAGGGTTGTCAGTGTTGCCACGCATAACAACTAAAATTCTCCATATACTAAAGAGATCCAATTTTTGACAGTATTTTTCATATTTTTGTTCAATAAGTGACGCAAAGTAGAAAAAATAGTGTATTTTACACGTTTCACAAGAGGCATTATAACACTCGTTCCGTTGGGGCACTCCGAGCTTCCTTCGCTTCGCTCGTCGTACCCCAACCCCACTTGTGTTACAATAAGCCTTCTTGTGAAACTCGTAAAATAATATACTATTAATTTTAAAGTCTCCTTTAAGTTACATTATGAAACTGGCCCTTAGATTAATTAATTCAGTTAATCACAGACATGCATTTTCTTTGCAGCGCCGACTCTAATCTGATTTTTAGTTGCTCACAGGTTAGGAATATCAGTAAGTTTAAAGATTTCAGGAAAAGTGTGTTTTTCCACAGACAAATTGAACAAGTAGGTCAAAGGCGCAGTGATCAAATCACAATTAATTTTAATAGCGCACGTCGGAATGCCATTGACACCTCTAGGGTTACGAATATTAAGATTCCTTACAGTTTGTACAACTTCAACTTCTTCAATTGGATAAAAAGTCATAAATTGTTTTGTACTATTTCCAGTAGTACATACGCATATCAGACAAGTGTGAGTTAAAATGGTTAAAGTGATCCTTTAAAAGATTAGATGCAATATTGGAAAGATAATCGCTAAATTTATGAACCACTTTTTGCGGATCAGATAATGTTTGATTATCTTTATCTACCGAAAGAGAGACTTCTTTTACAGCAGATGTTTTACAATTTGTAATTTCATTAACCGCTTTCCAATTGGTTTTTGTTTTATTTGATGAATTATTGAGTTGTTATTTATAGTATTCAGTTTTGTAGACTTTTAGGAGATTGTATTGTTTTTATTTTAATTTGTAAAATTCCAAGAGTTGAGGGTTATTTAATGAGATTTTTTTTATTTTTATCTTTTTAAATCATGATTAAAATTAATGATTTTAAACATGATTTTAATCGAATGATTTAAAATCATTTCAACCCTGGCAAATATGCAAAAAAATGTATTTTTCAGGACTAAACAAAGACCCAATTGAAGAGTGTAACTTCTAAATGGTCTAAGTGCCAATTTTGTGTGAAATTATATTTTACCGTTAAAAGAGTTTATGGTCGCGTTCAGACGACCACAGCAGCTGAGTTGCTGACTCAGAAATCGTTTTTGATTGGCTATTATCTTAATGTGAGCCAATCACAAACGATTACTGAGTTAGCAACTCAGCTGCTGTGGTCATCTGAACGCGACCCATGTGCTATCCCCAGTGCCTTACTGAAAGCTCTATGAGCCAACACAATCAGTGTTGCCAACAGTCTGAATTTCACATCCGCTAGATCACATCCCTTAAACCGCTAAATGGCGTTGAAAACATTGAAAAAAATTACATTTCGCAATTTTTCCAGTAGTTATTTCTACTGTAGTTATCCACTCTCTTTTAACCACGCTTCTCGAAACCTTTGATATTTGAACATTGTTGCACTTTTGTTAAACTCCACTTTAGTGCACCAAAAATGCGCATGCGTTAATGTGCGTTCTGATTTGCCGAAAACTGACCGGCAATTCAAATTTATTTCCGTTGTTGGCAAGTTGTTTCATTAATGTCGAGTGCAAAATTACAACCTGTTACTTACTGGCGTTGTAATATTACATACTTCTAAAACTAAACACTAGTTCTATGTAATAATATTACAACGCCGCCTTTTACATCTGCAAGAAGTCGCAGATTGTAATTTTGCATCCGTCATTAATGGAACAACTTGACAACAATGGAAATAAATTTTAATTGGCGGTCAGTTTTCAGCAAATCAGAACGCACATTTAACGCATGCGCATTTTGGGTGCACTAAAGTGCATAATTTCATAACGTATATACAGGGATATTCACATAAACCGTTCGTTAAAAGTTTTCAAGGTTGCAGTTCACGTAGATATTTGAAATTTAAGGAGCAAGGGTTTTCCGTGGAGATCTCTTTAAATAAAATAAAATTGCCTTTGTATCACTTTCGGTTGTACCGGAAGTCGCTATCAACTCGCTTATTCTTATTCTTAAAAATTCCATCAGCATAATCTATTAAGCTACAGGGTGTCTAAAACGCACCGCTCCACTCGAAGATATTCAAACACAGAAAAATACTTTTTTTCAAATGGAATGACCGATATTTTAATGCACCATTGTATGTGGAATCAAATGCTGCGTCGAACTGTACTAGCATTCCCTATACCTAACTTTAACAGTTTTTCAGTTATAAGATATTTCTGATTTAATACATAAAAATTGACATTTATTAGGTTAAATATTTCTAATTTTGTTATGAAAGTAGTGTGAAATAGTTATGAAAACAACAAACAATTGCATTTAACGTTTCCTGTTACTACAAATTTTAAGCAAAAGCAAAAAAAATTTGAGAATCAAAATCAAAATTACTCAAACGCTGATATTTTAAATCTATTTTTTAAATTAATGAAGAATGATCTAAAATTGTTCAGAGCAGAGAATGTGTGTTCAATCAAATGTACTCCTCTTGTCTCCTATGAATAAAACACAGTTTGGAAAGTTTGAACCTAACTTTATACAATTTGGAAAAATAAAATGTACGAAGATCAGTAACAAATAACGAAGATAATTAGACAATGGTTTTAAAATACTTTCACGCTAATCCAGAGAATTGCAAACTAGCAGCTATTTTATTCTTCAATTTAAAGTAATGAAATTCATACTTTTTCGTTTTATAAGATCACAAGCGTCTTAAGAGAAGGATGATTAAAGAACTATCAAAATTTGTGAATTTCCACTTGCCAAATTCTATTTTCTTTGGTTGACTACAAAATTTGTAGTAACAGTAATCGTTGTTATAATTTCCATGCTATCTTAATAAAATTAAAAACATTTGACCTATTAAAATTGTAATTTTCTTTGAATTAATCGAAAATGTTTCATAACTCAAAAACTGTTAAAGTTAGGTATAGGGAATGCTAGTACAGTTCGACGCAGCATTTGATTCCACATACAATGGTGCATTAAAATATCGGTCATTCCATTTGAAAAAAAGTATTTTTCTGTGTTTGAATATCTTCGAGTGGAGCGGTACGTTTTAGACACCCTGTAGCTTAATAGATTATGCTGATGGAATTTTTAAGAACCTTAAAGCTTCAACTACAATATTAGCTATTACAAATAAAATTGCTTCAATAACAGCTGTGTCATAATTTATTGAAAATCAGATTGCAGAATCCAAATTTCTAAGAAAATTCAAAATATCTCAAAAATGATGCATTTTAGAGATAGGGAAATGTATTGCAATTTAACATATTTTTACATGTAGAATTCATAAACTTGATAAAAAATATAGCATTCCATTTAAAATAAGCGAGTTGATAGCGACTTCTGGTACAACCGGAAGTGATACAAAAACAATTTTATTTAAAGAGATCTCTACGGAAAACCCTTGCTCCTTAAATTTCAAATATCTACGTGAAATGCAACCTTGAAAACTTTTAACGAACGGTTTATGTGGATATCCCTGTATATGTCAAAAAATTTGATTAACCTCAAAGTGTTCATATGCAAGCAGCTTTTAATTGTTAGTTCTAGTTGTTGGACGACACATATTCGTTGGCGGAAGCGGCCAACGCAAAAAGATGTTTTGAAAGTGATATTTTCGTTTTTAAATTTTGCAGAAAATCGTAATTAAATGGATATAAAAGTTATGTTATGTTTATAATAATCGTAAGGTTACGACGTGACTTTACAAAATTTGCATTTGACATAAGCCAACTTGATAACGGTTTTTTTTAACGCACTTTATATTTGAAATCAGGATAAAATAATCTTTCATTTTGACGAACAATAGTCAGTATACACTTTGCGATGCGCGTTTGTATTTTATGATAACTCTAAAAGATAAAACCCTTTGAGGCCAGTTTTATAACGAAATTTAAAGGAGACTTTAAAATTAAAGTCACTTTCAGATGTCAAAACAAACATCAATACGCATTTGTTTACATATCAGAATGTGATTTTAATTTTAAAATATCCTTTAAATTTCATTATAAACTGGCCCCAAGACTTAAATGCATTTTAAAGTTTCTTTCTAGCTCCTAAAATGAAGCCTAAGTTTAAACAAATCATACTTAAATGATTTAAATCTTCAACCCTGATTATATCTAATAAATATTGATTTGGTAACAAGGTTTTAATAAATAATAATTTTAAAGAAAAAACATGATTAATATAAAGTCAGTTTATTATTATAATTTTTTTTTATAAAATCACAAAATTCAACATACAATATGTAACAGTTCACACAAACTCAAATCTAAAAAATACAATAATTTAATAAATGTAATTCATATTATAAATACAAGTGTGTGATTGATTCAACAGATATGCAGTTACATACGAGCTACCTAATACTTGGTAAAACAATTTCAACTATCAACAATTTGTATATATTTTCCTCATGGCTTCGGAAAATATTAATCTCCTAAATTACATAAGCTTTGTAAGTTGTGTCGATTAACAAACGAAAAAAAGAAAGAAAAAAAAACCGTTAATTCAATAAATAGGGTGTGTGAATAAATAAATAGAATCGAAGCGGGTAAAATTAAAAAACAAACGACATTTACATATCATAAACATGCGGAACTCAAAAAACTTACATATTCGTGTCTCTTACTATTAAGGTTAACTGATATGAAAGTTACATGGTTAGAGATTCGAAAAAAACCTCAATTTAACAGACTGTAAGAAAATAGGAAGTAAAACGTTTTTCGATATACACATATATTTACACATTCATGTTCGATCTACATAAAGAAACAGTCTATGTAGACTAGTTTTAACATTTAATCCACTGTGCAGTGCAGTACAGTACAGTTCAATCTACTTACTTTATTTTATGTTATTGAACACGTCGTATAATATTCCTTAAAGTACAAGTTTTGATTTTTATTTATTTGCTGTTGAAAAATTGACTGTGTGACCCACAGGGAATTGGCTGGCTTTAGTTTTTTTTTTTGTGAAACAAATTAATATTTCATGTAACACTCAAAATTATTAATACAGTGGTGAAAATTAATGAAATGAATTCACACCTCACATACTCAAAGCAAGGTACGTAGGTATAAAAAGTCACTGTTATCACAAAATACGACTCCAAAAAATAGACAATTTTTCGCCCTCTTATAGCATTGCGATAATAAACCCACAGAATTTGAATTAATTAATACTTCAGTATGAATGTTACTTACTTATTTGTACTACGAACACTATGGGAGGATTCAATGAACAAAATTTGTGTTTTTAATGAAAAAAGAAATTATGTTGAAGTCTGAGCGTTGATTGTATTCATGGAATTCTGATTCAACGGTGATGTATCCCCATACGATTTTTCATACAGAGATGGATATAGTGTGCGTAGCATGTTTTCTTTGATGGGAAGGTGGGAAGGCGCTGATCAGATAACACAAATGCATTAAAATTAATCCAGTTGCATCGAAGCTGCAGATGAATATTAACAATGAAATATCATTGCTTAAGATAATTGGAAAAATTCAAATTCTTAAACGATATAACAGTAGATATTCTGTACAAGCAACGATTAATTAATTTGTTGCTGCTTTTGAAAATATTACAATCCACTGATTGTTATTCGTATATTTGAAGTTTTCGCTGTAACACGTAATCGCTACTACATTTTGCCTAGTCCCACTATTCACGTAAAGAAAGCAAGGGCTTTACAGTCATGCGCACCGCCTGCATGCAAACCTCACCCTTAAAACCTTGTGGTACAAGGGTCATAGAATTGTCAAATTGTAACATTTAAGCTGCGCACGGCTGTATATGCGAGTTGCATGCGCTTAGTTGCTTTTTATGAAATCACTGTTGGCTAAAGTGAAAGTCTTCAATCTGTATAAATTCACCCGCAGAGAATAATAAAATGTGCGGACCAGCGTACAGTTGTCTTGAGCGGAGAAGGGAGGCGCAGAATTCGGAAATTTCTCGATTTCTCGACAGTCTTTTCCCGGGATCAATTTTAGCAAATTTCCCGGGAAATTGAGATCGAGAATTCCCGGGTCAGAAACCCTAGAAGCAACTATATTTGCCTAAAAAAAAACAATTTTTAGTAAATTAATTAATGACAAACAGGACCAAGAGAGAATTAATTCCATAACAAAATTATTGTAACTTTAAAACGTCAAATGAAGTAAGTGAAATAAGCTGGTTATGGTTATGTTCAGAGCACAGACATACGTTTACCGAACCAACAACGCCCACTGCAAACGCGGGAGTTTTTGAACGCACGTTACATTTTCAACACAATATACAATGTTTAATCCTAAATATTTAAAAATATTGAAAAGTCTTTTGAAATGTTAATTCTTAGATCCCTAGAAGATGTAAAAATGAAAACCTGTACAAAATGAAATTGTTGTTATTCCGTTAGGAAATATTTTTTTTTTTGTAATTTTGCAACGTAAGACTGAAAAAAAAACAGTTTAACTGTGAACGTGAGGTTTTAGTTTATTAATTGCAGTATTTTAAAACGAGTGTCTGAAATTACTTCCACCACAAAAGATAAATAAATTCGTTTGCTTTAAATAATAAATACAAAAGCCTGAAAATCTTTTGAGTTTTTGTTATCTTATACTTTCCTCGCAGCATTGAAATTAATCGTCACACAAATCGTGTTTCACGGCGATGCGCCCTTTATAATTCCTCCTCGGTGAAGTTTTCAGATTAAACGGTGTGAAGTTTGCGCGTTGGCTGCACGTACAACTCCGATGTTACGAGGGAGTAAAAACAATTTAGGTTTGTTTTCACGGGAAGAGGTGAAGCATGTGCGCTCAAGTGTGAAATACGTTAGGTTCCTTCGATAAATGAAGAAAATTGTTATCAGTATTATTGGTGCTGCAGTTCCTCTACAAAGGAATTCTACGAATCAAAGTGTTATTTGCCAACCGCAAATTGTTTCTCGAACTGTGGTGGTGGTTCATTTTTTAAGTGACTTTAATTGTGTTTTCTTTTATGCAATGAAAATTTACTATATCATTTGAAATTTAGAACAACTGCGATGTTACACGACAGTTTCTCTAGTTTATGCATTGTTAGAATTGTGAATGTTTTAGTTAAGTCATATTTATGTATATGTTCCTATTATCGGAGTTGTATGGATGATGGTTATGCACAACTTTTGTTTTGTCTTGAATATTATTTACGGTTTGAGTAAAGACTCAAATTTGGTGTTACCCTATATGTAATAATTTTTTATAGATTGAATCGAATAACATTGTCATTGATAATTTTGTAAATAGAAATATAAAATATGACTAATACACACATTGGTGCAAACAAAAAGAAGAGATGTTTTGACGTCGAAAAATTGTTCAACATGTCTGAAATACTATAGCCTTACAAAGCAAAGTTCTATTAATTTAAATATTTAAATGATTTGTAAACCTTCTCTTTGGTTGCTTGTTTCATAATTTACTATACCTACGTAATTTAACTCTTGCTCAATTAATTTCAAAGTAAAAGCATCATGTAAGACAATAAACTTACGAACATTATTGATTTGTTGCAGATTGATCTCAGTACGAGAATAACGACAATACTAGTTTCCCGGAAGAGCCAGCGTAGATAATCTGTAAAAGCCAATAAATTGCATTGCGTAAACGACACCATAAATTTAGCGTGAAGAGCTATGAGGTGATTAGAACTGAATGAACGTGTTATAGTTCTTTAGACCCAGTAATTTATTGTGACGCGTATTCCAATGGAAATTATGACTAGCTACACTAAACATAAATTTGAGTTTTTCAAATCCTAGCGTGTGCATTAAAAAAAAATAATAAAGAAGAAAAAGAAAACCATTGTAGAATTAATTAAGAAACATAAAATATGAAAGCTTATTAGACACAATGAAGAAACGGACGTGCATAAATCCACAAGATATCACCGGAGAGAATAAACGATTTCCATCTTCTTGGCCGATGTATAGCCTCGTGGGTACAGTAGCAATTGCTTGTTATCTGAATGGCTTAAATGGAGACTTTGTGCACGACGACATTCCCGCCATTACTCTTAACAAAGATGTTCTCGCCCTGAACCCCATTAACCATATATTTAGGAACGATTTTTGGGGAACGCCTATGGCGGATGTGGCCAGTCACAAATCCTATAGACCGTTGACCATTCTAACATTTAGGTAAGTTTGATGTTTGTTGAAGATTGGAAACAACAATTTACTTTAAGACATAAATGATCAAGAGACACAATTCCATTAACAGATATGTATGTGATATTAAACAATTAATGACAGACTGGGAACTAGATAACAACTTGAGAATGATTTCATAAAGAGTTTCTTTGTATACACTATGTCCACATTTCGCTGCTCACCATTGATATCTCGGTTATGAGAAATCAGAGCAACGGTTAAATAGAGCATGTTTTGCAGAATTCAATGTTCGCAACAAATCTCATTTCAAATTCACCATAACTTTTTTTTAATTTTAAGATAATTTTAAAACACCAAAATTTGCCGATTTCAATTTTCCTCAATAACTCTATAACACATAATGATTGTGATCTTCTCTAAAGGTTTACAATGTTAAGACACTTTTTTAAGACAAAGTTTATGAAACCCTATTTAACCGTTGCTCTATGCTTTCTAATAACCGAGATACTAATGGTGAGCATCGAAATGTGGACACAGTGTACAGTGATAACAGTTTAGAAAGATTGCATTAGAATTATTACTGTTGGAAGGAATATTTTAATTTTTGATTTATCTACATATTTCCTTCTCTAAATCATTTATTGTTTGGTCTCACGGTATAATCTTAATATATCTATTCGCAATTATTCATTGCGAAGCGATAAAATAGAAAAAAAAAGCTAAAATATGAATAGAATAATCACAAAATAGACAGAAAAGACATCTGTTTACACACTAACGAGAGCTCATAAAAACTACCTCAAGTCATTAAAAACTACCTCAGTCTTAAATGTCATTGATGCGACAACGTAAACAGTGTTGCTAAGGGTGTTTAAAAAACGACATGTGGAAAAATTGTTGCTGCTAGGTATAATAGTGGCGTTGCACAGTGGTACATTACAACATTACAACATTACAACAGTGGTACAGTTGCACATACAAATGGGCGACAAAAATACAAAACTTTTAATTAGTGCATTTCTAATAAAGGAAACTAAGTTTATTTGTTCTATATATATCTTTAATGATAAAAATAATAATTTTATATGTTCACAAGTATACAGTGCGTTAGAAAAGTCTGGAAAAAATTCATTAGTTTTGGAAATGTTCATTTTCGACGAATATGCTCTGACAGGTCAATTTTATTTTTTTTTGTCCATATTTTGATATAAAAATTTCATAGATGGCGTTGAGTCACACAGTGTAGTTCCGCGTACATACAAATGAGCGTCAAAAATAATTAGGGCATTTATAATGAAAAAACTAAGTTTATTTATTCTGTATATACCGGCTGTCCATTTGACAATGAGGCATAGGGATTTAACATGGGAAAACAGAAATTATTTTATTTTATCTGCCTGAGTAAATTCATATGAATTTGTAGGTCATAATTGGAAAGATTTTGATTTTTAAAGCATTTTGGTATTAAACTTATGATATTTTATGCATTTGCTAAAGAAAATTAAAGAAAAATTAATTAAAATTCATTATTTATACTTAATAGCATATTTTAGCAACCACAATTAATCATTCTCATGGTGCACGTGTTTAAGTTCAAATTTCGTAACCACAGGGTTGCGAGATCAAACCCAGCCTATCACATTTTTTTCTTTTTACTTCTGACACTTTTTCAGACTTAATTCTTTCTTTAAAATTCTATCCTTGTTTTGGTTCTTTCGGTTTTCTTTTAAATTTTTTATTTAAGTTGCATTTTAATATTCAAATAACTTTAAATTAGCTTACGAGATAAAATTTATCATTTATTATTCTTATTTATCAGGTATCTTCGTTTTGCCTGATAATTCTAATGATGGAAAGCCTCAATTTAATAAATTGAATTTTAGTTGTTTGAATTGGCTTCCGGTTGGAACCGCATCACGTTGACTTCTACTGCCGACGTTTCGTTCTTCATTGCAGAAGAACTTCTTCAGGGCGGCTGCTGCTGGTGCTGCTGCTTAGTTTCAACGACTAACCAGAAGCAGCAACAACACCACCAGCAGCAGCAGCCCTGAAGAAGTTCTTCTGCAATGAAGAACGAAACGTCGGCAGTAGAAGTCAGCGTGACGCGGTTCCAACCGGAAGCCAATTCAAACATGGACGACGGCCACGGAAGCCTTCAAGTTAAATTAAATTCGTTCAAATATTATTAATATTATTAGTTCAAATAATATGAACCACGAGAATCGTTTACAATTTTCGTTAAATAAGTATTGAGCTTGTACGGAAAAAAACAATAGCTTTTTGTCTTAATTTCTAAATAATTAACAACTAAACTAGCACAAATTTTGTATGAAAACACTTTAAACGCCATAATCTTTCAGGCTATAACCCACAATTTCATAAAAATTTATTCAGGCAGATAATATAAAGCAATAAAAAAATAATACCGCGAATGTATCTTATTCTGAAACATGCAAAACACACACATACGTTTGTTGCTAGAGTAACATAATTACTAAATGACAGCAATGTATTAAAGCGTGTATTTTATTTAGAAACATAGAGGCCCGGTATTTCAATGCAGGTTTAAACCTTTAGTAAATTAAACCGGTTTTGTTTTTAACCCAAAAGTTAAACTGTAGTGGGTATTTCAATCGGTTTATCTTAAATTAGCTTTACTCAAGTGTTTGCTGATAGTTCTACTACTGTTTCCTTAGAATTTTTAGCACGACTGCGTTCATTATTCATTATTATTACCTAATATGTTTTCACAGTACAACCGCAGACAATTTATCACCAACTGTCACTATATTTACTGTCATAACAGCGAAACACGTGTGCCGTGTACCTATTTGTAGGATACTGCGCAAACATTCGCGCACAAAACAGGTTTAAACTTTAAACCTGGTCGGGTGGGGGTTTAAACCATTCGAATGAAGTTAAACTGGCATAGTACATTGAAATACACTTTAACCAGCGTAAAAAAGTTTAACCTAAAATTTTTGGTTTAAACCTGCATTGAGATACCGGGCCAGAGTGAGTTTCGTGTTTACGCTCGGATCGATCGGAATGTTTCTTTTTCTCGTTCTTACCTTACATGCAGTGAAACGCAGTCGCTCTCCCTCACACTTTTGATCAGAGCGTACTCCGAGCGTATACGCGAACTTGCCCGTAGGAGAAATAAAGTAATGGAATAAAATATGTTTCAAAATAAAATACACGCTTTAATACATTGCTGTCATTTAATTATTACGTTACTCTAGCAACAAACGTATACGTGTATTTTGCATGTTTCAGAATAAGATATATTCACGGTATACGTATACATATACTAGAGACCTGCACGAGTAAGTAGAGAATCGTCCGAGTACAGATACGAATACTCGTTTGACGATTACAACGATGCGTATCGCAATACGCATAATGGTATACGTCCGTGACGAGTACAGTAATCGGCATCGTGGCACCGTTATGACATAGTAGCGTCACTTAAACGTCAGTGTCAAAAAAGCGGCCATTCTGTTTGATACCCTTATGGAAATGCAACGTAATTTACAGGTGGGTAGGTATCAAACAAAATACCAAATGTGATAGTTATACTCGAGTGACGCTACTGTGTGATTCTAATGATTAGTAATCGGCATCGTCAGGAGCAGAGTTGCCAGTTGGTCACACACAGTAACAAGAGATTCTTTGTTTCTTACATCTGTTAAATTCTCCTCGTCGTTTTGGCGCTTGTAGCATCGTTGATTTTTTCAATTTGAAGGGCTACATCCTTTTCCAAACTTAAATATGTTTTTGCATGTTCCACATATTACAAACGATTGAGTTTCAGTGTTCACAATTTTTTCAAAATATAACCACACATCACTCGAGCCCGTTCCTTTCACTTTCTTGTATTCACCAGTATTAATTTTTTCTCAAATATTTGATGTTAATCCAAAAGAATTGATTGAAATTAATCTCCGCCCACAATAATTTTATAAAAGTAGAGGATATTGCCGTGTATCTTTAGTAACTTCTTAACTATATTTAGAGAACGGGTATTAACGGCTTCAATAAAACTTCGATTATACTGGTCGATATTTCGTAATATTTTATTACTTCTTCAGGACCAAAATTACTATAATTGGACAACTAATTAAACTATGATACAATATTATATATAATACTTACTAATAATAGAGAAATTAATACATTTTTGAAAATTTTAACTTAAAATTTGATGTGTTATTTATAACAAAAATTGTGTATAAATAAAAGAACTCTAGGTGGCGTGACTTATTAGATTAAAATATATATTATTAAGATCGTCAATGTCAGATCTGAAATTGACAGTTACGTCATTATGCTTCTGAATGCATGACATTTCCAAAAATAATCTAGTTTTATAAAACATTTCTTTTTCTAAAATTTTAACATTATTGAAGTCAAAACAATGGTTATCATCAATTGAGTGAATGGTAAGAGCACAGGACCTTTTACCAATTCTACAGTCACTTTTGTGTTGGGAGACTCTGTTCTTTAACCATTG
>OY284482.1:2759219-2919022 GCA_958336345.1 Dorcus parallelipipedus
ATTGTAACACAAACACCTAATATTGCAAATTCACTTAGATTAAAAATAACAAATATTATAACTAATTATATTAACAATAACAAAAATCAAGCTAATCGTTCTGCTTCTGAATTTCAAGACATTTTCAATCGTTCAAAAAAATTCATTAAAGATAATGATGATATTATTATGACTAATGCAGACAAAGGTTCTGTTACAGTTCTCATGTCAAAAAGTGATTACATTAATAAATCTTTTGATTTATTAAATGATAATACGGTTTACAAGGAAATGAAAAGAGATCCTTTGTCGAGCTTACAACAAAAAAACAATAATC
This sequence comes from Dorcus parallelipipedus, assembly GCA_958336345.1. Lineage (NCBI taxonomy): Eukaryota > Metazoa > Arthropoda > Insecta > Coleoptera > Lucanidae > Dorcus > Dorcus parallelipipedus. The sequence continues at coordinate 2,759,536 of OY284482.1, forward strand.
TAGTTAAAAAACTATTTTCAAAAAAATATATTGATAAAAATACACTGGACAAATTAATCATTAACAATTCAATATTACCAAAATTCTATGGTTTACCAAAAATTCATAAATATAATGTCCCTCTTCGACCAATAGTTTCTTGTATTAACTCTCCAACATACAGTCTCGCAAAATTCATTTCCAACATTTTAACTGCTAGTTTGTCTAATAAATATGAATACAATATTAAAGATTCTTTCACTTTTGCTGAAAAAATTCAAAACTTCAATTTGCCAGTAGATCATCAACTCATTTCTTTAGATGTGGTATCGTTATTTACAAATATTCCTATGGAATTAGCTTTAGACATAATTTCTAATTGCTGGAACGATATAGAAAAGGAATGTAATATTCCAAAGAATGATTTCCTTAATATTATCAAATTTATTTATAGTAATTGCTACTTTACATTTCAAGATAAAATATACCTTCAAATACAAGGCACTCCTATGGGTTCTCCTTTAAGCCCAATAATAGCACAAATTGTCATGGATTTTGTTCTTGAAAATTGCATTCCTAAATTAACTTTTCAACTTCCTTTTATATTTAAATATGTTGATGATTTGATCTGTGCTGTCCCTACAAATAAAATTGATGAAATCTTAAATACATTTAACAATTTCAATAACAAAATTCAATTTACCCTTGAAACTGAAAAACGATAATTCAGTTCCCTTTCTAGATACTAAATTAATCAGAACTCCTAATAATACTATCATTTTGGATTGGTACCATAAACCCACCTTCTCAGGAAGATTTATTAACTTCTACTCAAACCATTGTTTTAAAACATAAATTAAATACCATTATTGCCATGAAGAATCGTGGTTGATAGAATTTGCCATGAATCTCTAAAAACTAAAAATTTTCATAAACTTATTGACATTTTTGTAAATAATGGCTATCCTCAGCATCTTGTTAAAAAATTAATTTTTAATCAAAGGAATCCTAATGCTACACAAAATAGAAACAATAATGTAATTGTAAATTCCATATATAGAAAATTACCTTTCATAAAATCAGTCACTCCAAGAATAGTTTCATTATTTAAGAACACTCCAATTAAAATAGCCTATTATAATCCTAAAACAATTAGACAAATATTTATAATATAAAAAAATCCAACTCCTCTTTTACTTAACTCCAATGTTGTATATAAAATCAATTGTGTTTCTTGTAATAAATGTTACATAGGCCAAACCAGTCAATGGTTAAAGAACAGAGTCTCCCAACACAAAAGTGACTGTAGAATTGGTAAAAGGTCCTGTGCTCTTGCCATTCACTCAATTGATGATAACCATTGTTTTGACTTCAATAATGTTAAAATTTTAGAAAAAGAAATGTTTTATAAAACTAGATTATTTTTGGAAATGTCATGCATTCAGAAGCATAATGACGTAACTGTCAATTTCAGATCTGACATTGACGATCTTAATAATATATATTTTAATCTAATAAGTCACGCCACCTAGAGTTCTTTTATTTATACACAACTTTTGTTATAAATAACACATCAAATTTTAAGTTAAAATTTTCAAAAATGTATTAATTTCTCTATTATTAGTAAGTATTATATATAATATTGTATCATAGTTTAATTAGTTGTCCAATTATAGTAATTTTGGTCCTGAAGAAGTAATAAAATATTACGAAATATCGACCAGTATAATCGAAGTTTTATTGAAGCCGTTAATACCCGTTCTCTAAATATAGTTAAGAAGTTAATAATTTTATATCCGTAGATACGTATTTCGGCAGCTAAGCTGCCATCTTCAGTACAATTTATTTATTTTTCTTTCAGAGATAAATTCAAGGGGTATCAAATAAAAGGGAATTAAATGCTTACAAAAGTTCTTTATTCGGGAGAATAAGAACCTTTTTCAGAATATTAGACCAATACTTATTTCCGTTTTATTTGATTTACTTTTTTGGTAGGTTTTGACGGTTAATTTTAGATACTATTAGTATGATCAGGTACTTCTCAAAAGATGCAAGTAGCACGCAGCATGCTACTTTGGTGTAAAAGCCGACTAAGAAATACAGCGTGGAAACTAAATAGCGGATAATATCCATAACTCCGTTAATGATTACGACAGAACAGAAATCGAAAAGGGGTATAGCGATTCAAATTATAGCGCATATGAGGAAGTCATCTTCAGATATTTTCATCAATTTTTTTTTAAGTTATGATGTCATCAAGATTTTTTTAATGACAACCTATATTTTTTATTTTTGATTTCGTTGGGACTTTTTAACTAGTATTCAACTGTTTAAATTTTGGATCGATTACATAACAAAAAATTGAAGAAAAACAGTCTCAAAGTTTGAATAGTAAAGTTGAATTAAATGAACAGAATATCTAGTAAATCAGGTGTAAACAAACAAAATTGGTTTGATTGACAAGAACTTGTCATACTAAAGAAGGACTTGTCATAATAAACAAGAACCTATCACAATAAAGTAAGTGCGTATTTTTATTCTCTGTGGATAGTAGACGTTCATCACTTATTTCAGCCAGCCAGTTATTATACCTAGTATATTATATTGCAACGACTACATAATAAATTGAAGGTATTACTGCTTTCAATACGTTAAAATTGTTTACTTTTGATTCAAGTTAAAAACGTTTACACAAACATTTCTTTTATAAAGTCAGACTAGCGCATTTTAATTTACACACCGTTCATATTTACCTGCAGCACTTGCAGCAAAAAGCAAGTTGTTAGGCTTAAATACTCTTCATGTTTCACGCCTGTTCGCTCCTTTTCATAAGAAAACTTGGTACGTATCCAAGTTCAGATTACGCTTTTATGTGATTCGCGAAACCACTTTCAGCAGTGTAAATATTAGTTTTAAGAATTTTTTCACGAACGTGGAATCTTTTATACTCTTTAAAATTTAGTTAAGACTCGTCTTTATGAAGTCGTTCATATCATTAATTGAGATGTCGTTAATAATTAAGGCTACACGCTGTATTTATATTGATTTTCAATTGAAACCAAGTGTTACATCGGAAAGGCTCTGATTACAAATACGTGCACGTTAATTTTGCTAGCGAAGTACCGGAAGCGGAAAGACCTGAACGCCGCATAGCTGAAAATGCAATTACCGAAGCGTGCGATAGCTACAACAGGATAGTAGATATGCATCATGTGAAAAGCTGTGCTATTAAAATTTTCAATTCTCAGTGGCACACTTGTTTCATATTTCTTTAAGTAACATGAGTAGAGGCACATCAAATTGTTAATTTTATTTTAAATTGTAAGCTCTAAGTAATGAACTTGGATTTTATAAACACCACGTTTATATTGATCTTCTGGAAGTTCGTGTTATTTCGTAATACTGGTAAGAAATGCAATTGTCTCGGAGTGTTAATCCGTTCACTCTTAAAATTATTTACGTTTTACCTTCGAACTTAGGTAGGTAACTTGGGAACTTCGTTAATATAAACTACTGAAACTGTGCTGAAAGCGAATTCTGAAATTTTCCCGATGTTTGCCCCACTTAACTGTAGTACCGCAATAATGTTTGCAAAGCAAAACTAATAAGCAACTCAGCTATTTCACCTATTGTTCAATAATTATTTATATTTTATAAATTGATTTCCACAGGGAGATACCTCTCGTCGCGATACAAAAATTATATTGTAAGAAATTTTCATTGCGTTGTTAATGTTCCGATATAATAATGGTTGTTGTGTCAAGATGTAAGAAAGAAAACACAGGATGTTTCGAAAACATGGATTTAACTACACATTATTGAGCTGAAAATAAAGCAAAAATTCACCCAACTTATTTATATGTAACTTAGTATTCTGGTTCAAAAATAAGCTGGCCATATTTGGTGAGAGGCTACGTAGGAAAGTAAGTTACATTGTCATAATCTTCTGCGGATCGCTAGTATGTAAACATGGTTGCCACAACACAAATCAAACAAAATGGTTTTTACTACAGAACACAATACATATTTATTGTAATAGCTTACTTCCGCAGCGGAGTATAAAATCAAATGGTAACTGGATTTATTCACAGCACCAGACCTACGATAATTTTATCGAAATTCTATCCAGAACAACAAATTGAGATTCTTCTTTTCTCACAACATTGTTATAATAATTGAAGGTTTTTTTCAGATTGGTAATGAGAAAAAGGCAAATCCACTGTTCGTCTCACTATAATCACTAATCACACCCGACGTTTTGCAAAATGTCCACGACAATGTACAACAAAATCTTCGTGTCAGCATACGTTGTGCAACCCAACAAATAGATACGGATTAACTAACAATTTGGTTCTTTTAAACTTTTCTAGGCATATTAGTTTCCTCTATTTTCGGAGTTTCTTTAGAATCCATTTGAAAGATCTTGAAGAAACACCTTCACTTCCGGCCGTATACATTTTCTGGGTTCGTCAATTCACAAACCTGTAGGACTTGATCGGCATATAATCCCCACAGTGTAATTGAAAATCATTATGTCTACTTAAAAGTTTAATCGAGAATTCAAAAATATATTTGACTCATGTGCTGCAATGTCAAGAAGTTTTAGAATTGAGTCACACAACTTGGACATTGTATGAAAAAATCCTTTTCTATTTCGATAGATTTCTGTTTCTGATCCTTCTGGAAAAATGATTTTCACATGGATACAATCTGTAGCTCCCAGGTAAAGAGGAAATCGAGCAATATTATAGATTACCAATTTGACTGCATTTCTCTCTGCTGTTGTAGTAGGCATTTTAAATATATCTGGTCTCACTCTAGAAATTGCAGGAATAATTTTAGCAATTATTTTATTGGTAGTTAATTCGTCTGCAAACTTATTCTCCTACTAGCTTCAGAAAAGTTCCTGGAAAGGAAACCATAATGTAATCAACACAAATTCTTGAGCTGACGTTGTATGGTGCTACCATCCAAACTTATCTGTTCCCGATCACAGATTACACAGGGATAGATGGCGAAGTTCCTAAGTCGGTTTTGGCATCAACTTTCAGCGCCATCATGGTTACCACCCAGAACTTTCGGAGGACATTTCAGAGGAAACAAAAATTCAGAAAACTGTAATTCATTTCGCGGGAGATTTAAATAAAACATTCTGAATTGGTTCCTGTCTTTCCATCTCCTGATAAATTTATCGGCCAGATGATATCTTAGGAAACCATTATCAACATAATGGTTTCCAAGAATATACCTAACAAATAAATTTATCAGAAGATGGAAAGATCAAACCTTAATCGTTTTCTCATTGTTTTCCTCACATTTGTCAAAATCCATTTCAAATAAACTGATATCCATTATCTCGATATATTTGAAAAGAAAATTTTCATGTTGATGTTTTCACATCGACTCACAAAAATATCGTAAAATAAAATATATTACTAATTACTTTGATAAAATAAAGTACACAAGTAAGATTAAAATTTATTTAGGACGTAAACATATTTAACAAAATAAGACCTAAGAATAGAGGTAATCATGAACAAAATAAAAATAAATATTTTAATTTTATTTTACTCTTATAAAAGGAACATGAAATGTGGGCGCAGAGACGTGGAGTGGCTGCTAGTTGTCTAAAAAGTCGAATTACTATTTACACCACCTATCGTAATAATCAGACAACAGATAAACTACACCTATCCGACATATAAAGTGACAATAAGAAAAAATACATACCTACTGAACACAAGATTGACTAATTTTATTCAGCTTTAATTTCTAAAAATTGATATGATACAATACGATTGATATGATACAATACAATTGATATGATACAACCTTGGGTGCACTTGAACATGGCCAATTTCCTGGAGAATACGTGGATGTTGATGGCAAAGTAGAAAGAGCATTTTGAATTGAATATTATTAGTCATTACATAGACATACTCGGTCGATTAGGGCTACATTATCATTGCTCTGTCTGTTTTTCTGAGGAGAATATCACAGAAATTAACGTCAACATAGATTTTTCAGACTTCAGTAAAGTTGAATATTTGGAGAAAAAAAATGCATCAAATTAATACACTATAAGCAATACCATCTAGCAGCTATCATCATTCAAAAGTAGACTCCTAATCACAATTTGTCAAATTTCTTAACATTAATAGCATCTTTTTATTTTTTTGACAATTCTATGAACGAATTGCGTCTGCATCTGCAAACATTTTTCTGATAAGATCTTCTCCTCAGAATAAAATATAGAGTAATGCCATGTATTTTATTTATTAACAAATTTCGTACACCAGCTGCTTCAAATTCAATGTGCACTGATTCTGTTAATTGGAAGAAAAATTGAACCAATTAAAATGTTTATGTGTTTTATATATTTTTAATTATAAAATAGAATGCAATCGAAAATGATTGAGCGTTCTTCAAAAATATGTACTTATTTCAATATGAAAAACTCGTAGAAAACTCAATTAATAAACAAACCGTGCACAACATACGAACGCTATTGATTGTCACCTGACCTTGAGTATTCAAAAAAGCGAGAATTCTCTAGGCCGAAGGTAGTTTTGATCACCTTTGGGTATTTATTTTCTCAAGGACGCTCGATCATTTTGGATCGCATTGTACTTTGTGCATTGAGGAGATCCACTAGATTCACAATAAAACGTTTCATCTCTTCAAGACTATCTCTAAAATTAGATTTCTTTAATACAATAGTTGAGAGCATTTTTTATTCTCATTATGATATGATGTGATTGATACAATTTTTCTGTCAGTTAACCAAAAATTTCTCTTACTGCTCAGATTCCATCAGTGACACGCAACTTCAAACTGTCTGTTTATCATCAGAAAAGTAACATACCTTTTGTTCTCTGAGGTGTAGTTATTCTCAGTTTTACAACATTTGGATAAGAAAATCATGTTTCCTGAGTGGAAAGACCATTAAACTGAAATTTTTATTTCTAGAGGCACATCACATCTGTGGTACATACATAGTGTAGCCGGATTGACTTTGCATTATGTATAATGCAGCAAACATTTTTGAATTCAATATCATGCTTTGTAGTTTGCTTGGCACTAAATAAATTTATGCATAATACTAAATCAATCTTGGGGACACGTAATTAATAGAGATCTTACCTGGCAAATGTGTAGGTAACAAAAATCTTTTTAGTCACCCTGCTTGATCCCTACAAATTGGATCTAAATGTATTTAAATTGGCTTCGGTTTGTTGAAAAGATCTTGCCTACCGATTCTTTCTACCAAATCTTTTGGATGCACTCATCTGCAGACATAAAAAATCTGAAGCAAGAAGCGTTTGAAACAATAAAAAAGCAGTTGATATCACCACCAGTATTAAAATACTATGATGTGAATAAAGATGTTGTTCTGTCAGTGGATAGCAGCTCAACAGCTTTCGGAGCAGTTTTGTTGCAAGAAGGTCACCCGATAGCTTATGCAACTAAAGCATTAACACCTGCACAAGTTAATTACCCACAGATTGAAAAAGAGGCGAGCGCAATTCGGTTTGCGTGTAAAAAGTCTCACGAATACATCTACGGCAAAAAGCTTGTCGTGGAAACAGATCACCAACCTTTGGAAACAATCTTCAAAAAACCGATCCAGTCCGCACCTCCTAGGCTGCAAAGAATCTTATTTGAATTGACAACATACTCACCAACAGTAGTTTATAAAAAAGGTAGTGACATTCCAATACCAGATGCGCTAAGTAGAGATTGCCATCACAAAAATGAGCCAGTAGATCAAAAAGCAGACTTAGAAGTGAACGTGGTATTACCGATGTCTAATAGCTTTACGGAATTAGTACGTGATGAAATAATTAAAGATGATACATTACAAACGTTGATTTCGTATATAATGAATGGTTGGCCAGAAACAGAGAAGAGTACAGATCCAGAATTAAAACATTTTACTAGATACATTTAAAGAAGAATTAGCTTTCTATGAAGGTTTCATATTCAAAGGTCCCAAAATAGTGATACCTAAAAAATTAATATATAGAATATTACCTATTATCCATGAAGGTCACCTTGGTAAACAGAGTTCAATCCGACGAGCAAGGGAAGTTATTTACTGAAAAAATTTGGCTGAAGACTTTGAAAATTATATCGATAAGTGTATAGTGTGTCAAAGTACTTCCAGAAATAATTAGAAGGAACCAATTAAATTAAAAAAGATACCTAAATTACCAGCACAAATTATTGCTACAGATTTATTTTCATTTCGTAACGATAACTACATATTAACTGTGGATAGTTATTCTAGTTGGTTTAACTTTGAGAAATTGAAAACAACTACCAGTACTGAAATAATAACATGCCTAAAACGTTGGTTTGCCACACACGGGATAAGCGAAATTCTAGAAAGCGACAATGGACCACAGTATTCATCAAAAGAATTTAAAGATTTTGCGAAAGAATGGGGTTCAAACATCAAACCTCTTCTCCAGAATACCCGCGATCAAATGAATTAGCCGAAAGGTTCGTACAGACCGCAAAATTACTTCTAAAAAAATGCGCTGAAGATGGTTCAGATATTTATGCAGCACTACTAAACTATCGAAATACACCGAGAGACCCAGTGTTAAAGTCAGCAAATGAAAGACTATTCAGCAGACTTTGTAGAACCAAATTACCAACAACTAATTCTGCATTGAAACAACAAATTGTGAAAAATGTTGCGGAAAACCTAGAAAAAACCAGATCACTACAAAAAGGATATGCTGATCGTCACATCAAGGAACGTAAATCACTACGAATAAACGACAATATTTTACTACAAACTGGTCCTCGTCAGTGGATACCGGGTAGAGTCGTGACTGAAGAGGTAAGCCCAAGATCTGTCTTAGTGGAAACAGACCAAGGAAAAGTGTATAGACGTAACTCACTACACATCAAACAAACAAAGGCGGCGAAGAGAACGTCCACGGATTTATCTTCAACAACAGGTATGGGAGAAGAAGCAGATGAGCCTCCTTCATCAAGAGACAGAGAAATGGAACAACAAATTGACCGAGAAGAATCAATGCAGCTTGATTCCGGGTCAAAACCGCAATCTTCTAAACCACCTGAAGAAGTCATCACTCGTTTCGGAAGGACAATTAAAAAGCCGAACAAATTAGACTTGTAAATAAACTCATTAGTTTTCAGAGAAGAAAGGGGATGTCACGAGATGGCGTGCATCTTCATTGGCGCGACACACAGTCGTTACAGCACGCTCCGAGCAACATAACCAACTACTTGTATTTCACGTGTTATTAGTTATTATAAATACTAAATACATAAGTTAAACAATCCAACATTGTTGATTATTAGACCATGAAATTTGGCCACAGCATGATGTACACTTTTGATGATGATGCACTTTTGTGCACTCTGTGCACAAAAGTGCAGTTGTGCGAAATTTTTTAAATGAGGCATTTCCTAATCACTACTAGGGAGAGGAGGTACCATTAACTAACGGTTACCTCATGTCGGCAGTTTGTGACGATAGCTATAGACCAGTCAAAGCCTGCTTGTTGAAGTTAAATGCAGTTTTGATCAGTTGTCAAAAGGAAAATGACACTAAAAATCATACCTGTTGAAGGTGAAGCATTTGAATGGTCAGTTGCACCAAACTCTTAAGCTGAGCTTAAATTTGAGATTAACCAACATTGTGTAAGTCATATTTTAAGTCTAAAGTGACGCATAAAGTTAAGTTGAGCATAAATGTTTGATGCAACTAGTCATAATTGACAATATTTTATCGTTATCTTTACTGTTTACGTTCTCAGTCCCGGGCAATTGTAGATTAGTCTTTACTCTCATTAATAAAAAAATAAATAGTAATATGGTTTAAAAATTCGTTTTAATTCAAATCTCCTGACAGTTAGAGAAAATTCCTTGAATCCGGTGTGCAATCTGAACTTGTACTAATAGTAAACACAAAAAGATTTTCATCGTACATCGTTAATATTGATGTGACAATAAGGCAAAAATCAATCTAGCATCGATTATTCGTATAAAAAAGGGCCGTGAATAGATAAATTGCTCATCTGATCGTGAGTGACATTTTACCATATTTATTATCACTGACTGAAATTTAACAGGCATCTTATAACTTTAACGTGCTTTAACTTTAGTAACCATGGAAATGGCGAGTAAGGTCTATCGGTGACGTTGTGTTGCTGTTGGTTACAGGACGGATGAGGCAACCGTTATAGTTTACAGACCGTGCCATTAACTGGCAAACACACAAATGAATTTTTCTTCTGGGATCATTTAAAAAATAAATTGTATAATTTAGAGAAAATGTAGAGACGTTAAAAGAAGCAATAATTGCCGAATGCGACAGAGTATCTCAGTATCAATTGGCAAACATGAAGCAGAAATGTTACATGATAAATAAAGATCAATATCAATATCAATTTTAGTTGCATATGGAGACCAGTTTGAACACATTATTTAAAAATGTTAATTTGATGTTTTTTTTTGTGTTGTCATAGTCATGGCTAACTGCTAATAAAATGTAAATTTTCCTGAAAACTTTTACAATTTTTGAGAATGAGTACAAAATTAAAAAAAAAATAGTAAGGCTTTAAGTGCATTGAACAATCGTTTCCTTTATCGTTTTGTTCTAAAATTTACAGGAGAATCAATATTTGCAAATATTTAATTTCACATGTTATTTCCCTACGTCTGAAAAACGAATCAACACCGTGTATATGCAATGTGCTAGGAATTTGTATTGTATTAGTGGGCTATGCATTAGTAACTAAGATTTGTTATACATAAAAAAACCAAACTGACGCTTTTCTAGTGCTAAAAATATAATCTTAATTTAATTGATACTTTTAATACTACAGGGTTATTCACACAAACCGTTCATTAAATGTTTTAAAGTTTAGATGGAAATTTGAAATTTACGTAGGACAGATATTTCGAAATGATTTTTTCAAATAAAATAAAATTGACTTCCAGTCACTTCCGGTTATACCGAAAATCCCTATCAACTCGCTTATTTTAAGTGGGATGCTACTACATTTTTTTATCAGGTTTTTGAATTTTACATGTAAAATAGGATGTAAAATTGCAAACATTTCCCTATCTCTAAATTGCATCATTTCTGAGGAATTTTGAACTTTCTTAGAAATCTGGATTCTGCAATCTGATTTTAAAAAAATCATATCATAGCTACTATTGAAGCAATTTTATTTATAATAGTTGAGGCTTTAAGACTCTTAAAAAAATTTCATAAGCATAATCTATTAAGCTACAGGATATCTAAAATATATTACTTCACTAGAAGGTAATCAAACACAGAAAAACACTTTTCAAATGGAACCACCAATATTTTAATAGTCCATCGTATGTGGAATTAAATGCTGCGTCGAACTGTATTAGCGTTCCCTATACCTAACTTTAACAGTTTTTGACTTATGGAACAATTTTAATGGGTCAAATATTTTTAATTTTGTTAAGATAGCATGGAAATGATAAAAAACTTGCATTTTGATATTTACTGTTACTACAAATTTTGTAGTAAAGCAAAGAAAATAGAGTTTCGCAAATGTAAATTCAGAAATTTTAATTGTTCTTTGATCAACATTTTCTTGGAATGGTTGTAATCTTATAGAAGATCAAAGGATGAATTTCATTACTTTGAATTGAAGAAAATAGCCGCTAGTTTGCAACACTCCGGGTTAGCGTGAAAGTGTTTTAAAACCATTGCCTTCGGTATTTGTTACCGACCTTCGTTTTATTTTCTTACATTTTATCTTTTCAAGTTCCAAAAATTTAGGCACAAACCTTCCAAACTTTGTTTTATTCATAGGAGACAAGAGGGGATACATTTTATTGAACACACATTCTCTGCTCTCAACAATTTTAGATCATTCTCTATGAATTAAACTTTTTTTTGCTTTCGTTTTAAATTTGCAGAGAAATACAAAATGCAACTATTTGCTGTTTTCATGATTATATCAACAAAATTAAAACTATTTAACGTAATAAAATTGTAAATTTTTATGAATTAAATAAAAAATATCTCATAGTAATAACTCAAAAAATGTTAAAGATAGATATAGGGAATGCTAATACAGATCGATGCAGCATTTATTTGCACATACGATGGTGTATTAAAATATTGGTCATTCCATTTGAAAAAAAGTACTGTTCAGTGTTTGAATGTTTTCGAGCGGAGTGGTATATTTTAGACAGCCTGTAGTTTAATAAATTATGCTTATGGAATTTTTAAGAACCTTAAAGCCTCAACTACAATATCAATTATTAAAAATAAAATTGCTTCAATAATAGCTGTGATATGATTCTTTGAAAATCAGATAGCAGAATCCAGATTTCTAAGAAAAATCAATATACATATCTCAAAAATGATGCAATTTAGAGATTGGGAAATGTATTGCAATTTTACATATTTTTAAATTTAGAATTCAAAAACGTAATGAAAAATATAGCATCCCATTTAAAATAAGCGAGTTTAGAGCGACTTTCGGTATAACCGGAAGTGATCCCAGGCAGCAAAGTACGTCAATATGACGTCAATTTTAAGTCATTTTGGGACTTTTGACGTCAAGTCACTAATAATTGATGTTATTTATACGTAAGTTTGTCAACTGTTGCAGCTGCAGATCAAGATTGCGATGAGTAACTAGGAAGTTATAAAATAAACATGTTGTTAATAATTGAATGCTATTACGAAATATAGAATCACTTAAAATTTCTCACTTCTGTTTCTTCATTAAAGTTATATTTCTAATTAATATTAGTGCCCCACATTAACGGCACAAAATCAACGGATTAGGGACGTAACTTCAGAGGTCTTTTTGACGTTAAAACTACGTCTTTTTTTAAATCGTAATTATTAATTTTTCAATTAAATTGATTTGTTTAATTGGCAGTATTAGAGAAATAGAATATCTTATAAATCACGTGAATTATTTCAGCCTGATTGGGCCTCATCAGAGATATGTACTAAAAAATTAGTTTTTGAAAGGATAATAATTAAATTATACACTTACATATTTTTGAATTTCCAATAACCCAAAAAACAAACCCTGAAAGAAAACTTTTTGAAAAACAAAATTGAAAGGAACAGGTATGTTTTATCATTCAAAAGGCAAAATGTGACAGTAAAATAAATAACGTAAGTAACTATGGAAACATTGAGTGAAATTTCACTCAAAATTTCACCCAATGTTTCCATAGTTACTAACATTGAGTGAAATTTCACTCAAAATTTCACTCAATGTTTCCATAGTTACTTACGTTATTTATTTTACTGTCACATTTTGCCTTTTGAATGATGAAACATAACTGTTCCTTTCAATTTTGCAAAATACTAGACGGTTTTTCAAAAAGTTTTCTTTCAGGGTTTGTTTTTTTGGGTTATTGGAAATTCAAAAATATGTAAGTGTATAATTTAATTATTATCCTTTCAAAAACTAATTTTTTAGTACATATCTCTGATGAGGCCCAATCAGGCTGAAATAATTCACGTGATTTATAAGATATTCTATTTCTCTAATACTGCCAATTAAACAAATCAATTTAATTACAATTTCATTTGGCAAGAACTACAGCTGTCATTAATTTTTCAATTCAAAAATAACAACTATGCAATAATTATTGCCATCTTCAAAAATTTCTAAGTACAAAATATATTCATAAACTCTTTTTCGTAAAAACAACATATTATCTGTATCCCTGTATGTTGAAAAATAAGTGTTGACTGTGATAACAGAAAAGTGTATAATATGTATAAAAAAATATTAAGAAATAATCTGAAAGTGGTCGATATACACCGACCACTCTATTATAGTTTTCCACATATTATTTAAAAAATGACTGTTAATAATTTTCTGTAATTTTAAATTGAATTGAAATTGCTGCCAATTAATTCGCAAGTGTTAAGTTTGTTTTGAGTTTGCGTGTTGTGGTGGGTCGTGCTGTGTTGCAGAATCAGGTCTTACATGAGACTAATGTTGTAAGTATTGCTTTTATAATTATGTTTTATTCAACTCGAGTGACAAAAATCTCTACTTACTTATTATTATTGTTTTTATCTTTACTGTATTACTAGAACTAGGAGACTAGGCTATGGCCTAGTAAAAAAAAATAAGAAAAAAGGATCGTTGCCGCCACAACAGTTGAGGTTAGGTATGCCTAATCTCAACTGTTGTGGCGGCAACGATCCTTTTTTCTGGAACTGAGTGACTGAACATTCTTTGCAACTTTGATTTTCGTATATTTTATTTGGTACGTTTTCTTTTCTATAACAGAATGTCATACCGTTAACTTTCTAAAAGCGGATTTCCACTATAGACAAAACTGCAACAAATCAGACTCGTGTCGAGTTCGACAAAACTGCAACTCAAATTTTCAAAACTGGAAACATTATTTTTGAGTATGACAGGTGACTGTTTATTTCAACTCAAAATTTTTAAAATGTTTCTTATTTTGGAAATTTGAGTTGCGGTTTTGTCGAACTCGACAGTCTCCGTTTTGTCCGTTTGGTAGAAATCTGCCAAGAAAAGTTATTAAAGTGATATTATTAATTCTAGAGATATTTTAATTTAACCATTCTCATGGCGTTTGTAGGAGTGAAATTTAATGGCTGATGATGTGCAGCTGGAATAGCATTATTGTAAGGAGTGGTTGATTCTAAAGAAGAAAGAAGTCTATTGGCCTCCCTAAAAAACAAATGAACAGGAGGATACAAATACAAGTATGTGCTTTTATAAATTATTTAAAATCAAGCACTAAATCACTTATTATATTTTTAGCTATTTTCGCACTTCTAAAAAAATGGTTTTCTCTGATACATACAGTTTATAGAATTTTATAGTGTTTTATAGAATTGTATATTTATTTTTAATGTTTTATTTCTTTGTTCAAATAGTTGTTTTTGTGCAATAAATTTATGTAATTTATAAGCTGTATTTTTATTGAAATTGCCTTCATAAGTCGAGTATTTCAGTCACAGTTTAACTTTAATCTTCAATTTATTCCTGTAGTAACAATTATAAAAACAATTGTTCCTATGGGAATAAACTAAAGATTAAAGTTAAAGTGACTCAAATACCGGGCCTTAGGGCCGTTTTCATAATAGTGCTAAAGGAGACTTTAATTTAAAGTCACTTTAAGCATAGGAAAACTAATGTGTTTTTATAGGTTAAAGTTACTTTAAATTTAAAGTTCTATTATGAAAACGGCCCTTAGTAATCATGACCAATAAATAACTTTCATTCAACGTCATTTTCACGTGTAAATCTGACGTGCATGAGACGTTAGAACATGACGTCTGTGGCACTCTGTGGGCTGTGACATATTTTCGTCATTTTGACGTTACACTAACGTCTTAAGCTAAGTTCACATGTATTGCGGATACGCAAAATTTTTATTGCGGATCGTTTCTAATTGGTTCAAAATTCAAAATGATCCAATTAGAAACGATCCGAAATAAAAATTTTGCGTATCCGTAAGGGTCTAGGACGATTCAGCACCGCCGTTTCATCGCCGCCGTTTCAGCGCCGTCGTTTCATCGCCGGGACGTTTCAGCGCCAGCCGTTTCATCGCCGACCCATTTCAGCGCCGTAAGGATGTTCGATTCAATAAAAGGGGTGGAAGAAAATTTAAATCCAACTTCCATATATTGTGATTTTGAACAGGCAGCTTTTGGTACAATGACCCAGTGTTTTCCAGATGTTTCTATTAAAGGATGCTTCTTCCATTTATCTCAAAATATGCGAAAACATATAGGCCAGTTGGGCTTATTAAATCGTTACAATAATGACGCAGATTTTTGTTTACAAGCAAAAATGGTGATTGCCTTAGTTTTTGTAAGGATTGAGCACTTAGATAATTATCTTGATGCACTCAATGATGTGTTACCTGAAGAACTTCACCCTTAGATAGACTGGTTTGAAGATAATTACATAGGCCGTATGAATAGACGTGGAAATGGGAGACGACGACCTTTGTTTCCACCAGAAATGTGGAATCTGTATGATCGAACAATAAACAGAAATGATCGTACAAATAATAACTGTGAAGCTGCTCATCGCCGACTACAATCTGAATTAGGAATGACCCATCCAACAATATGGAAGTTTATAGATGGATTGCGCAAAGTCCAAAAGGGGCGCGATACCTACTATGAACAATTAGTGGCCGGAAATCAGCCACAGATGAAATTAAAACAATATCGGGACGCAGACGAACGCATACTCCGTATTGTTACCGACTACGACAACAGAACCGAAGCGGAATATTTAAGAGGAATTGCCCACAATTATCAAATGACTGATTAAAATCTGTTAATCAATATTTAAAATATTTACCGTATTTAGCTCATATCAGATACTTTAATTTTTCATGGCGCTGAAATGGGTCGGCGATGAAACGGCTGGCGCTGAAACGTCCCGGCGATGAAACGGCGGCGCTGAATCGTCCCATTCCGTATCCGCAATGCATGTGAACTTAGCTTAAGTTTTAGTCGCGGCGACGTAAATGATGACTAAAGTTAGATGTCAATATGACGTCACCTTGCTGCCTGGCGACTGGCAGTCAATTTTGCTTTATTTGAAAAGTTCTCTTTGAAATATATCGTCTCTATAAATTTCAAATTTCTATTTAAACCTCTTCCTTGAAAACTTTTAATGAACGTGTTGCGTGAATAACTCTGTATACATTACACAACGTTAACATGATTTATATTTAGTTAAAAAAGACGTATAAAAAATTAGAAATAAAGAGAGATTATTTTTGACACAAAGTTTTTTTTTTAATATGTTACAGATAATAATGCCATATAAAAAAATTTCAACAGGATGATTATCGAGTTCTTATGTCTGTTCAGATAAAACCTTGTTATTCTAAGTTTAAGGTGACGATATGTTAAAAATCATGAGTGAGAAAGACGCGACTACACGCCCAAGATGCCCTAGAAGCTATAGATTGTGAACGCAACCATTATATTTAAAGATTTAAGGTATGTAAAGAGAACTGTTAAAGGGTTTAAAGTAAGATGCAATTAAGGTGACAGTGTACCTCTTAAATGTTTGCCATTTAAAGTAATGCTAAAGCGTCGAATATCTCCCCGTAATGATAAATTTGAATAAACAATTTAAGTAGCGACATCTTGCAATCGCTTTTTGACCTAACATCGCAAAGGCGAATAACCTGGACAGATCGGTTTGGTTTGCAGTGGATTTCTCAAGCTACGGTTCTGCTGACGAAGGTCCAACTAGGCCTGAAACAGCTGTACAGAGCATGCTCGAGGAATCTACTGTAATCAAAACCGATTTGCACAAAAAATTTTTGATAAATTTGGAGTTATGTTAATTGTATTTTCCAGGATTTTCATCACATTTTTGTAGTAATAAATATGATACCAGAGGGGATATTCACGAACTGGAGATAAATGATCGCTCCTAAAAATGACGTCAAAACGACGCAAATCTCGAAAGATTTGTATACAAGTTTGTTAAATGGATCTTTTTACGCACGTCATTGACAAACGGCACTATTAAAATCAATTTTTACATGTAACTATTGTATCTAGGTACATCACGCGTTAGAAATGAAAAAGGAACGTCTTTATACGAATATTTGTAAAGTAAAACTTACGATTTACTATTTGGCTTGAGAGTATTGACGTGTTTCTTACGGAAAAAATCAATGACGTGCGTAAAAAGATTCATTTAACAAGCGTAGTTTTATACGAGAGCCTACGTCACTCTGACGTCATTCTCGGGAGCGATCGTTTCTCTTCAGTTCGAGAATAACTCCCCAGTTATTGCTTATTTACTGAGAAAACTACTATAGATATACATATTTTCTACTAAATATATGAGGTGTGATGTACGAAAAAAGTCAGTTGGGCGCGAAAAACAGTTGATGTAACCCGCATGACAATTACAATTACTTTTGTATTAATAATAATCTGTTGTATTTGAGTGTTAATTATTACTAAAGAAAATTCACAGCGGACGCTTAGCGTATTGATTACCTTACATGAGGTAATTTCTGTTTATTTCATATAAGGTACTTCAGAAATAACTTCAGAATAGCAAGAAGACAATTAAGAGATCGAGAGAATCGATTTGGAATACCTCATAACAGGTTCAAAAACTATTTAACTGATTCTCTATCTCTTATAACATACCAGATCCCCATGCTGGCTCTCGAATTTCAATTAGCCTGTATATGTAGTTTCGATTTTAGTGTCTTCTCTGCTCTTTACAAAACAAAGAGGATACGTTTCCTTTACGCAAAGGGTCTCGCAAAGATATTTCGCCTGGAGTTCCGCCTATGTAATAAAGTATCTAATAATAAAATAAGTTATATTTAAAATTACAAATAAGAAGGTTTTCACCACCAAACATTCTGACATTTCTAGCGGTATACAAAAATTATTTGCAAATTCTTTTAAAATATTACTTCTACCGTGACCGCTAAAATTCATATTATGGTACAACTTCTTTTCATCATGCATGTGCGATTTAATAAATTTTGAACTTCTCACCACATATTAGCCGTTCCTTATCTATTTGTTATCGCAGTAGACCGTGATTTTAAGCTAGTAAGTTGGCTGTCATATCTTAAATTAGACAAATTTAATTTGATGTCATTATACCATACGTCAAATTGTGATAATTCAAATCAGATTGATTAACCGTTGTCAATTTTCAACTTTATACATACATATATCACAAACTCTTTTAAACGGACACTAAATGGCGCATAAACACTTCTGTCAGATCTGTCAATTTTTTAACATTTATAATGTTCAAATTATTTTTAGATAAAAAAAAAATCAAGTTACTTTTTCAGTTTCCGTTGACAACCTTGTTTATTTTGACAACATGTTTATATTTTTCACTTCTGACGAAGCTGTCGAACGACTGCGAAACGTTAAGTGTTTATGCGCCATTTAGTGTCCGTTTAAAAGAGTTTGTGATACAATTTTCATCGGACAAGAACCAGCTTTAATTTATACATATAAATTAGCCGTGAAAGCCACGCATCTCGTGACGAAAAGAAAACATTAGAACATTGCCTAATACGGAGTAAGCTTAAAATCTAAATCGACAAGACATTCATTGTCAAAATTTAGTTTATATACATGAGTACCACATTCTTACTAGCGTTTCACGGCATACTGCATTAACAAATAGATAAGGAATGGATTATATTATAAACGACTTTTAACTGTGTTCTCAATAATTTTGTCATTTTTTTGTTATCAAATTTCACATTGACGATACAAATCCAAAATCATGTTTCATGTATTTGCCAACAATGTAAACAGTTTTTTACGAAGACGCATTGCATTTACGTTTGGAACTTTTTTCTCCGTTAATAATAACGGAGAAAAAAGTTCCAAAGGCGTCATGCACATCTCTGCATTCAGCGCCGCCTGGCGTGGTGATTTGTGAATTAATGATATGAAAATATTTTTTGAGACTCATTGCATGGGAATAATATCACTTTTATGACAATTTATGATTGTAATACATAATACTTGAGCTTCCTGGTATTGAAATACAATGTTCAAGTTCAAATGTACACTAATAATTTTAAAGAACTCGTATTTTCATACCACTAATGTAGAATATGGTCATTGGTGGCGCTGGCTTCGCATGTGCATGGTCCCTATAAGACACTTACTGTTTTTCATTTGACCTAAAAGACGATATTCATAAAAAATATTAAGTGAATTGTTAGCAGAAAGTATAATATTTGACGTACTGTTTTAATTTAATGTGCAGTAAAATGTTTTAGAGTATGAGGAAAACATTTATATTACTTAAAAATGCCGAACCATAGTAAAAATCATCAAAATTCACGTTCATTTATTTACTATTGCTGTTTTAACAAAGTTGTTAAGAATGTTAATATTAGATGCAGAGTTAAATTTTAATTAGAAAATCGGTGCCAAATTTTGATTTAAATGATGATTACATTTCTTATGTACTGGGTCGCAATTGTTACTAAAATTTAAAAATAGAACATTTATTCAAATTGTGAATTATGAAGACATTAAAATAAGATTAAAACAAAATGAAGAGAATTGCAGCTGCCTAATTTGTCACGTAGCGCGCTTTCGTCCTTCCTCTCGAGCTTCTGAAAACATTCCATTTGGGTCTGTGATTAAGAAACTTCTTATGGACGGACCAACAAATAAATTACACGTGAAACCACCTTGCATTAAATTATCCAAACTTTGCAATACAAAATTTCATGGAGAGGAACAAAGCATTCTCGTATGTACACACACTAAAACTATACTGGGTGTCTCTAAACCTAATTGAAACCACAGATAGTAGTCAAAAAAAGAAGCAAAATTTGTTATACAACAATAAGGAAAAAGTAAATAATAACTCCGGTAAAAATCAGTTTTCGTTTTCAAAGAATTTGTTTTAGTAAAGCTGTCTCAGCTGCACAGAATTGGTGTTTTTTGTGGCCATAAACGAATAAATGCCCAGACGTGTCTGTTGCGGTAGGTCATGTTTATCCTTCGTAAAAGTATTTCGCCAGGATTCTAAATAAAAACGTCTTCACGCGGCGCGTTCCTTATTGCAATTACTTATTACTATTTTATTTATGCTTATTGATTTAAAGTAAAATTTAAAAGCAAACTGAATTCGTAGCACAATAATACATTTCAGTTTTATTTGTTTCATTTTCATGACAGTACATCGATCTTAACAATGTAAACTGCAAAATGTTATGTTTATGTTTATTAATAACACGAAAATAAATGTCTACTAAAAATGTTGATAATTAATTAAATCCAAGAAACGAGTGGCTTAATTAGTTGTCGTGATGAAAATTTGATTCTGGTTTAAAATAATTCTGAATTTTCAGAAACGTGTTGAAAATTAGTTTCTACAAGAACTCTTGGGTTTTCTTGACACCAATATCGATGATTGTTTCTATTAAAGATGACATTAGTGCCGAAAGTGCACTCGTCGGCCCAAATAATTTTTTGAAAAAAAATTGGGTCCTCTTGTATTTTGTTTGAATAAAAATTACAAAAAACCTGTCTTCGCTCAGGATCATTTCTTTCTAAACCATGTACTTTCTATAGAGTCGCACTGCTTGACTGCTGTTCTTATTGCATTCAAAATAAACTTGCAATAAGTTAGTCAACTGGTTATTATCCATTGTAACCAACAATTTTGTACAACTTTTAAACTCTAATAAACCAAACTTCCCGATAAATCTGTTTTTTTTTTTAAGGAAACAATAGGCCATAAAGCAAGAAGAACTCGACAGTTTTAAACAATAACTGTAATGAACAATAACGCTCAATGATATTGTTTTCACGGCACACTTGTACATTTTTATAAAAAGCACGTTTCGCGTAATAAACTATTTTTCTACAAACGCTATTAAAAATTGAATTTTTAATCATGGTATACTTCAATTAAAAATGTAAAATTATGACAGGCGCGTATTAAAAGTGATTTACTTTTAACGCAGTGTTAAAAAATAAAGTTGACAGTAGTTTGACTATGAAGATTATTAAAAAACAATTAAACTAAACATACATTATGGTGTTTTTAATAATCGAAATTGGTAGTTGACTGGAATATCAAAAGTTACTGTGCAGAGTGTTTTGAAAAAGCACAAACTTCATCCCTACATTCCTCAGAAAGTACATGGTTTAGAAAGAAATGATGTGAATTTTTTTCACATAGCAAACTTACATTTGCACACTCAATTCTTTCATTAATATTTTCTGCAATATTTGCTGGTCAACACTTAAAAGTGTTGCACATTATTGAATTTAGAAAAAGTAACTCTACGAGATACAACAATAAAATATATACAGAGCCATTCAAAAAATAAAAGTTGACAGTCGTTTGACCATGAAGGTAATAAAAAAAAAAAAATTTACTAACCACACTTTATAGTGTTTTTAGTCTCAATTCATTTGCCTCTTTGCTTTTTAAAATTAGTCCATAAATAAAGGAGTTATGGCTTGGGGCGTTTTTTGGAAGACACCCTGTATAAAAACTCAATTATATTTTGTAAAATGCTCTTTAAACCTTTTTCTTGACATTACAATCAACAACATATTTTAATTACTATTAAACAACTATTCAAAGTAGTTTTGATTTGATGAGAATAGGAAATTGAAGATTATTTTCCACACTCCTCTCAATTAAACATTTCTTCATTGTATTTTGAGGTCCTACACCATTCACGTAAATTTGTATGTAGTTTTGGCATAACAAGTCAGAAAGTCCTCTAACATATCTTCAGTCCGAAGGTATTTCAGGTCAATCGGGTGGTCCTTCAGAGCTTGACGCGTATGTCGATATGTTTCGAACAACAATGAAAACATGGGTTCCGAGTGAGTTTACCAGCTCCTTGGTTATCGTTAAATAAATCGACATGGCTCAGCTCTTCAAATTCCAATTCAATTAGGAATTTAATTGAATAAACAAATTCCTTCGTAGCATCGGAATTTCGGATTTAGGCATTTATTTCGGAGTATTGTGCTCTTCTGGTTCACAGCTATTTTGTTTTCCTTGAGTTTCATTTAATTCGACTTTGTTCTCTTAGTTCTAGCTGAACGTTACTTTGTAAGTTATATTGTTTTGCGGGACGACATCTTCTTCAAGTAAGAATCTTTCTGGGACGTCTTGGCTCTCGTTGGCTCTCCCGAATAACCTAATAACAGGGAATTAAATGCTTACAGAAGTTCTTTATTCGGGAGAATAAGAACCGTTTTCGGTTATTAGACCAATTACTCATTTCCGTTTTATTTGATTTGCATTTTTGGTAGGTTTTGACTGTTAATATTATTGTGGGCGGAGATAATTTTCAATTATTTCTTAAACCACAGTCTCTCTTTTACTTTTTTTTTTTTAGTGTTAATTTTGTTATTTTTAGATAGTATTAGTAGTATAGATAATATGATCAGGTAGGTAGGTAGGTAGCTGTTAGATTTCAATGTAGTTTTATATAAATATTAAATTGCACTGAAGATGGCAGCTTAGCTGCCGAAATACGTATCTACGGATATAAAATTATTGTGGGCGGAGATAAATTTCAATTATTAAATTTTATGGATAAAGAATACCTCACATCATCCACTACAGTCGTCACGCAATCATTGTGACAAATGTACGTGACATATGTATGTGGTGAACAAGATCTAATACTTCGTAATACACGTAACTGAAACAGAGAAGACGTTAGCTTTTCGATCGTACAAATTTTACAGGACAGATTGGATCTTTGGGGTTAAACCTTAAATCGATGGATGAGTGATTTTTGTTCATCATAATGACATTTTATGTTAAGATGCCCCATTCGATCATGCCATACAGGCTGTTACAAATTCGAGGTTCACCATTGGGATCTCGGAAACGGTAAGAGATACGAAATCGCATCCTTAATTAATAATTTGAAACAGCTGGAAATACAAGATATTGTTGAAAAGATCACTCCAAAGAGAAACATGGTATGCAGTGAAAACAAAAACCAGAAAAGTTTTATTTTATAAAAAGTGAGCAAATAAAAATCAGATTAGAGTAGGCGGTGCAAAGAAAATGTATGCCTGTGATTAACTGAATTAATTAATGTAATACATTCATGGACTGTCAAATTTATTGACTTTTTATTTAATCACAGACATACATTTTCTTTGCACCGCCTGCTCTAATCTGATTTTTATTTGCTCACAGTTTATATCACAAAAGCTGATTTTAGTAAAATTTTTAGATCTAAAAATGAATGTTATGAAACTAAGAATGACGTAAATTAAAAAATTTATTGTGGTTTTAATAACAAGTAATTCAGTAATAACGAGCGAAATTTCCTTCCAATAATATCCAGAAAGACAACTACAAAACAATAGTTGATCAAATTAAATTATGCGCATGTCTTTAGAAAACTCGTATCTTAAAAGATATTATTGCTCGAAGAAACATTCTTTCTTGTAGTCTCATAATTTTAAACATTTTAAAAACAACTATGAATTACCTCTTCTAATAAAATTCTTCATTCTCATCATCATTAAGGCGATCTCGACACGTTATTCGAGTTTTATGAAAATATCCATAAAGTGCAATGTTTCTATCTAACTTAATAATATTGTTCTGTATGGATGGCATCTTTCTGGGTATTATTTATCTTTCTGGGTAAATTTATCTTGCTATTACTAAATTTTTGTCAGCACAATACTTTTTTAAATTTACAAAAATGAGAGATTTTTAAAGACATAATTTCTTGTAATACTCTTTTGCTTTAATCACAAAAATGTATAATTTAATTACGAAAATAATTAAATACTGCGTCATCGTCATTGTTGGAAGTAAATTTCTCTTGCTATTACTAAATTGTTGTTGTCAGCACAATACGTTTTAAAAGTCGTCTTTCTTGGATTCACATCCTTCATTTTTATATCTAAAAATTTTTCAAAAATCTGTTTTTGTGATAAACGAAATAAAACTCCGGTATATCAAACTTTTTTTGGTTTTTGTTTTCACTGCATACCATGTTTTTCGTTGCAGTGTTATTTTCAACAATTTCTTGCATTTCCAGCTGTCTCAAATTATTAAATAGGGATGTGTGATATATGGAAAAGCATCGGAGAAAATAGATCTATTCATTGGTATTAAAACTCAATGTAGCGCCCATAAGAAAAAATGAAGTTGATGATGGTCAGAACGAGACGAAACGTTTTAAGTAATATCTAATGATATCATCGTAAAGAGCTTAAAAAAGTGCCTGTAGAATGTATTAATTTTGTTAAGATTCCTGCAATAATAACTAATAATAATAAAAAAATAAAAAAGAAAATTACGTTTTCTTGTTTTTTGGAAATATTTCAAAAACTACAAATCGTAGAAGAATTTTCAGAACAGAATATTATTCAGCACCAAAATACGCAACTTTTCCCCAATTTAACCGACTTCGTATATCTTACCGTTTCCGAGATCCCAATAATGAGCCTCGAATTTGTAACAGCTTGTATACCTTTTTCAGAACGTTTGTCAATAATTTTGGCAGCAAGTGCATGTGGCTGGTGCTCTCGTATGTAGAATAGATCTCCTTCTCGGTCTGCGATGATCCTTACGTTCCCTTTTGAATCTTTTTACGATTGCTCGTTCTTTTGTTAAAATTTTTTTTTTTACCTGTGGTGATTGCCCAACGGGGCCCTAAGTCAAAGACTTGTCAGGACCTCAGGAGCGGGAGTGTAAATTGTTCCATGGCTTTGTTACTTACAACCTTCTCGCCGTTTAAGGGAAAACAGTGTCGAATTTTATCCCCAACACTGAAGGGTACCTGAAGTCGATACCGGCCACCCCCGAGAAAAATCCCGAGTGCGGTTCGAACCGACGACCATGCGATTGCAAGGCCGGTTCTCTTATCACTGGACCGTTCAGGCGTTTAACTTGATTGCCGTTATTAACTATTTTAGCGGTTTGTCCTTAATTCCGGAACAAATAGCGTGTTTTCCAATATTATGTTTTTGTGGCGATTGTTCACTGAAGCAGTTGTAATTTTTACATCATCTTTGGCAGCAACTTGTGTGTCGCTTCCATTATATAGAAAGCTTCAAATCGCTCGAGACATTTGTCAGTTTCAGAAAAAGTAGTCTGTCATGGCAAAATTGCGGCTTTTGTCTTGTACGAAATTGGCGTGATGGCATCAGTGATTATCTGTAGCGTTCATTGAAAGCGTTTCTTCAGCAAATTTTTCCATTGGGCCGGTTCTTTCATCTCTTGATAAACTAACTGACGGATAACCACCATGGAAACAATTAATAAAAATCAGTCAATCATTATAAGGCACTGTATTTCAGTCACAGTTTAACTTTAATCTTCAGTTTATTTCCATAGTAACAATTATCGAAAGAATAATTTCTATGGGAATAAACTAAAGATTCAAGTTAAACTGTTACTGAAACATCGGGCTATAAAAATCAAGTTATTCGACGAATAGCCTTAACGGGAAGATGGAAAGACCGTTAGTAGTATACCTTAAAAATGAAAAAAAAAAAAAAAAAAAATTAACTATCACTCCAAGTCGTTTGGGTGGCTCGGAAACGGAACCTGAATGACATAATGAATGACGCACCTCCACCTACCCTTCAAGACACAACCATCCCAACTCGAAAATTTTGAATAGCATGCCTCTACTTGTGATATATCAATTAAAAGCATTTTTTAGACTGCATTAAAAATTAAGAATTTAAACATTTTTGTATTTAGTTTCTTTTTCAACTATTCAACCAAATTATTCTTTGTTACTGTCGAAAGCTTGTTTCAAGATCTTTCCATGAATGTATCTCAAGCTTAGGGGTGCCATGTGAAATTTCAAATTTGGGGAAGGTGCCGCAGCGGAGAGGGTATGTCGGGCTATATCGTTCTCTACGATAATGTAGTTTCCTCATCAAACCACCTAAACGGTTGAGTAATTATTCATATTTTTTTGCCATTGCAACTTTAAAATTGTCACTTTAAAATGGTGACAGAAATAACATATGTATTTACTCCTAAGGGAGAGAAAATGATTTGCTCTCTAGGGAGTCTTCTGTTACCTACCTTTATTACCTACCCAGTTGACTTTGTATATGATGCGAACGCTGGGGGAAAGTCGTTGATGTTAAAGAAAAACTACATGGAATTATGCCCAACTCAGTGGAGACGGGGTGGGCTACAAATGGATTGTCGATAGCTCGATACCTGGATGTAAAAGGGGCACCACCTACCGAAAAGGTTCCAAGTAGTACGGTGAAAAACGCGGCACCGCTAGGACTTCACACGTTGTTGAAAGCGCTCGAGATTCCCTCAGGTTTAAACCTGCAAAACGTATGTGTCTGTCACACACCCTGTATATAGACGCAACTGTCAGTTACCCTGTATGTTGAGGAGAAATAAATAAAAACTACGATATACGGCGATACGGTGTTTATTAAAACGCAACAGAAATGTGGCCCAAAATACGAGCGAAACGCTCAGAAATCGAATACAGAAACGGGCTTAACAAAACGCTCGATATAAATTGTTACGTTAAATAATTCAGGATTTACAAGGCGTAAATTAACGCGAAATTACCGGCAAGGATATCCGGTTCACAAAATAACGTACAATCATCTCTGTTAAAAGGACAGTAAACGCAACTTCAAGAACGAAAATTTACATGCACATAAACGTAGGTTCTGAAGGAACCAAAGCCTTCGGCAGGTAAAAACTGTGTGCGGTGGCACAAAAGGTACCCAACAATTAACGTAATGTAACGTAACGCAATAGATACAGAGGGTTAGTACAATACTAATCTCGAATCCCACCAATTCTACGTTATGTTCGACCTGGAAGGGCTGCGGCACACGAAACTTGTTCAATACAGATCAGCAGCTCCTTCTAGAGTTCCAAAACGGTGAACGAAGGTGTTATGGTAGAAGAGGCTCTCGGAAACGGTGGTATCCATGGCAAAACTCGTTCGGGAAGAACCAAACGGTTACGTCAAGGTCACAAAGAAGTGACGCAGATTTTCACAGCTTAACCCTCCCGTAGTTGCCCTTGAAGAGAAATGAGCTAGAGCGAAAAGAAACTGCTACGCTTCGGCTCGATAGCACGTAGCGTCCTCAAACAAAATTCAACGAACACAGACTTTATCTGCTATAAAAGCACTGGATTAACACTTCCAGAAGTTGTTCACGAACGATAAGATCCCCAACAGCCTTTGAGTGATCAAACTCAAAACTCAGGCTCCAAAATAAGTTCCAACGAAAATGCGACCACTGTTCCTAAAATTGAAATAATTTGTAAAATTAAAGTGTCATTACAATAACAAATAGTTTTCTTTACGATTTAATAAAATCAAACTTATTCGAACAGCACAATGTTGTGAATAACATACGAAAAACCATTGGTTCATTTTTCTTCTAAGTTGTCATTTTTGAGTTCGCGTGGACCAGACACCACTCTCCCTCCACAATTCAATTTTAACAGTGGACAATAACATCAAAGGCGCCGACAGTCAGTTATTCTTTTGGTCGCTTATTATTCTGTATAAATTCTCACTTATAATACCATAATAATAATAAGTAGTCAAAGTTATGTCGAATATTTTTGTGGTGCTCTCACGAATGTCTCATTTGAATTCGCAAGCGTGAAAAACATGAGTGAGACCACCACAAAAATATTCTACTTAACTTTGATTACGATTGGTATTCGAGGGGACTATTCAATGAACCAAATCAATGATTAAAATAAAACATTTCACAAATCTTCGCAAACATTTCGCAAATCTGCGACACAAGATTTCATTTTCATAGCAACCGGTAAATAAATTTGTGTTATTTGATTTTTTTTCTGAAAGCAGTTTTAAATACTCACTGCAACCACTAGTGGAATACTCAGTTATATTTTCACTAGTGAAATACTCGCTGGAATTTGCTAGGCTACGAAAGTAAATATCTGCTATTTTATTGGTTAATATTTGAAAAATGACAGGTGAATTGAATAGTCGCTGTAATGCTAGATCATGGGCAAAATTTCGAACTAAAGTTTCTGTTACAAATATTCTACTGTATTTTGTGGTGTATTCTTTTGCAGGTATTTAGATGAAATAACTACATAAATAAATTCCGGAGTGTTAAAAAAAGTAAAGCAAACACGCAAAAAGATGAGTTACATCATTTGTTACGTAGACATTTTTATGACCGCTTTGTTTTACGCAAAGTTTCGCAATAAACTGCGCATCAAATAACTTGATTTATTACCGCGATTCGGACCATTTCCATTTTAAAGAGGAAAATGTTAAAAAATTTTGCTTGTGAATGTAATTTATTTTTGCAAATTTTTACATATGTATTACTGAATTTAAAATAAACTACTCAAAAAATAAAAGTAGTCATCCTTGTTTGTTTTGATATACATGTGTTTAGCACGGCTGAAAATAAACAAGTAATACATATATATGCTAAGTCTTACTTAAAAATTTTAAGTGTAAGCGATCTAAAATTAGGACAAAGGTCGGTGCAACCTGCAAGGAAAGAGGAAAAACGAAGCGTGTTGTTTGTTGTTATGTGACAATTATTGGACTAATTTCTTTTTTTTACCTTAGGATTTCTCGGTGCAGCCGGGAGAGATCGGACAGTTTTATTTGATTATTGAGATTGAATGCATGTTTGTTTTGTATCAGAATTTATGAAGTGTTAAATCAAAATACACAAGGCTTCGATAAATGATTCTAACATCGCATTACCTCTGATAAACAAAGGAACATGAGCCATTAACCACCGATACTGAACGCAGTCATTGGTAGCGTCATCGGTCTTAAATAATCAAACATCTTTTTCAGAAGCTTACGAGCCCAGAATCATATCGTTTGGCCCATTTTACATTTTACAGATAATTTTTTAAATAATTTAATACGCTCACTATCCAATGATCCATATGTGGTTCATGCTGCTCTTGAACCACAAGTCCGTGACTCATATGTGGGTCAGAATCATGGTTCTCATTTCTAAAAATGTATTACTTGGACGTGAAAATAATAACCATCTGATTTTCAAGGGACTCAAGAAGACCATTTGAAAAAAAATCATTGAGCTATCTGATACCGTTCTGTTTCAAATAATTTTAAAAGAGTCGCGTGACCCATATATGGGGCTGGAAAATCTTTGTAGCGGACATATAGCGATCTAAATTAAATTGCTATATGGACAGTGTAAGTGTTAATTTAATTTATAGACATTTATTATTGCTAAAACTGTTTGAAATATTGTTGAAAACCTTGAAAATTATGATTAAGAGACATTAATCTGAAATACTTCTTTAGGTTTGTAAAACAAAATTATTTAAAACGTGACTTGTAAAATCCTAACTTGTGTAAAATAACTTTAGATAATTAAACTTTATTATAATAATAATATAAAACTTCAACTTGATTATTCAGATACAAAGAATCGATAATGCACTCTTCTCGAATTGTAAGTTAGGAATGCCTCTCAGTAGTAGGGATAGGCCGATTCTGGAACCTCCTCCGACCTTGACGGAAAAATTCAAGGTCAAGGTCGGAGGAGGTTCCAGAATCGGCCTATCCCTGACGTGACCTTCGCCATAACCTTGACATGGAGGAGGTTCTACTTTCAAGGTCAAGGTCGGAGGAGGTTCCAGAATCGACCTACCTCTGACCTTCACCATAACCTTGACGTGGAGGAGGTTCTAGGTTCAAGGTTAAAGTCGGAGGAGGTTCCAGAATCGTTCTTGAGGTGACCTTGAAATGACCTTGAAATGACCTTGAAATGTCCTTAAAATGTCCTTGAAATGTCCTTAAAATGTCCTTGAAATGACCTCGAGGTAACCTTGAAATGACCTCGAGGTAACCTTGAAATGACCTTGAAACGACATTGAGGTGACCTCTGAACGACCTTGAGGTGACCTTGATGTGACCTCGAAATAACCTTCAGGTAACCTTGATATGACTTTGAATGTAACCTCTTGAGGTAACCTTGAAATGACCTTGATGTGACCTTGAAATGACTTTCTGGTAACCTTGAAATGACCTCGAGGTAACCTTGAAATGACCTTGAGGTGACCTTGATGTGACCTCGAAATAACCTTGAGGTAACCTTGATATGACTTTGAATGTAACCTCTTGAGGTAACCTTGAAATGACCTTAATGTGACCTTGAAATGACCTTGATGTGACCTTGAAACGACCTTGAGGTGACCTCGGAATGACCTTGAGGTGACCTCGAAACAACCTTGATCTAACCTCGAAGTAACCTTAACATGATCTTCAAACCACTTTAACCTTAAAGTATGTAGCATACATAAGGAGGTGTATAATTTCGTACCTACAGATGAAGCGTGACACTCACGTTGAGTTAACCTATTGTATTGAACGTGATCGAAGTAACAGTTCTAAAAACATGTTTGAGTGTAATCAGTGCGGAAAAGAATTTACGAGAATTGATAATAAGAATCGACACATGCGTACAGCATGTCACGGTAAACGTTTGAAATTAAATGAAGCCGGTCCATCCAAAGTTCTTGACCCCGTGAACGTTGTGAAATGTGATGTGTGCGAAATATACGTTAACAGAAAGTGTTTGTCGGCACACCTACGCAGTAATTCACATAAAAGCAATGCTTTTGTAATTGTTGATAATGGTGTAGAAAAGATAGCGGGTGCATTCGGTGATAAAATTGTTTCGTATCGTATCACGGAACCCTACAACTATGTGGACGTTGACGACTTTACGTATAATATTCAAGAAAAAGTATTAACTTTGGTTCATAGTATATTGGATATACATAAAGCGTTAAAATGGAATGTGGAAATTTTCGGAGTGTATTTCTTGGATTCTAAACAAAGTACCGAGATAAAATCTTTCAATACCAAAAATAAAATAACTTGTTTTGGAACGGATATATATAATATATATCGGGACTTCGTGAATGAAATTCATGCTAAAATGTCAGAATTTCAGGAGCGAGATTCAGGTAAAGAAAGTAATTAATATATTCTTTTGGAATAATGTATAATGTTGTAAATATTGTTGTAGGGTGGACTTTGTGCAGAATTTTGTATATGGAAGTCAACATTAATAAATATAATCCGTTGAAAGCATCCAGCTTCATGTCATTACCGGCTTCAATAAGTGCGAAAAAAGCAGTGATAAACGTTAGAAATAATGACAACGCTTGTTTTGCCTGGGCGATAACATCAGCGATGTGTCAACCGACAGGTCTTCCTCAAAGGATATCTTCGTATCCCCATTATGACACGGTAGCAGATTTCACAGATTTAGAATTTCCACTGAAAGTTTGTGATGTAAAAAAATTTGAAAGTCAGAACAATATTTCTATAAATGTTTATGGACTTGCTTCCCATTATAACGGTAACGTTATAGTCTATGAAGTTGTAGGACCGTTACATTTTACTAAAAATCGAAAAGATATTCATATAAATTTGTTATTGGTTGATGACGGTAACGAAAATACTCACTATTGTTGGATTAAAAATTTATCGCGTTTAGTGTCAAAACAGACGTCACACCACGGTCACGAGAAATATATTTGTGAAGGATGTTTAATATACTTTCCATGTGTAGAAAAATTGCAACGACACGAAAGAGAAGATTGTAAAATTATCAAAACAATTTTACCATCAGCAGAGTTAAAAATAAATAAATATGGTGAATCTATCCCAGAAAATATATTACAATTTGAAAATTTTGAGAAGCAATTGAAACTGCCCTTTGTTGTGTACGCTGATTTCGAGGCTTTACTAAAACCATTAGATAGAGTTGAACCAACTCCAGATAAGTCTTTCACAGTTAAATGTTATGAACACGAACCTCATTCTTTTGCGTATTATATTAAGTGTAGCTTTAATAACAATTTGTCAACATTAAAGTTATATCGCGGACAAAATGCTGCTACTGAGTTTATAAAATCGTTAGAAAAACATATTAAAGAGATTTATGATAAATATTTAAGTAAAATTAAACCAATGCTTGATTTAACACGAGAAGAAAAAGAGGCCTACGACAGCGCAACGATGTGTCATATTTGTGAAAGACCAATATTGGATGTTAAGGAAAAAGTCCGTGACCATGAACATTTAACTGGAGCGTTTAGAGGAGCTGCTCATTCGGTGTGTAATGTTAATTTTAAAAAGACCAAAATTCATACCAGTTTTCTTTCATAATCTTTCTAATTATGATAGTCATTTATTTGTGAAGACGATGGCATTAGAAGGAGAGGACGTTGATGTGATCGCGCAAAATAAAGAAAAATATATATCTTTTTCGAAAATAATACACGTAGGGGATAAGATAGATTGTAAAGGAAAAAAGCGCAAAGTTTATTTCAAAATAAGATTTGTAGATTCTTTTCGTTTCATGCAATCGTCTTTGGAAAAATTAGGCTCATACTTGGAAGATTGGCAATGTAGGGAAATTAGGAAATATTTCAATGATGATGAAATGTTTAAATTAGTACGCCAAAAAGGGGTTTTCCCATATTGTTTTATTAACTCATTCGAGAAATTAGATTATCCCACCTTACCTTCCAGAGAAGAATTTTATGACGTGCTTTATGATGAACACATTAGTGATGAAGATTATGAAAGAGCACAGCGCGTTTGGAATTTATTTAATTGTAAAAGTATGGGTGATTACAGCGATATATATGTAACATCAGATATTTTATTATTAGCAGACGTATTTGAAAATTTCAGAGATCTTTGTATTGATAATTATAAACTTGATCCTTGCCATTTTTTCACAGCTCCGGGATTAAGTTGGGAAGCAATGTTACGAATGACGAAAATTAAGTTAGAATTATTGCAGGATGTTGATATGTTACACTTTTTCAGAATGGGTATTCGTGGTGGAGTGAGCATGTGCACTAAAAGAATTGAAAACGCTAATAATAAATTTTTACAGAGCTTTGATTCAAGCAAGGCAACTAATTATTTACTTTATCTTGATGCTACAAATCTCTATGGGCATGCGATGTGTTCGAGATTTCCATGGGGAGAATTTACTTGGTTAAGCAGAGAAGAAATTAACAATCTTAACATTTCAGAATTAGAAGAAAATTCAGATGTTGGATACGTATTCGAAGTAGATTTGGAATATCCGACTTATTTACATGAAAATCACAACGATTTACCGTTTTGTCCGGAAAACATAATTCCACCAAAATCAAAATATAGTAAACTTATTCCAAATCTCTGTAACAAAACCAAATACATAATTCACTATTTAAATCTAAAGCAATGTTTGGAACATGGTTTAACATTAATTCAAATCCACAGGGCAATTAAATTTAAACAGTCTCGTTGGTTAAAAATATATATAGACTTTAATTCACAGAAACGAGCTGTAGCGAAAAACGAATTTGAAAAAAATTTTTACAAGTTAAATAATAATAGTGTCTTCGGTAAAACCATGGAAAATGTTGAGAATCGCGTCGACATTAAATTAGCTACCAAGTGGGAAAGTCATAATCGGAGACCGGGAGCTGAATCATTGATTGCTAAACCGAACTACAAATCGAGTAAAATTTTTAGTGATCACCTGACCGCAATAGAATTAACCAAAGTACAAGTAAATTATAACAAACCTTTATACGTAGGATTTTGTGTTTTGGAAATATCGAAAACAGTAATGTACGAGTTTTATTATAATTTCATAAAACGAAAATATAACAATCATGCAGCTCTATTATATACCGATACGGACAGTTTAATATTATCCGTTAATACTGGTAATGTGTACGAAGACATAAAGCAAAATTTAGATAAATTTGATACTTCAAATTACCCAACAAATAACATTCATGAAATGCCTCAAACTGAATCAATTATTGGAAGATTCAAAGATGAATACGCCGGACAAGTAATAGAATCGTTCGTTGGTACAGGTGCGAAAGCCTATTGTGTAAAGCTTACTTCAAAATGTACTAAGAAAGCGAAAGGTGTTAAAAAATATGTTATAGATAAATATTTAACTGTGGATGACTACAAAGAAATTATTGAACGAGATGGTTTCATTTTCAAAAAAATGTACGTGTTTCATTCAGATTTTCATACGGTGTACACAGAGTTGAAAAATAAAGTTGCATTATCATCGAAAGATGATAAACGTTATATTTTGGATGACAAGATTCATACTCTCGCATGGGGTCATTATAAAATTGCTGATATAGAAAGAGATAGAAAACTGAAAGAATTAATTGAAGAATTAGAAAAGGAATTAGAAAAAAGTAATACAAATAGTAAATAGATTAAATATGTTTCATTTATAATAATATACTACAAAGTAAATATGTTATTTCGTAAAATATATTTATTGTAAATAATGTATGTTTCTAATTATAGTTAATAAAAAGTTATTATAAAACATTGCGTTTTGGTATCCAAGCATTATGTTTAGAACTTAATCCTAAATAACTAACTAGTGCTTTATTACCTTTTTTTCTCAACACATTAATTAAATATACATCAGGATGTTTCACTTTTTGTAATTCGTACTCATAAAACCCACCAAGTATAGCTTCACCGTCAGCGTCTTTAATTAGGTATGTTCGGGGATTAGTATTCTGCACTGATGAAATTGTAAATATTTCGTTAGACCAATTTGGAGTGTACATTTTCGCAAATGCTTGTCGATATTTGCTGATGCGCACATGATCTCCAACTTTAAATTTTGCACTTCTTGGATCCACAATTTTAATATTGCTGTAGACGGACTGTAAAATAGTTTTCGCATTTCTTTGATTTATCTTACTAGGTTTGTAACCCGTCGTACTGTGAACTGTGTTGTTGTATTCTTCGATTAGTTGTGGTAATAACTTGAACCAGCTGAAATTTCCTTGCATGCTAAATTCTTTCCACATTTTGTGTTTTAATGTTCTATTAAAGCGTTCAACTATCGAACTTTTTAAATTAGAATATGTGCTGTAGTGATTAATTTTATACTTCTTCATTAAATCTTGAAAGTCTGCATTGTAAAATTCCTTTCCGTTATCTGTTTGCAGATTTCTCGGTATAGAATTTCTACCTTCAGATAAGATTGTTTGAAAAGCTTTGGTTACTTCTTTACCTGTCTTGTTTTTTAATGCTATTCCCCAAGCAAATTTAGAAAATGTGTTGATCACAGCCAGAATGTACTTGTATCCTTTGTTTATCTTTGAATAAGGAAGCATTTCAATTAAATCTGCTTGGAAGAGATCTCTGAGACCTTTTATTATAACTCGACGACGGCGAAAGTTTTTCCTTGCTGGTTTGTGCAGTTCATCGACAACATCACGTTTTACAGTCGATGATAGATTAGACATTTTCAGTTAGAACTCGTTTCCTTATAATGAATTCAACAAATAATGCAGCTCCACAAACTATAGCTGTGCAAGAAAACGAGATTTTATCTCCCACATTCAACGTTCTTCCAATTAAAGTATCAGTACAATTTATACCGTTGATATATACTTCCCTGTTCCAAGGTTTATGAAAAATTGCTTTTTTAACCACGCAAGTTTCTTGAATCGTATACGTCGTTTGATTACCTCTATTTGAAAGAATAAATTCGCCTTGGTCATTTATCTGGTCACTTTGAAAATCTAATAATGTTTCGTAAAATAATTGTCTAGAAATAATATGTTTGAGAACTGTATGTTTAGTAATGTGCCTTCCAAACTTATCAATGGTCATTGTGAACTGACCAACAAAGATGTGAAACTGAAGAATGACCTCGATATCATCCAGCTAAATACTTAAAATTTACGAAATAATTTTGGCTTCTTTCAATTCTTCGATAATAGCTATAATCTCATTGGTATGTCCTGTATGACCTGCAGATTCTGATGCTTTCAATAAACGTAATCGTTCTACTAATTCATTAGCATTATCCCAGTATTGATACTGTGTACAACTGTTAGGTATAAGTTCTTTTTCTAAAGCTCCACCTGTTTTCCAGCTTCGAGCCCACCAAACGTTTGGTGGTTTTCCCTGCATTATTGGTTTTATAATATGTGTATACTTATATCCTTTACTTGCAGATATTCGGCCAGAAGGATTATAATTTACTTTAAATGCATGAGTTCTTCTCAATATATCTCTATAGTCACGTACATCGTGAAATGTAAATTTCTCAGGAGCTTTCTTAAAAATCAGTTCATATAAACCTTTTGTACCTTTATATGTTAAGTCTCCTATTACAAGATCACGACCATCAAACGCAACTTCCGCGGCACCAATAAACAATTTCTCATCATGTTTTCTTACACCGTATTTGGTGTCAAATTCATTTTCCACATCAACATTAAATCGTGTAATATAATCACGTGGTAACGGATCAATTTGTTGTAAAGCAGCCTGTACCTCTGGTGATTGTAATTTAGATTGTAGTATTGATTTCCGTTCTTGTAAAAGAGTACGAGCATGAGCTTCGGATTCGTCTAAAGGGACACTACTGCTATCTGTATGAAACTCTTCAGCTTCTTCATAAGCAGATTTTGATGGTGGAGATTCAGGTTCTCCATGAGAGATGTCGTGAATTTCTTCTTCTTCTAAGATGGAAGGTTGTTTCTTTCCAATTTCACGACCAACTGGTGTTGAAGTACTCACATCATGCTTTTCTGACCATGTAATTTGTGATGAAGGATCAGATTTTAATTTAAAAAGAGGTCTTTTTCGTATGAAAGAACTTTTCGGGTCGCCTTTAAAGCCTTTTTCACTGGCTTCGTACGATTGTTGCTCTTCTTTTGTAGGTAAAATACTGCGAACAACATCTAGCTTATTGACAATATCTCTTAGTGGTTCCACAATAGGTGAATAAGTCGCCTGAAGGTATTTTTTTGATTGCTCAATATGATGTTTTGATCGTTCGATATCGGACTTAAGTGTTTTTAATTTAGTACGCAAACTTTCACGTGCAGTAGCTAATTCAGCTTTAAGTTTATTACTCATAGCGCATCCGTTTCCTTTAACGCCTTTTACAACACTGAAGAACAATGTTAAAATGTAGTGGTTTTAAAGGTTTATATAATTGTCGAATCCTTTACGATATCTACCTCCTTTGATAGTACAGTCAGTATCAATAACTAAAAAACCAAACGGTTCCTTCCAACAAGCGTAGCATATATCACGAAACTGGTCAAAGGTCATGTCTCCATACACATGATCATCAAAAACATGTTTTAGATTTGTAGAATCTTGCCGAAATAACACTAAGAAATTACAATTATCACGAATCATTTGTTTTGGAATTGCACTATAAGTTTGACTTAAATAAAAACAATCGACATTTTTATGGCGTCCAAAAGAGAAGTATTCTTTAATTACATTTTGTGTAGTACATTGAACGTCATCAAAAACAACAACTGAATATTCTTTTACATTTGCAGGGGATACCATCTTATCAGTATCAGAAATTTCAAAGTAACCTATCTCCGGCACTGTAGGCAGCAAATGTCTAAGAAAGTTATACTTTTCTTGAGATAAGGTCTTACAACAAATGTATAAATTTTTGAAACGCAACCCATTAGCGTTTACCAACAAAGACACTATCAAATTACTTTTACCACTTCCACTTTTACCACTGATTATGGCACGTTTAGTTGATCCTCCGAAAAGAGCGCTGTGACGTTTAAAGGTTTCGTTTATGATTGCATCATCAAAATTTTGTATAGGTAACTTTAGAGACTGTTGTTTAAACTTCATATTTCTAAAACAGTACTTTTTTGAAACGGTACTTTCACTCTTTACCAATTGCGACACTCTATTATTATGTTGTAGTTATTAATATCATCTGCTATTTATAGTAAAAATGCGTGTTGTAAATATTTTTAATATTATATTTTTAATTTATAAATAAGTAAAACTAAACAACTAAAAACTAACAAAAACTAATATTTTTAATATTATATTTTTAATTTATAAATAATTTATAAATAAGTAAAACTAAACAACTAAAAACTAACAAAAACTAAAAACTAATCTTCTTCACCTCACCGCGAATGGTGTAGGCAAAACCAGAATAAACAATTTTGTTTCTCGTGCATATTCTAATTGATGGAAACTAATCTTACACCTCACCTGTTCACTGTAAAAGTAATGTTACAAATTTGAATGTAATAATAAAAAAATTAATGTAATAATAAAAAAAATTTGAATGTAATAATAAAAAAACAAACCCATGACTCATCCATCTCGGTGGATGATTGTGCAGGTGCAGCCTCCACTTCCACCTGCACCTGCACAGTCTTACTGCACGCTGGTGCAGGGAAGAGTGCACCCCCCAACACAGGCGGTGGAAAAACACCACGTTTCACTCGCCTCAACCTAATACGTTGAGGCGCCGCCGCCACTTGATGTTCCGGCGATCGCCGACGTTGAGGCGCCGCCACTTGCTGCTCTGGCGGTCGCCGTTCCGGCGTCGTTTTAAAAACTTTATATTGCATAAAAAAATCACGTACCATTGCAAACCATTCGATCAATTATTCAGGAGCGTTGAAAGTAAAAATGACGCTCTTTTCTTTGTATTGTTAGGCTTTACAAGCTTTTTATCGGTCTATCGAAAGGTTAATAAAAATTATTAATATTAGAAATGAATTTGTCGTGTCGTAACTTTCTCTAGGAAGGGAAATAATATGGGGAAATAATATGAACGAATACATATGTTAATAGACTTGCTTTATCTTATGTTATTGTGATTCATTTAAATTCGAAGAATGCAACGTGTCTAGGACACACGTAGTTATTATAACCTGATTTGTCTCGACTGTAAATTATGTTGAATTACCGCGTAGTAGAATGCATAATGTAGACTTCAAGTATAAAAAAATATCACGTTATTTCCTTTTAAAACTGTCTGACATAAGTTTATTTTTATTCTATAAAAAACTAAACACGAACGAAAGTGTGTTTTGTTTTTACGATTCGTTTCTATACAGGGTATTTCAAAATCTTAACGCTTCAGTAATTATTATTATAATTATTATAAATGTGTTTTGTTTTTACGATTCGTTTCTATACAGGGTATTTCAAAATCTTAGCGCTTCAGTAATTATTATTATTATTATTATAAATAACGAATAAAGCAAGGTGTTCTTTTTGATTTCTTTATTATAATAATTAAGCATAATTACATAAATTACAATTCATCTTACGAGGCGCTGGACCGTCTATTGCGTCGCTGAAATCCAATTGGAAACAATGATGATGTTCACAGATTCTGAACATTTGTAGCTCAGCTTTCAAACGATCAGGAAGCTTATTGTAGACAAATTCTAGATCAGTAGATGTGACCTTGTGAGCTAAATACCATTTGGGGAAGTAAATTAAGTCCTTGTCAGGTATATCACTGAAGGAATGGTCGGTTTCATACATCTTCATAACATGACCAACCTTTTCTACTGTGTGTTTTATAATTTGCTTGCAAAAAAGACGTCTCAGCGAATCCATCGCGAAGCTGAACTTTTCTTTCAATAACTAAGAACCAAAGTTCCCTCACAATATATCACAAATGCTTCTTGAAAAATTACGTTTTTGTAACTGGTTCATTATAAAATAATATAGATCATACACGTTGGTTAATGCGCACATACAAGTTCTTCTTAAATGAAACGGACACTTGGCTTCGGACTGTTGTAATTTTTGCACATTTCCGTAAATTTCACTCAAATCCATTACAGGTATTACACATGTACTTCCTGTAAGAATTCCACGTAGAAACCGAGTCTTCTCCGTTCCTTTAACGTATACAACTTTGGCTGTACAACACAAAGAATTGATAATTGCATCAAAATCCGATAACGGAACGAATCCAGTATTCCAGTGAATGCAATGGTGGTTAGTCATTAACCAGTTTGCAACATTCCGATATTTTGTGGATACTAATGACAAACTGGTGTGAGGTTGAAACATAAAATGACTTACTTTATTTTCACTATCGTAAGAAGCCAACTCTTTCGGTATAAATTTATTATCTTCCACTTTAAATCCTTGGATATCAATGATAATAAACTCTTTCATGGTTCCGTTGATGTTGCTTCTTACAAAATCAAATTACATTTAGCTCATACCCTCACTTTTAATAATGTTATTACCCTTCAACGTTTACATCAACTGACGTACGATTTTTGTGAGAGGTAAATAAGAGAATGCTTTGTCGTGTAGAATTAAACAGTATGCGATAGTTTCTGCCTTGATATTTTCTTTAGTTGTAAACTCAATTCTGATTTCTACTGCACTTTTATGCATCGTATCTTTTTGAAACGTGCAGTCAATTCCTATTAAAGGACATCGAGCTAATTCTTTTGGATTAAACCAAGGTTGGCTACTTTCACGATGGTAATATTTTTCTTGGAATCTAGAATACATATCGTATAGGATGGCGTATTTATTATTCTCAATGTCGATGTCTAAATTATCATATGGATATCGTTCACCATTTAGAAATACTGTTAAAGATTTTAACTTAACATCATCAAACAGACTCATGTTAGCATCGACAACACCCTTCCTCTTAGTCTGAAAA
Organism: Dorcus parallelipipedus; assembly: GCA_958336345.1. Lineage (NCBI taxonomy): Eukaryota > Metazoa > Arthropoda > Insecta > Coleoptera > Lucanidae > Dorcus > Dorcus parallelipipedus. The sequence goes on from OY284482.1 coordinate 2,800,565, forward strand.
GCAATAATTATATATCTTGGCGTTTCTAACTGTGGAGCAGTTTTTACTGTCCATGAATGATTTGTAGTAGTTGGAAGGGAAGGGTACTCGTGTAATTCCCAGCTCCTAAAAGGGACCTGTATTTCAACATCTCTATCTGTTATCCTCGTTAAAACCAATTGCTCTCGCAATCCTACTGATACATGCGGCATTCTCCATACAATTTTATCAATTGTTAATTTGATTTTTTCAGCCGTATTACTTTCAAAAATTGCATCACCGTCATCATTCGTTCTAATCAACACCAGTTCCTGCCTCATATTCAAGATTATCTTTCTATAATCTTCCCCAAAACCTAACAATGTCTTTAAAGGTACGCTTGCTGCGAAATTTCCCTTAACGTCGAGTACATTGCTTATTCTTGCTTTCTCCTGAAGCCATCCTGCATTTTCCAATTTTATTGTTTCGTTGGGAGTAAAAGAAAAGTAACCTTTCATCGTGGACGTTACCCCAACATTTCTTACCGAATCCACCTGCACTCCATTCAGAAGATATCTAATCTCGCTAAACATATAAGCCACTGGATTATTTATCAACTGTGCTGTAGGACTATGCTTGGTATTATCGCTAGCCAAACGAAGTCTTCCCTCTACATACAAATAACTTTCACATGGTAAAGTGTAATTGTCAATTTCCGGAACTGTTATTCGAACTTCATCGTTATTACCAAATGATGAACCGAATGGTAAGTGTGAATGATACTCAACGTTAGTTATTGAAGTATCCATTTTAATTTTATCAGTCACTCCCAAAATATCCATTTTGTTTAGGTAATAATTGATTTACGTACAATGTTGGTGCTCACCCTTTGACGGTTATGTCACTTCTACAGAATAATTCTCTTTAAGAGTTTTTAAATGGTACTGTTCTCTTTCTCTAAATTAACACATTATAACCTAAACTCTTTAAATACTTTTTATTTTCTCGTGTCAATTTCAATTTTTTTTGTCGACAACAATTTAGTATATATTTTCGTGGTTTAAATAATATATTACGTCTTATTCTATCCCATTTCTTTTGTTTCGGATAACCACTGTCGTAGATAATCATTGTGTAAACCTCTTCAAATGAAGTCTTATAGTAACTACTTCGTTTCTAAAGTTAACCAAACGATTCTCTTGATCTAAGAGTCGAACGACTAATCTCGTAATTACCTTCACGGTCACTGGCAGATAAATAGCTTGAAGAGGGGATTCTATTATTTTAAATCCCGGTGGTACGTTTGGAAAGAAATGATACAACACATGACCAGGTTCTCCGTTATTATAAGACCCACCGGTCAAATTACACTCTATTCTTATAGCATTGACTTTGTTTATATCGACTGGAAAATCACCGATGTTGTTATCGTTTTCCTTCAATATTCTCGGTTCAAATCCCAACAATCTTCCCAATGAATTTGGTTGACTAAAATCGAGCTTAACCGAACTGTTTATGGTTGCCTTTAAAGTATTATTATTTCCATGAATGTTTATATAATCAAGAATATTGTTATTTTGAAAATAATCTTTCAGAAATTTATTAATATCATCGAGTTCATATGTGCCTGTAGGTATATCGATAGTTTTCCAAGCAGACTTTTTTCCTCTTTCTTCATAATGTATTAAATTATTACTTTCATCTATGTTAGGTATTGCGTTAAACGTCTCAAAATTTAACATACACATTTCATAGGTTGCGTCTTCGCTCAGGTATATTGGTGGATTAAACTCACAAACTAAAACCGATTCATTTCCCGTTAGAGTAAATGTACACGAAATCGGTGAAGATTCCATGTTGACCATCTTTCAAGAACTAAATCCTTACTTAACTTGTAAGGCTATTAAAAACTGTAGACATAATTGTCCACAATTTTGTGAATTCGATTTTTGATATCTTTCATAATTATAATTAATAACGCCTACTCCGTTTGACAAAAGATATTTTTCCACTTCCAATGGAGGTCGTAGATCTCCATAACTATCAAAATACTTTACAGTTCTACCTCTTTTGTAATATGCTACCCAATGCGTTCCTTCACCAGAATTGTCATCTAAATTTATAATTCCACTTTCATGTTCCCATATTTTTTTAGGTAATGTATCTCTCATAAACACTCCTCGAAAAAATGGTAATTTTAATATTTTAGCATATTTTAGTATGTCAATGTTACTCAATGGTCGCCGAGGCAAATATTTCAGTTTTTTGAATTAGATGGTAAATATAATCCACATCCTGTTTTGTAAGGTTTAATGTAGAATCCACTTCCCACTGCTTTAGTTTCCATAGCCCTATTATGTCGTTCTGCCTCTTTCAATTGTTCTTTCGCAGCCTTTGCATCGTTTACCGCCTTAGCAATTGCAGCTGCACCGCCGCCGAGTGATCCTATTGCTCCCAAAGCTGCAAATAATGGAATTAAAGGTAAAAATCCTCCTCTCTTGGGAATTGGAATCACTCTTTGACGTGGAGGTCTTATTTTTTTGTGGTTTTTCTTTAAAACTGACTGTGCCAATTTAACATTTTCTAAGAGGCTCTTGTTACCACTGCGCGAAATGGCATGTCGAGCTTTCTTGACAGCTTCCCGAAATGATAATTCACCACCCCGCTTCCTCCGCTTAATCGCACGCTTTTTCTTCCCACTGTTCCCCATTCCGAACTTAGTCTTAGCTCGCATTATGGCGGCTACAGATAATGCTGATGCCCTCTCTCCAAGTCCCGCTTCTGAACTTTTAACTCTTTGTACTGCCGCTTGATACAATTTTCTATCTGCTTCGTGACGCTTATCTAAATCGTCACTTAACGAATATGCAATGTCGTGTTGTTTACACGCTTCATCCAATACATTAACACCTCTATCTCCTCTTTTAAGTCGAGTATCTAATTTTGTACCTGGACCGCAGTAGTTGTAACCTGGTATATGTAACTCTATTGGCAGTTTATTAATTAACGTATTAAGTAAACCACGACCTTTTCGTTTTACACTACTTCTCAAAATGTGGTCTCTCTTGACGCGACGCCGCATTTATGGCTTTTGTTTCTAACAGTTGACGATGATAATGTGTACTACTCTGATACTCTTGTCGCTAAACATTATATATCAAAAGTTATTAGGTGAGTAAATGATAAAACTATTGTCAGATAATTTTATTTTATTTTACAGTAATATGTACATAATGAATCAAAACATTTACATAGTAACGGCTTTATGCATACTTATGTCACACATTAATTTATTAATTCCGAACATTATTAATTCATTTGTAATCGCCCCTTTCTCAGATATTTCATTATTGAGAAATGCTTTGACAGTTAGCTTCACGTCACCATCCATAACACTCACGCATGGAATCATGTTGGAGTAGAATGTTTTATAATTCAGTTGCTTCAAAACCTCCAAACGATATGATATAATATCACACAATTTCCATAATTCCAATAAACCCTTATAAGATATATACAGTGTCTCGTCACCTCTTTCTAATTTCAATATTTTTGTTCCTTCGATACGTTCGAAAGATGCCTTTACCGAAGCAATTTTCATTACCGGATAAACAGTTTTTTTCTCAGTAAAATATGATTTTAATGTGTAGTTATAAGAACAGAATTGTTTCCATTCCTCTTCTAAAAATGATATGCTCTGCCTTTTAGTACCCATAATGCGTATTACAGGATCAAAAAATGTTTCGGCACACAGTCCCACACAAACCCACTTCGTGCGGCTCTTATTTAAAAAATATACACTTTGAGCTAACAATGGTAATTGGTCCACATCAGCCACTTCCCTTACTTCTGATATCTCTGAAGGTGCTTTCTCGCTAACATCATACTGACGAAAATCTTCATCCGTGAAAAAAGGTTGAGACAATACTTCAAATTGAAACTCGTTTCGAACTGAGGACATATTCAAATCTTGCTCATCCTGTTCTTTTGGTTTATCAACGTTTTGAGTGAGAAATCTTTTCTTCTGTACATCATCACCTTGATCATCCACGTGTCTTTTCTTCTGCTTCAGGAAATATTCCACTTGTTTAGACGTCACTATTAAATACATAAAAAATATAAGAATTATATATGATTAGAAAAATATAATAAACTTACTTTTATATAGATCGATGATACACTATTAACTTTATATAACACGACTCACAGTTCTGCAACAACTGAATCAATTCACAAATTAACGGCCTTATATAACAAGATTTTAGGTGGGGGTAATACTAATTTAAATCCTCACCTCCTCCAACCACAAGGTCACTAAGCAGAAATCAACACTAGAACCTCCTCTGACCTCAACACCATTTTAAGGTTATCTGACTCTGGAACCTCCTCCACGTCAAGGTTATGGTGAAGGTCAGGGGTAGGTCGATTCTGAAACCTCCTCCGACCTTGACCTTGAAAGTAGAACCTCCTCCATGTCAAGGTTATGGTGAAGGTCACGTCAGGGATAGGCCGATTCTGGAACCTCCTCCGACCTTGACCTTGAATTTTTCCGTCAAGGTCGGAGGAGGTTCCAGAATCGGCCTATCCCTACTACTCCTCTCCGTTCCCGGATAGCCCGTCACCCATACCTAGTCCGCCGTATTATAAACACCATAAATAATACGACTCATATCAACGATGACATCACTAGCGGGTTCGGGCCTTCGTATAATGTTAAATCCTTTACACGGCCTTTCCTGACAAAACTAGAGCGTCCTCGATCTAGGTAAATAAAAAAAGATTACGCACTTATAAACAACAAACCAAGTAACACTAGACCTAACGTAAATATGAAAAAGGAGAGAAAAAGAATCTAACTCATAATAATAATAATGAAATTACGAATTTCTTGAAGAGAAAAAATATTTAATTATTCTCTCCATCCGTTTGCCACTCGCTTCAACCCCAGACACCAAGATCATGTCGGCAACTGAGAAAGAGAAAAAAATATAAGTATATAATTCACCATCATTTTTTTTCATCAGTTTTTTTTTTTTTTAACATGGTCACTGTTAAGTCCCCGTAGGGTCATAGAACAGACAAATGCTACTGTTAGATTTTTTTGCAAACATAGTCACCGTCAAGACCTCGTAGGGTCACAGAACAGACAATCATAGTCACCGTCAAGACCTCGCAGGGTCACAGAACAGACAATTGCAAACAGTCACCGTCAAGACCTCGCAGGGTCACAGAACAGACAATTGCAAACATAGTCACCGTCAAGACCTCGCAGGGTCACAGAACAGACAATTGCAAACAGTCACCGTCAAGACCTCGCAGGGTCACAGAACAGACAATTGCAAACATAGTCACCGTCAAGACCTCGCAGGGTCACAGAACAGACAATTGCAAACAGTCACCGTCAAGACCTCGCAGGGTCACAGAACAGACAATTGCAGGGTATAGTCACAGACACAGTCAGGTATACCGACAAGCCAAGACACATACCTAGGTTTGACGTAGTCAACAGATTGGGGTTTCACTTACCATATCAGTTATTAAGTTTTTTTGATATCCGGATCCATGGCTTTATATTTTCCATTCCGGCCACACCCAGATATGGTATCTGTGATTGTTTACTACCTTATTAGCTCAACAATGGTTTCTCGCAATTCGGCCACCTCTACCAAGTGTTCCAAACTGGGTTCTTCAACGTCTTCATTGCCTTGACAATCGTACGATTACAGTGTTTAACTTGGGCATTCCCACTGGGTAATTCTACAACAGCGAGGTGGTGAATCATGCCTACTTTCCGCGCAAACTTTTTTTTTTTTTAATCTGTGGGAGCTAAAAGATGAACCGTCATAGGCAGTTTAGGCAATTAATAATACATATAGTTCTTGATAAAATTTCTCATTTTTGAGTACCAAAATTTAGAAGTCATAATATAGTAATTTCTATTGAATACAAAATTACCTAATTTATCGTGGTTCACGTGGCATCTTGTAAGGGTCAATTTTATACTAATAATATTTATTTGTCCCAATTCCGACATATCCAAAGTAATTACAATACCTGAATTCATTTAATAGTTCGATTAAATTAGTACTGGCTTGTTTATCATCGATTCCCAATTTTTTTTCTGCTAAATCACACAACCTTGTTTAATTTCAGTGTTCCTTACATTCTAAAACATCACCCTGTTTACAATATTGAATATCGTTAAGCTCGATAAAATATTGCCCAATAAGTACCTACATGGGCGTTATCAGAAACTACAAACATTTCAATGTTTTTCTCTTTTTTTTTTTTCAATACAGTCGAGGCAGATCAGGGCTTGAGTGATTTATAAAAGTAACATAAATTTATCTGGCACAAACGTGACTAATTTCGTAACATCCTGTATTATACGCAAACGTTATTTTAGTTTGTTTGCAGTTTTGGTCGATAAAAGAGCATTCGTTACCTAGGTCAACATAAGTCATGTGTTATTGTTCGTTAACATTAATTTGTTTGTAAAATGTATGGTTTGAGTTCTTAATACCAACGAGATTGACGTAGTAATCAAGAGCCCGCTGTTGTTTATTGTGTTTTGGTCTTGGGGTGTTTAAAAATATATTTTGGGCATTAATTGCGCTCGTGGCTGCATGCATAGCAGCCGAAGTTTATGACCGGCTATTGACAACAAGCATCGCGTCGTCTGTGACAAGAATTCAGGCGACGCACATACAAAAGTATTTATTTCAGTTAAATAAAATAAGCTTAAGTAATAATACTAATCTGTAATTTTATAAATTTCATTTGAGAAAACTATTTGAATTGAAGAGAATTTCCTTTCAAATAAAATAATCGAGTAGATGTTGGGTTCTTTTTTTATAAGATTACCTACAGATAAACCTACCTGTATCAATTATATTTTGTTGACATATTTGTTGAAATATTTAATTTTTAAACGGAGGAAATAAATTGAAGTATAAATATATTTTTCCTTTCAAGCATTACTTTTTATAATTTACTTTTTAGAATAAGATTTTAAAAGCTTTGCTAATACTGATGGGTTATTTATGCCTGCAGTTTCTAAAATATAAATATAATTAATTGCGCCCATTATTAAATTTACCTTATCTTGAATCGAAAATAAATTTTAATAAATTTATTAAAACCAACTTTTGAAATGAATAATCATATAAATCATCTGCGTCACATGATTTGTAGTTGATCATTTGTAAAAGCTTAGCACAAATGTCTCGTTTTGGTGCAAACGTTTCCAACAACAAACATTTCCATTCAACCCATAAATGAATTCCTGTTTCCATACTTTTGAACTAAGTTTCCGCGGAGCTTCGTAATTTCGTTAAGGCAAAATGAACGGTTTTTTGTTTTATTAAATTTCTATTGGCATCAATAAGTCGTTAACGAGTTGCAAGAACATATGGGTCCGTAACGTATGCCGTCGCGACCATATGTACCTCCATTATTAAATTAACGCGATCCACATCGTTTAACTGTATTTTTAGCTTACGTATAAGGGCTAATTTGCGAACTACATATTCCTTCGATTGTGGCTTACAGAATATAAGTTCCTGCAATAATCTGTGTAGATCGCGTTTGGGATAAAATTTTCCTGAAGCACAGCGCTCCATTCTGTCCACGTAAACAATTGTATTGGGAGCCCCCTAAACCATACTTCAGCGGTGCCCTTCAATTTTGCTAAAGTTAAATGAGACGTTGTTTTATCATCCCACCCGTGTATCAGAGCAAACTCATTAACAGAGTTTAACCACTCATTCACATCAAGTATTACAGGATTGAACTCAGAAATAATGTTTGTAGCCACAGAAACATTACTTACGCCAGATATCCTTCTCTCGACCAACCTTTCAATCCCGGGTACCATTGCAGTGCCAAATTGCGATACGCCAAAGCACCTGCAGATGCAGCCGGGAGGGTGTCCTTCCTTTTTCGTGATCGGCTCCTATCACTATCCTTGGAGTTGCCGTCTCCCTGCGAGGGCTCGCTCCAGGATGAACGAAAACGTTGACGCCGTCGTCCACGCGTTCGGCCATCCAATTCATCAAACTTTTTCGCTCGTCGGATGTCCGCGGCGCGGTGCAGCTTCCTTATGCCACATTGCAATAATTGCGGTTAATAAGGCACAGGACACTATCCCACTTCTGATGTAAAATAACTTTAGATAATTAAACTTTATTATAATAATAATATAAAACTTCAACTTGATTATTCAGATACAAAGAATCGATAATGCACTCTTCTCGAATTGTAAGTTAGGAATGCCTCTCCGTTCCCGGATAGCCCGTCACCCATACCTCGTCCGCCGTATTATAAACACCATAAATAATACGACTCATATCAACGATGACATCACTAGCGGGTTCGGGCCTTCGTATAATGTTAAATCCTTTACACTTGGGCCAAATGATATGATTCTGGGCTCGTATATAGTGCAACATCATCAATTTAAGGAATAAGTGCTTATATAGTGCAACATCATCAATTTAAGGAATAAGTTGTAAACTCAAATTGAAACATTTGATACTGATGTTGTGTTTTAGCAATAATGGTTTATTCCTTGAAGCAAAACACCATCATGTGATGTCTTTTCAAAATTATTTATTGCTGACCTAAAAAGCAGGTATTGTAAATTTCATAACATTAAATAATTTAAGTAAATTTTTAGTTTTTTAATTTTGTGTAAATGAAGTTTTAGTAATTTACTTCATAAGCTAAAAGTTTTAGGTTTTATGTTGTTGACACTGACATTTCTCAGATAGTAGAATCATGTGTACACAGGCTGATCGTCTTGAATTACCAAGGTCGTTCCATTTCTTTGCTTAGTACGGGATCGGGACTTCGGGTGTCGCGGCAGTAGTTGCGATATATTATGCCGATAAATGGAATTCCTTTAAGATCCGATGATCTTGTATTATTCCTGGAAACCACAGATCACCGAAATCATTGTCATACAATTGTCTCCAAGGATATTAAGGGGTAAAAAAATTTATAAGGAGGTGGAATGGTCGAGCATAAAATATAGTGTCATTAATGTCAGTTTTTTCTGATTTTGTATGGATTGTGTTTTATGTGTAATATAATATCAGTAATTTGAGTTAATATTGTTAATTTGTTAGCTGTGTTTCGTTTTACTGTTGTGTGTTAGTTTGTTATATACAGGGTGGGCCAACAGTGCGTGGGCGGAAGATTGTGGCTTTATTGTTGAATATTTTTAAAATCTGTGTACGCACTACATACATATGGGTTAGATGCACAATCTAAAATTATTTAGACAAATACAGGGTGTCCCGTAAGAGTGTGGCAACCCTAACTTGTGTTTTTTTAAATGGAACACCCTATATATTATTGCACGATTCGATAGCTCGTCATTAGTGGATGAAAATAATATAGGGTTTTTTTGATCTAAAGTTTATGGTTCTCGAGATATTGATGATTTATCGTTAAAAAATGGCAACATTTGTGACTCTGTAAATTATTTATTTTTAAATATTTGTCTTTGAAATTTGGTAAATGCATTATCTAACTATTGGGAAATAGAAAGGCATGCACAATCGGAAATTTCTTTTAAAACTTTATACAGGATGATGCATTACGCAAAAGACCATTTTTCTAAAAAAAAATTAAATGGAACGTCCTGTATGTAATCACACTATTTTAAACACCTTTTGTTGAAGTTTCTCACGGCATAAGTTTTTTTATGATTAGCTATTAAACTTTAGATGTAGGAATTTTTTAAAATTATAAATTTAAAAAACGAAGCTATGATTGTAATTTAATAACGAAAACCTAAAGTTTCTTTGATTCATATTCGTATATTACAGCAACAATAACAACAAACTAAAACTTAACTAACAAAAAAAAACTTAATTAAAACACTTTCTTGAAAATTATTACAGGATTTGTAAATATCAAACTTGCTGCACTTATTTAGAAAGTACTGTCAGTGTACAGCAAAACGTCGACATTTTTCTAATTGTGTAAATGAAAAAAAAAAAAAAACTAATTTAAAAGATGTTCAAAATGACGCCCATCTTGCTCTATGCATTTTTGAACTCGGCGACGCAAAGAGTTCCTTACATTTGATAACATTACAGGAGTTATCGATGCAAATGCATTTCTTATTCTACTTTTCATATCCTCTACATTAATAGGACACTCTCTATAAACTTTTTCTTTAATGTGGCCCCAGAAAAAGAAGTCAAGGTTGGTTATGTACAATTCGTAAAAAATGCGGATTTTCGTTTGAATAATAGTGTAAATTATGTTTGTTTACAGTTCCGTTATTATGGAAAGTCGCTTCGTCAGTAAATAAAATTTTACTTGCAAAATTATTCTCTGCATTAATTTTCTCATTAAACCATTGGCAAAATGTCCTGCGTCTTTGAAAATCTTCTTGAACTAATTCTTGATGTAATTGAATATGGTACGGATGAAACTTATGTTTTTTTATTATTCTTCTTATTGTTGTCTTACTTAAATCTAAGTCATTACTCAACTGCCGTGTACTACATTGAGGATTTTCTACTAGGGAATATATCACATGAAGTTCATTATCTTCTGTCAAATGAGTCTTTTCTCTTTCATGTTTTTCGTAATTAACACTGCCCGTTCGTTCAAATCTTTCAGCAAGATTCATAAAAGATTCTTCACGCGGATGACGTCTCTCTGGATACCGTTCTTTATACACTCGACTTGCTAGTAAGGCATTTCTTCGACATTCGCCCAGAATGTAAATCATATCAATCAACTCTTCTTTATTAAAATTCATTTTGAAATTTAAGTTTATAATAGGGTAATATTTATGCTGAACGTTCAAACCGAAGCTAGTCAAACATAATTTGTTTCCATGGACTACTATTTTTACAAGAATTGATATTTCTAAATGTTAAGTTAAATAGAAAATATTTACAAATCCTGTAATAATTTTCAAGAAAGTGTTTTAATTAAGTTTTTTTTGTTAGTTAAGTTTTAGTTTGTTGTTATTCTTGCTGTAATATACGAATATGAATCAAAGAAACTTTAGGTTTTCGTTATTAAATTACAATCATAGCTTCGTTTTTTAAATTCATAATTTTAAAAAATTCCTACATCTAAAGTTTAATAGCCAATCATAAAAAAACTTATGCCGTGAGAAACTTCAACAAAAGGTGTTTAAAATAGTGTGATTACATACAGGACGTTCCATTTAATTTTTTTTTAGAAAAATGGTCTTTTGCGTAATGCATCATCCTGTATAAAGTTTTAAAAGAAATTTCCGATTGTGCATGCCTTTCTATTTCCCAATAGTTAGATAATGTATTTACCAAATTTCAAAGTCAAATATTTAAAAATAAATAATTTACAGAGCCACAAATGTTGCGATTTTTTAACGATAAATCATCAATATCTCGAGAACCATAAACTTTAGATCAAAAAAACCCTATATTATTTTCATCCACTAATGACGAGCTATCGAATCGTGCAATAATATATAGGGTGTTACATTTAAAAAAACACAAGTTAGGGTTGCCATACTCTTACGGGACACCCTGTATTTGTCAAAATAATTTTAGATTGTGCATCTAACCCATATGTATGTTAGTGCGTACACAGATTTTAAAAATATTCAACAATAAAGCCACAATCTTCCGCCCACGCACTGTTGGCCCATCCTGTATAATTTAACAGAAATTTCTTAACTACAGTCGCAGGTAAGCCATTCACAACACATTTGAATATTTAGTGAATCTGAAGTCTGAAATAAAATTCGAAACTATAATAAGAATGTATTTCCAAGAATAATAACATATTATTAACTAAACTGATATATTTTAGAGTCGCTGTTGAAAATGGAAATTCCAAAGGGATCTCACTCATGTTGTGTGTTCGAAGTAAACGTTACTATACTTACATAGTTAAAGCTATAACAATGTTTATTTTGATTAAATTAAACGAATGCTTCTGAATCACATTATATTTATGATTGAAAAATAAAAACAAGTATTTCAAAATTGCCGCGTTAATGTAATATAGTACGGGATCGGGAAAACAGATGGCGGCATTTCGAGAACGGATGTTTTTGCACAAGATGACTTTCTATATTGGGGTTATTCTATGTGTGTACACATCAATCAGTATGGACAGCTTGGGCACAGAATAATAAGCGACCAGAAGTACAACTGGCTGTTGGCACCTTTGATGTTTGTGTCCGCTGTTTAGCTTTAAATTATGGTGAGAGAGTGGTGAGTGGTTCGTGCGAATTCAAAAATGACAACTTGGAAGAAAAATTAACCATTGGTTTTCGTATGTTTCACAACATTGTGCTGTTCGAATAAATTTGAATTTATTAAATCATAAAGAAAATTATTTGTTATTTATAATGTTGTAACGGGGCTGATTCTCTCCGGTGATGTGCTTTGACTGGCTCAGTGACGTACGGTATCGTGTCCAGGTGTAAGCTCGCCGGTGTCCAGATTCGTAAAGAAAAACAGGATTCCACAACAGAAACTTTATTTACAAATGTTCAATAACAACTTTAACTTGTAAGATGTCACTTATACTAGTCATATTTATAAAGACAGTCTTGTAAGCGATAAAACATAACTATTCATGAAATAAACAATCGGTATATGAATTTGTGACGGCCCTCGGTCTCAGACAAATGACACGGACGGTTGAAGAAAACGCTAGTACGGGTGGCGGAGTGAACAAGACGCTTGTCCTTAGGTAGGTAGCACAAGACGCTTGCGCGGGGCGGACTGAACAAGACGCTTGTTCTCAGGTGGGTAGCATAAGACGCTTATGCGGGTGGCGGAGTGAACAACACGCTTGTTCTCAGGTGGGTAGCATAAGATGCTTATGCGGGATGCGGAGTGAACAAGACGCTTGTTCTCAGATAGGTAGCATAAGACGCTTATGCGGGGTGCGGAATGAACAAGACGCTTGTTCTCAGGTAGGTAGCATAAGACGCTTATGCGGGGTGCAGAGTGAACAAGACGCTTGTTCTCAGGTAGGTAGCATAAGACGCTTATGCGGGGTGCGGAGTGAACAAGACGCTTGTTCTCAGGTAGGTAGCATAAGACTCTTATGCGGGGTGCGAAATGAACAAGATGCTTGTTCTTAGGTAGGTAGCATAAGACGCTTATACGGGATGGCGGAACAAACAAGACGCTTGTTCGGGGACGGAGACCGTTGCGGCGGAAATTTATTTGCACTGATGTTACTTACTCTGCTTGAAGCACCCGTAGATCTGTCGCGTTACCCGAGACCGAGCTGACTGCTTCTCCAAGCGGACTCCTCCACTACTTATACGGTCGGGCGAAAGGAGAGGGAAACCCCACAACAAAAATCCCCTTCCTAAACTCAACATATATTTCACATTAAAACCGAAAATAAACGCGGAAAATTCCTATTAAACTATTTACATTATATACAATATACACCGTGATTCAAAAGGACCACACCATCACTTAGGTGGTTTTCAGACCCACTTATTTGTTCTCAAAAGTGTAAATAAAAATTTTCTAGATGATTTTTTTACGAAGATATAGGCTTTCAAAGTTACGAAACTGATGGTGATTTTATAGTAATTAGATAATGTAACTTTATGTTTTTATTAATGAAAGGTGTAGATAAACGCCTCTAAAATTATCCTTGCTAATAAAACATAATATTTATTAAGCAATAAAGCAGGAAAAGTCTTTGGAAATGTTAACATTATTTTAGAAGTAAAGCCGGCAACGGTGCACCGAAAATTCGGTTTTACTATGGTTACCATAGTGTGACCTGACAAATAAAATTTATCAATGATGTTCACATTTTGAAAGTCAAATTTTTTGATTGATTTGAAGAATTTATTCAAATTCAAAATGTTTAGTTTAAATGAATACTGTGATATGTATCTTCTTCTGGGAGAGAGTGGTGGAAACTTTCGACGCGCTGCAGCAGCTTATACTGAACGATACGGTGAACGTAGACATCCAGACAAAAATGTTTTTCAACGGCTTGATCAGTGTCATGTATCATCGGTATCATGAAGTGATAGATAGGCCACGCTCCGCCAGAACTCCCCAAGTCGAGGAAGCTGTTCTACAAATCCTTGAAGACAATCCTAACGTCAGCATTTGAGATATTGGACGATATTTAAACGTAAATTACAATGTTGTTCGGCGTGTATTAAAAACAGAAGGTTACCACTCTTTCGACTATACAAAAGTTCAAGCTCTGTGTGAAGCTGATTTTCCTCTTCGTATTAACTTTTGCCATTAGATGCTGGATCAAATCAACCAACTCTTTCATTATTTTTTTTACTTAAGAACTTTAGAATAGCTGAAGAAAGTAGGATATTAAGAACCACAGTTAAGAATTGACATTTATTATTATATCAAATTTTATTTCCAAACGTTTTGACAAACCAGCGCATATGCAGTTGTCAACAAAAAAGAGGGTACCTATGATCTATAATTTCAAATTTGTAAGTGCAAGGTGCAGCGTTGCCTATTTGCGTTATTTTTAAACATTCATATCTTAAAAACTACGCATGGCAAAAAAATTCTAAAAACATATTTGTGCTCCTGTTAATGGTCTGTATTTACACCGAAGCGATGGTGCAACCCTTTTGAATCACGCGGTATACAATAAATTCTTTAGTAACGGACTACTCTGTTACACTCCCCCCGTTCTTTCTCAGGTCTCGACAGGATCGCAGTTGGCCCTCCCTGTTGAACCGGAGATGCCACCTATCGTCCATGAAGCGGATCTTATATTCCCGGTAGCGTGTCACCGCTTTTTCCGGAATCTCTACAAAACGTACCATCTGGTGGCCTCTCGGGTGTCCTTCTGTATGTAGGGGACCGGAACCGGTACCTTCTGAAAACGGGGGTCCGCTGGTGTGGGTTCAGGGACTTTTCTTAGTTTGGCCGGCGCGGGAGGGGAGGGGGGTTGGATGCCTTTTCTTCCTCTTCTCCCCATTTCCATTTCGCATGTTTACGAGTTAGTTTTGTGACAGGTTCAATTATAGTCGCCAAATCAGGTATAAAGCGACGGTACCATGAAGCCATACCATGAAAACGACGGATTTCTTTGATGTTCTTTGGAGCTGACATAGCGGCGATAGCTTCCACTTTTTCGGGATCTGTACGGATTCCGTTCCGGTCAACTACATGTCCGAGATACTTCAGGCTGTCCACACAAAATTTACATTTTTCTGGGTTGATTTTAAGTCTAGCCTCACGTAGACGGCGGAATACTTCTTTTAAATGTAGCATATGTTCATCCAGTGTTTTGCTCACAACGATTATATCGTCTAAATATACGAATGCATGGGGTTCGAGGTCCTGTCCTATTACTTCATCAAGAAGTCTTTGGAACGTTGCGGCCGGGGAATGTAGACCAAATGGCATCACTTTAAACTGCATAAGGCCTTTGCCTAGTACGGTAAATGCGGTGATTGGTTTACTTTCAGGGGTAAGAGGGACTTGCCAGTAGCCGTTTTTCAGATCAAGAGTAGAAAGAAATTTGGCCCCTCTTAATTTATCTAGTGTAGCTTGAACCTGAGGCAAAGGATGAGCATCTTTTTCTGTTACGGCGTTGACTTTCCGGAAATCCACACAGAAACGAGGTTTGCCATCTTTTTTGGGTACAATGACAATTGGTGAGCTCCATGGTCCATGCGCTGTTTCGATTATTCTTTCGCGTTCCATTTTTTCTACCTCGGCATTTATGATAGCTTGCATCGCCGGATTACGAGGACGGTAGCGTTGTTTTATCGGTTTTGGGTCTGCAAGTTTTATGTGATGTTGAATACGTTGGGTCGGACCAATTATGCTCTGAAATTTTTCCTTTTCTGTTTCCAAGAATTTTTTAAAAAGCTGTTCTTTGCTTGGCTTCTGCGCTTGGTTAATATTAAAAATGTTAGCTTAAAATGTTAGCTGAAAATTTTTCACTTCTGATGAAGCTGTCGAACGACGGTGAAACGTTAAATGTATAGTGCGAGATTTAGTGTCCGGTTAAAAGATTTTGTGATACAAATTTCATCGGAAAAGAACCAACTTTAAATAAACTATTTACATTATATACAATATATACAATAAATTCTTTAGTCACGGACTACTCTGTTACAATGTAAATGGACAGAATTTCCATTATATTCTCAATTATTATAACAATTAATCGAAAAGAAAACTACATTCAAAACTAAGCCTAGTTCATCGTAGAGACACAAGATGGCACTGTTTTCATGCATGGCGTAGAGTTCCTATACAGGCTGTCCCTTGACGTAATGTCACCACTTCACCTACGTGATAATCAATTCAAACTAAGTAAAAAACTTTGATAAAGTTTTGTTCTAAAGTAAACCGTTTCAAAAATACTGGATGTTTAATGTTTCATTTTTTATTTTCTAAAATTTTAAAGTTCATCTAATCATTTATCCATTCACCTAATAATCAATTCAAACTAAAAAAAAAAAAACTCTAATGAAGCAAACCATTATTTTTCAAGAATACGACGTGTTTCGTAATTTTCAGAATTTTTAAACTCTCAAAAGGTGTTCAAAATAGCTCCCGTTGCGTTGTTTGCTAAACACATTCTGGAATGCTTCAAAAGAGATGTAGTTGCCTTTGAAGACCTTTTGAGATAAAGATTAAAAATTCGGAAAATTACAAAACACGTCGTACTGTTGAAAAATAATGGTTTGCTTTATTAGTTTTTTTTTTTAGTTTGAATTGATTATTAGGTGAACGGATAAATGATTAAGTGAACTTTAAAATTAAGAAAAATAAAACATTAAACATTAAACACCAAGTATTTTTTAAACGGTTTACTTTAGAACAAAACTTTATTAGAGTTTTTTACTTAGTTTGAATTGACTATGACGTAGGTGAAGTGGTGACATTACGTCAAGGGACACCCTGTATAATGTTTAGATAAAGAGTTGAGCCATGTGGATCCAATATCAAAAACCACTTGATTTTTCAAGCTATTTTCTCCTGTCATTCTCTATTTATTAATGACAAATACATTGATCGTATTATTTAAGAAATTATATTTATAGTTTAAAATGAAGAAGGATACGTAAGAAACATGTAATAAATATTACAATATAATTTAAAAAAGGTAATTCAAACCATTTTGACGTCAAATTTCACATTGCACTGCTTTTACCATTGCACGTTTTACTGATTTCTTTCCAAAGATTGTGTTTAACGTTTATACTGTAAAATCTTGTTCTGAAAATTGCATGAAATATGTAAAATACCTATCCAGCTGTTTATTATCATTTCCTACTTGTGATAATTTGGAATAATTGATGAAATTTTATAGCTTTAAATGAAAAATTATTAACGTTTTCAGAATCTTAGTCTTTAAGGAGATTATTTCCAGTATCACTGCAAATAGTGTTGGAATTATGTCTTGTTTAAGAATTCTTCGTTTAAATCGGACAACTAATACATACTGAAAATGTCAAATACACAATTGGCATCCTCCATTATACTTACATTTTACCGTTTCTTATTGCAAATACCTGGCCAAAAAAACTGGCGGACCTTCCACAAACGGCCGTGTGTGGCGCACCGGTTAATTCATCAATTGCTTTCAAATGGGCGTTTTTTAATTAAGCATTTTGTGTGATGGTTGCGGAGTAATGAAAAATATTATATAGAAAACCATCTTTGTTAGATTATAATGGATTTACGTTTTGTAAAAAGCTTGAAGTTGAATAAAACAACATCGCATTCTACGATTTACTTGCAATGATTTTTATCCGTGCCACTTTTTCAACTAGTGACATCTAGTAGCAATAAAATGAAGGCCCGCCAATAACAGCCATATTGGATGTGAAAACGGTAGTATGAACATCAAAGGCGCCGACAGGAGCTGTCCCTACTGATTGATGAATATACTTTGGTAGAATACACATTCAAAAGGAGGTGGAATATCCCACGCAATATTCAATGCCAACTTTGATGTTAGAATCATTTATAGAGGCGCTGTAGAAAATGGCAAGTTTTGTGTTTTCCTAATATATCAGAAATGGGATAGTTACCCCACAGACAGTGTAAATAAAAAGAGAGAAGAAATGAACGAATGGCGTGATCAAGGGACGACGTGACACCGAGTGGTTCTCGGAGCCGCAGTGGGCATACGTGCTGCAGATTCGTCAAGTGTTCCGAGGGTTGTACAGAGTATCCCTTTTGCCGAGTTAGACGAGTAGAACACTCCACCGCAGCTCTCTTGTAATTTAATTTAATACTAGCCATGCTGAGCGTCGATGCGGCAACATCGCGAGAGGTCTATCAAACTAGACTTGTACGATGTTCTGGTCAAGGCTTTTGTTTATTGTGATTGCTTTTTACTTAGTTCTTGATAACATAGTGCCAAATTGGATTAATTTCTTTATTGAAATAGTAAATAAAAGTGTGGTTGTATAAAGTTATGTCATGGAGATTGGCTCATGCATTGTCGACTAGAGGTATAGGCCGTGTACATACTGAAATCCCCACCAAATCTGTAAGTCGGATATTCTAATTTCGAAGGCGAGGCAGTCGCTTTGTAGCCGCGCAAGAGGACGAAGCGTGGCTAAGCGTGTATCCCGTTGTATTTAATTTCTGTTTTGTAGGATAATTTTTTCACGGCTTTTAATGAATTATTGTAATCCAAAGAAATGAAATTAGCAATAGATGTTTTGAAATTACTACAACACAAGAAGAAATTAATTTAATGACATATACAGGGTGTTTACGGTCTTCTCTGTATCCTTTTAGGGGGCGATAGTATACCTCAGGGGTGCGTTTAGAAAAAGTCGGCAGAGCTTGGGCAGAGGGAGCGTGAGGGGAGATACGTGACTGAGTTTTTAAACGGTTAACGTTAGATTAGGGGAAAATTCCGAATATTTTTATAATGTTCTGAGTTGCTAGCACCTACACGCAAGCTAGCGCTACAACATACATTACTTTTGTTACATAGATCTTAAAACTGATGAGTTTTGATCTTACTTTTTCTATTACACAACAGTATTTTGTTGTGATTTATGATTTCTCCGTTTTCATCGATCAATAAATTATGACTACACGAAGTTACAATTACATTTTTGTCACTACTCATTTTAATTTGTATAATTCTAGATGTGTAACACTACTTTCAGATTCGAAAACATAAACCTAACCTCACAAGGTAACTTTTCCCGCAGTCTCTGAGCACGGGAACTTGGGTTTACACAGTGTGCACGCTCCGGTGTTTAGAAATGTGGAACAAATCTAACCGGTAATTATTCATCTCCTTTTATAAACGGTTTGGGTACACACTGACAATACTCTACCTCTTTTTTAAACGCACTCCAGAAGTAGGCGATAAACCTTAAAACGTCTTAGTAAAAGTCGTTTCATAAACGAGATAATAACTCTTTTATTTATTACACTAAACGGTTAATTTGTTTTAAATTCTAGTAATCTACTACTTAATCAGCATTGTCCACTACAAAAGATGTTCGAAGTTATTACCATGTTGTATAGAATATGGATGGGCCATCCCGATTTTTAAAGAACAAGGTAAAAGTAATAAAATTTTCTGTCAAACAAAGGAGATAGTACTGAATTACTGATAACAACTTTGCGTGTCAAATAACAAACGTAATAACAATTGAACAATAATTTTGCAACCGCCCAAGATTACTTTTTGTTTTTTGTTATACTGATTAAGTAGTAAATTACTAGTGTTTAAGACAAATTAATCGTTTAATGTAAAAAATAAAAGATTTATTATCTCGCTTATGAGGCGACTTTTACTAAAGCGTTTTAAGGTTTATCGACTCCTTCTGAGGTGTACTATCGCCCCCTAAAAGGATACGGAGAAGACCGTAAACACCCTGTATATCGGGCTATATAATATTTAAAATTTTACCAAAACTGTCTTGTCAAGAATGCATCAATTTAATATCCACTGATAAAGAACTTATTTTGCTGGAACAATGAAATCTATATCTACAGAGTGTCCCAACAGTGTGTTCTCGGGCCATATCTCCATAATTAGTGAAGATACAAAAAAAATTTCCACACAGTTTCTTTTTTAATTTAAGAGGTCTACAACACAAAATTATTTTCAGCTATACAGAGTGAATCAAAACAGGGTTGCCGGACACAACTTTTTTATTTCAAATGGCATGCCCTATATATGAAGCCAAATTCGGATTGCCCATAAAATTCTACACATTTTCTGTATAGCATTGCCTATACATAAATCTAACCGTTCTTGAGATATTTAACATTTTGTCTAAAAAGTGCCATTTGCAGCCACTATTTTATTTATTTTTAAGTCGAAGAAAAAGATTTTTAGTACAGGTATATTTGATATATAAGCTTAATATAAGCCGTTATTAAATGTACTTTTAACGCTACAGGGTGACCATGGTAATAAACAAAATATCAGAAATTTCAAAATGGCAAAACTCAATTTTCTTAAATAGCGTGCCCTATATTTTTTATCCTAGATTCTTCGCTTAAGAAAGTACTTTCATTTTTGTTAAGTATGTCTTTATACCTATCGGAATGAAATAAATTTGGAAATAATAATGTAATAAAGCTTCCATTGATAATAATTAGTGCTAAAGGTTGGAATATATGCAAAAAGCATATTAAGTGCATGAATGCATATTTTGACAATTTTTCATAAACGCATATGCAAAATAACTTTTTGCATATTTCAGCGATTTTTGCTTCTTTCTTCTGAAATACCGCAAATGCGGGACTTACTTAATCTTCTTTGCCTGGTTGCGAGAATAAATAAAATGATAGTGTTGCACCTGTGAAAGGGATTATTAGTTACCGAGAAGGTGATACTTTTATGGTAAACATGTTTTCCCAATAGTATTTAGAATTCTGCGATTAGAGGGATTATTTATTAGAGGATTTATTAGTTACTGAGAATGTGATAATTTTATGTTAAACATATTTTCCTAATTGTAGAATATAGAATTTTGCGATTGGTTGCTAAATATTAACAGGGATGAATTTTAACCCTCTCCATTTATTTTTGTCTATTTCGTAAACAGAAAATTTAGTATTGGTTCAGTTGTTACTGTTTATTCAAACGCGTTAGTTTTCCAAGTGTGCTAAAATGCCTAAGCAAGTAACAGACAAAAGTTTTCTACTAAAGAGATGGATTGCCGACAAAAATGCGTCTTTAAAATAAGTATCTATATTTTTGTCAAAATATATATATATTTATGCAAATTTTGTATATTTTTCGCAGATTAGTTGTGATCAAAAATTTCAAGTGGATCAACACTTGGGAACTAAAATTCATAAGGAAAAGAAGCAAACCCCTCCCGCTATGGTTCAACAGTTGCTTACAAACAATCAACAAGTGAAAAATTCCGCTCAGGAGAATTTCTCTAAGGATTTGAGTAACCTCTTGCTAAATTTAAATATTCCTCTGCAAAAAGTCGACCATCCTTTATTCCAAAAATTTTTTAAGACTTATTCTCCAGATTTTAAAATTGGCAGTTCTTCAACATTACGTAAGAAATTTGTCGACTCAAATTATGTATCTGTAATGGCGGCCATTAAGGAGCGAATTGGTAGTAAACCGATCTGGTTTTCAGTTGATGAAACCACTGATGTCAAAGGACGGTATATTGCAAATTTTGTGTTGGGGAGCTTGAATGAAAATGAACCAAGTAATAGTTATTTGATCAATGTAAAAGAACTCGACAAAACAAATAATCTGACAGTCACTCGGTTTATCAATGAATGCTTAAGCAGTTTTTATTTACCTGAGAAAATACCAATAGACAACATATTATTAATGGTAACAGACGCTGCCCCATATATGTTAAAAGCAGCACAAAATCTCAAAATATTTTATCCCAAATTAATTCATTGTACCTGTCTAGCTCATGGTTTAAACAGAGTTGCCGAAACTGTCAGATTAGAGTTTCCTCGTGTAAACACTTTGGTAACAAACATTAAAAAAGTATTTATTAAAGCCCCCCTACGTGTTCAAGTATAAACAAAGAAAAATTGCCAGGAATTTCACTGCCCCCAGAACGTGTGCTAACTAGGTGGGGTACCTGGCTAAAAGCTGTAGATTTTGTTTCAACAAATTATAATGGAATAAAAGAGGTAATATGCAATTTTAGTTCCGACAGTTCAGTAGCTATAGAAAAATGTGTAAACCTTTTTAGCGATCCATTATTAAAAAATCAACTGGCATATATTCAAAGCAATATTGTTTGTATTGCAGATGCAATAACAAATTTAGAAACTGAAGGACTCCCATTGCATGAATCTGTTTCTATTGTGAATAAAATAAAAGATAAAATTTGCAAATTAAAGGGATCAGTTAATGTAAAAAACAAGTTCTGTTCAGTTATAGAAAAAAATGTAGGCTTTAAAAAACTAAACGAAATTAATGAGGTTTTCAATGGTAACTTTTCAGTTGAGTTAGATTTGGAACCACATTTCATCAGCAAATTTAAATTTGCTCCTATAACGTCTTGCGACGTTGAAAGAGTATTTTCAGCTCATAAATTTATTTTAAGTGACCGCAGACAATCTCTAACAGTTGACAATATAGAGAAATATTTAGTGATTTATTCTTTCAATAGGAATTGCGACCATGGGCGTAACTAGCTATGGGCAAGGCCGGGCATTTGCCCGGGGTTAATATTCGGAGCGAAAAAAAATAACAGTTATTAGAAATTTTACAATAGAGACAATAGACAATTGTTGTTATGGTAATTAACTGAAGGTTAACTTTAACTTAAAGTTAACTTGTGTTTGATAAACCAGGCCTAAGAAGAGTAAAAACTTGGTTGTGATCTACTATGGTCGACCATCGATTATCAGGATTATGTCTGGTGAGTATTCATCGAGAGCTTTTACAGAATAATGAGCAATCGATTATAAAAGAAGTGATTGAAAGTTTTGGACATCAACAGATTAGAAGACTGCAATTTTTGTTTTCAAATACTTAAAAAATGTTACGCTTTTTTAAAACCAATATACCTATACCTACTGCTAACCATCTGTTAATTATTATTAATAGTATTAATAATTATATGTAGAGGTACATATTATTTTTAATATGCCCGGGTTTAGAAAAAAGTCTGGCTACGCCCATGATTGCGACTAATTTTTATTAATTAGAATTTATAATAATAATTATATGATTTATATGTACATATGTAAGTATTAATTATTTTAGTACTAAAGTAATAATAAGAACTAATAAAACTGTTGCTAGATTATGTATGTATATTAATTACGATTGAGATTATAAATAAATATATACAAACAGCAAGAAAATGGGTTTTGATATTTATCCTAAGTGTTCAGAGAAAAAGTCCAGATAACTACATATTTAAATGCATGAATGCATATTTGAATGCAAATTTTATTACTTTTTAGGGCATATTTGCATGCATATTTTGAGCATTTTTTAGTGCATGTATTCCGACCTTTTTAATTATTAAGTGCAGTCTTATGGGGTTCTCAGTGTATGTGGAGGCCGTACTAAAACATATGTGATTTTAGATAAATCCGATTATTATGAAAGGGTAAACAACCTAATAAATATTGGTCCGTACAAGAAACTACCCCGAAATCCGTTGCCAAAGTTAATTAAAGCTGTCAAAGACACGATAAAAGAATGTCCCAATCTTATTACTAAACAAAATATATATAAGATTAATATATCTAACCCCACTGTACCCAAATTGTACGTCCTTCCCAAAATACACAAGCCAGGTAACTCGGTGAGACCAATCGTGTCTCAAGATAATTTTTCGGAAAAAAACTCAATGGAGTTTATAAATAAGATTAAAAATGTTTCTTTACAAGAAGGGGAAATCCTGATCTCTTTTGATGTTCAATCGTTATTTCCCAGTGTGCCCATACCTGAAACGCTGACTTATTTGCGGGAACTACTGACAGTTAATAATGTAGATAAAGATAGGTTGGAGGAATACGTCAGGCTCACCTCTTTGCATGTCTCAGAACTGTTTTCAAATAAATGGTGAGTTTTTGAACAAGTTCAAGGGACCGCAATGGGAAACTGTTTGTCACCGTTTTTGGCCAATTTATTTATGAGTAAATTCGAAAATGACGTAAGAGATGATTATCAGTATTTTCCAAGAATTTGGTTGCGTTATGTTGATGACATTTTTGCAGTTTTTGATACCAAGAAATGTAATTTGGAAGATTTTAAAAAAAAATTAAATTCAAAATTTGATAGCATTAAATTTACATACGAAAAGGAAGAAAACGGTGCGATTCCCTTTTTAGACACACGTGTAATTAGAAACAGCAAAAATGAATTAGAAATCGACATTTATCGTAAAGATACAAATACTAGCCGGTTTATAATTAACGAATCACAACATTCGGTACAACACAAACTCGCGGCTCTAAATTTTTTAGTAAATAGATTACTCTCATTTCCACTTACTAAATTCCGATATGACAAAGAACTTAAATATATTAAAAATGTTGCGGTTCATAATGGTTATACTCCCCAAATAGTAGATAATATAATTAGGAAGATTAGCCATAGGAAACAAGTCCAAAATTCTAGCACTCTAACGGCAACTTCATCTCTAGAAAAATTTGTTAAAATGCCTTTTGATGCACTTTACACTAAAGGTTTAAATTATATTTTTAAAACTCAAAACTTACGATTAGCTTTTTCTACTAACAATACTATAAAGAATTTATTGGGAAACCCGAAAGATAAAGTTGATGTTGAACAGAAATCTGGAATTTATGAAATTAAATGTAATGAATGTGCTAATAAATATATTGGACAAACAAAAAGAAATATATTAACACGTTTTAAGGAACATTTAAGTCACTATAGGTACAATAGGTTTGAGAAATCAAGTGTTGCCCAACATATTTACAATACTGGACACAGTATTATTAAAGATAATTTAAAACTCATTAAGGCGGTATCAAATAATAGGGAATTAAATGGTTACGAAAGTATTTTTATTCAAAAAAAATAAAAACAATTTAATGAATTCAGATAATGGACCAATACCTAGTTCCGCATTGCTTGATTTACTCTAATTTTGTAGGTTTTATATACGGATTTATTTTTTTTTATGTATATATATATATGTATGTGTATGTGTGTGTGTTTGAGTCAGAAATCGACCACAAGATGTCGCTTTTGTTAGGTCAAAAATCAGCCATCAGATGTCGCGACCTAAATTTTATATAAAGGGGTGTTAGAGACAGTTAAGCGCATTTGCACTGGATATGTGATAAGGAGAGGATTCTCCGAGATAAATATCGTGAAGTGCTCTTAACTTGTGGTGTGTGGGTGTGACCTGCTTTTATCTGTAGCTTGCTTTTTGGCGATTTGTGCATATATATATTTTTATTTATGTGTTTGTGTATATATGTGTTTTAGTCAGGAATCGGCCTCCAGATGTCGTTTTTGTTAGGTCAAAAGTCAGCCGCAAGAGGTCCCGACTTAAATTTTATATAAAGGGGTGTTAGAGACAGTTAAGCGCATTTGCACTGGATATGTGATAAGGAGAGGATTCTCCGAGATAAATATCGTAAAGTGCTCTTAACTTGTGGTGTGTGCGTGTGATCTGCTCTAATCTGTAGGTTGCTTTTTGGCGATTTGTGCATATAGGTGCATGCATATACATATATAGGTATATAATTT
Source organism: Dorcus parallelipipedus (assembly GCA_958336345.1). Classification (NCBI taxonomy): domain Eukaryota; kingdom Metazoa; phylum Arthropoda; class Insecta; order Coleoptera; family Lucanidae; genus Dorcus; species Dorcus parallelipipedus. The sequence goes on from OY284482.1 coordinate 2,826,188, forward strand.
CTTTTCAGGGGTAAATTCAAGCGGTATCAAATAACAGGGAATTAAATGCTTACAGAAGTTCTTTATTCGGGAGAATAAGAACCGTTTTCGGTTATTAGACCAATACTCATTTCCGTTTTATTTGATTTGCATTTTTGGTAGGTTTTGACTGTTAATATTTTTGTGGGCGGAGATAATTTTCAATTATTTCTTAAACCACAATCTCTCTTTTACTATTTTTTAGTGTTAATTTTGTTATTTTTAGATAGTATTAGTAGTATAGATAATATGATCAGGTAGGTAGGTAGGTAGCTGTTAGATTTCAATGTAGTTTTATATAAATATTAAATTGTACTGAAGATGGCAGCTTAGCTGCCGAAATACGTATCTACGGATATAAAATTATTGTGGGCGGAGATAAATTTCAATTCTTCGTTACAGTGTTTGGTTTTCCATATTCTTTTTATTATATCGCCAATTGTCATTTTCGATACGTTAAAATCATTCGCGTTTTTTTTTACGGTTTTATCCGTGGCATATTGTCGAATTATAATTTTAAGTAGTTCTTTATGAGTTGGTATAGTACGGGCCATATTTTTTCTAAACATTTTGCTCTTAGTATCAAAATCAACAACTAACTTGTATTGATAACGATTTATGGTTTTTGTTTTCAATACTTTCTTGTTTTTAAAGCGTAAAAAATAAAAACTAAAAATAATGAAAAATTCAACTGGTTTACGAAACGAAAAGCTGTTTGAGTGAAACTTGTACATATTGAGTTTCCCTGAAAGTAAATAGTTTCCGCGGAAAGTGTATAATTAATTTCAAAAAGCTTCCTAAAACTAACGCCGGAGTTAATTTAAACTTTTACATTATCCAGTGTTTTCGCTTCAAAGCGCCGCCGATACACGCTTACTTTTAATTTAGAAGCCGGCTAATAAAATTCAGTGCACTCGAGTGATGTTTAATTAACTGAATTCAATGGAATCGCCTAAATTACAAATACAGTTTAAAAACCTACGATTTCTCTTACAACACAGATATACGAGCCCTGCACCAAAAGTATTCGCCTAGTGTAGGTATTTTTGAAAATAAAATCATTATTAGAATTTAAATATCAAAATTTTATTTAAAATTACCCAAGACAAGTAGGCGAATACTTATGGCGCAGGGCTCGTACATTATTAGACAATCAATGATTTTTCGTTTAAGGCGAAATAAATGAATGACGGAGATAAAACTGAGAAATGCGTGAGATAAGCTTCTGTAATTGAGTATATTCTATTGGGAACGCTTGTGCCAGTAAATTTCGAAGGAGAATCTAGAAGGCTAAAAATTCCCTAAGGTTTCCAGTTACTCCAGCAAAGATTATATTTAGAAAAAATATATCGTCTCTATATTAAATAACCAGTTACTCAGAAACCAGTTGGGTAAATTCTAATAGCACCATTGTATTCTCGGTGAAAAATCGTATTTCTATAAATTTTACATTGATCTCCTATTGATTGTCTACAGTTCATCCATGGTTCATCCCAGTTAACCAAATCTGTGACTCCTATATAACAACAGAGATCCTCATGCTGGAAATGTTATCTTGGACACACGAAACCTATACTGATTTTTGGATTTTTTTTTCAAGCGACTAATTGTCATACTAATTGATCGACGTGCACAACGTACAAGATTAATGCAAACATAAAAAAATTAAAAATAAATAAATTCACATACTCAACAAACATTGCCCACAAATAATAACACACGACAAATTTCCTGACTGCAGGCGAACCAAATTCTTTGAGAGAATCAGAAAAAAGGAGAAAGAAGCTAAAATGTAAAAAAAAAATAAAGAAAAGAAAAAATTAAAGCAACACAATTTCTTCATCAAAAATTTAAAGAGTTACCTTTACCTGAGTTAACCTATTACCAAATAAAAGTAAGTTAGTCAATGTGGCGCCTCCATTAACTGACATAACATAATAGAAGAGGCTCTTGTTCACGAACTTGAGTGCACATAATTGAAAACTAACTAAGAGACCCTCGTCAACACCCAGTATATAAAAATAGCGCCCAACGGGGGCCCTTCGTAGAGAACGGCAACGGAAAAATCATTTGCGTTTCCAGAAAAACAACTTTTAACACTGGAAACGAAAATGAACTTTACCAGACATGATTAGAATTGAAAATATATATACTTCCTCATAAGCCGGAAAATAATCTGGTGTAAATTCTTTAAGAAAATTTGAACAGAATTTGTAGTCTTCTTCCGAGAAGTTCTTAATTCATTTTTCTTTTTATTTAATATTTTTTAGATTTAGTAATATATCTTTTAGCTATCAAAAATCCTTTTATAAGGAATAAATTGGTATTATTGACAAATTCCTCTTATCGTCGTTGGAATGCGGACGAAAATAAAAATCTGCGTAAATTAGGTAAAAATGCCGAGCGAATTAATTTAAGGGGAATTTCGGAACGATCCTGAGCTTCAGGACTCAGCATAATCGATACAATTAGAATTTGACGCTACCGCTTCGTTCTCTCCCCTTAAATTAATTTAATAAATAGGGTCGCCTATAATCTTCAGCTGCGACGTGCCCTAATGGCGTCAACTAGATATCTGTCCACCTTTCTCTCTTCTCTCAACAATCTGTGTCGCTTATCTAAATATTTTCCTCTAAACATTTCATTATTTAATGAATATTTAAGAGATTGTAATGAAAACAGTAATTTAAAAACGATGCTTGGTTTTGACGATTATTTCAAAATTTATTTCTCTGTAGGAAATTAGCCTAGTTAAAAATGAATTTCACATGATTGATTACTGACGCGGATCGCATGGAACGATTTGAATTAAAATGAAATTAAGCCCAAGTATGTTTCTGTCAACGCTACAATGTGCAAGCTTTTTTCAATTTGCTAATTTTTGTTATATCTGCATGAATTTATATATAAAGACAAATACAACGTTTCGTTTTATTATTTTTTAAAATTTCCAAACTTGATTTCCAAATGTTTTTAAATAGTGGTAGTAAACATTTTCATGCAATGTAAATCGAATATCAAATTAATGCAACTATGAATTTATGTCTAATATGTCTTTGTACATGCGGGTTCAAGCACTATTATTTCAGGACATAATTAGGGCGCGTTTGGTTAATTTGCTAGCATAGGATTATAAAGGGCCAAACAAAATAGGCAATTGTGCTGACAAACAAGCAAAAAAAGCGTAATTAGCCATTAGCAAGTCAAAGTAATAAATTCATGTCTGCCATAAGCAACACAGGCAAGCGAGGAACTTTATTCTGAACAAAATGACAACTTAGAAAGAAGCTACAATAATTTATCACAACGGGCAATAAAAAGTTTTATTAATACAGTAGCTTAAATATTCTCGCCCTGCATAAACGAAAAACTCCCATATTTCATTTACTAATACGAAAGTTTTGTAGAGCAAATACTTTCCGCTTCTATGGGTGAACAATTTTTAGGTATCCATGATTTATTCGTCACAGAGCATCTAAATTATGTGTATTTATTGAAAAAGGAATGAGATTACATTGAAGTCTTCTTTAATCATATTGCGAGACTTATCGTAAATCATTAGAGCTACAGATTCTGTTAAATGGAAGAGAAGTTGATGTACTCAGTGTTGATTTCAAATGTAACAACAAAATCGACTTTCCTTTTTTTGAGATATACGTAAGTGAAAAAGTTCGTATTCATTCTTTATACTTTTCTCTTACTATAAGTAAGTAATATTAAAATTCTGCTTTAATTAACTTGACTAAGCCAGGAGAACACACCATCTTCAATTTTTGATTTTTGAATACAACGTATTTATTATTGAATTCTGTAGCATTTGTTCTCTAATTGTAATATATTATATAATTATAATATCGCCATACTTAATATACAGTGTGGTGATAAAGTAACGCACCAAGCGGAAAAACACCCTTAGCGTTGACTTTTTCGAAAAACGCTGGGACAGGTCGATTTTATTTTTAAAAAAGACATCTTTTACAACCAATTTTAATTTTATGTCAGTTACCACTTTTGCACCGTGACGTCATCGACATTTTTTTTTAAATGACAACCTATTTTTTTGAAAATGTCAATTGAAAGCATCCATTTTTCTGAGTACAAAAATGTTAATGAATCACTAATGCATAAGAAAATTTTGAAGAAAAAAATTCTTGAAAAATGGAAATGTGATTATTAATCTGAATAAAATTTCAACCTAAAATAATACTTTCTTGTAAAAATATAACAAAACTTAATAAAATTACAATAAATATTGGAAATGTCCTCCACTAACCACTTGACAGTGACCAGCTCATGCGTAAACGTTGTTAATTATTTTTGCGATGGTTTCACGGCTAATGTTATTCATTTCCGTTCTAATTTTGTTTTGTAAATCTTCGAAATTTTGAGGTCCGTTCACATAAACTCGACCTTTTACTGCAAGTTGGCTAGATTGCAATAGGGCCGCCGAGCACCCTCTGTATAGCTATTTCGGCTCTAGTTGGTGCCTCATTAACAGAAGAGTAGGTCGAGAACTCCATCGCAATCCCGACGACCAACAAAACTTATTCGCTGTTTTTGCGTAAGTCTTGTTGGGCGTCGGGATTGGGATGGAATTCTCGAGATATTCATCTGCTGATGAGGACCCAACTATCGCCGAAAAAGCTATGCTCGGGCCCTATTGCAATTCAGCCGACTTGCAGTAAAAAAAAAAAAATTGCGTTTACGATGACATGCTAATTGTCCGCACTGGCCATCTCGTGCGTGGTAGCTCATTGACGCAGCAGTATAATTGCGAATTTGCTAATCACAGCACTTTTAGAGGTCAGAAAACTGTCGTGAAGTTCTGAAAACTTTATTTAATGACAAATAATGTCCACTTTTAATTTTATTTTGCTTTGCTGTAGTGAACATTTATCGTAAAATGTTTGCAATAGTTCGCTATTTTTGTTACTAATAAACATAATTTTATACAGAAAATATGATCACATCTTAAATTAAATTTTATGTGAAATATGTAGCTATTTTAAAAAGAAGATAATTTAAATGAGAATAACCGGTATAAACTGAATGAAGATTTTCAGTAACATAATTCGCGGGATATTTATGGTTCGTTTGTGCCAGCAAAAGATGTTATTTAATTAGACCTTTATTCGCTTACGAAATAAAGCAGCAACAATAAATATTTCTGCAAGGAAATGTGGAATGTTAAAAAAACCATGGGCCAGGTAAATTACAAATACAACATTGGGTCGGAATACGCGTAGAAAGAATTTATTAAATATGAGTTATTACCAGCGTTCCCCCGCTATTTACATTTCTGACGGAAAATGAAATTTATTAAAGACACTAAGGCCCAGTTTACAGAAACTTTAATTGCAATCAAATTTTAATGACACTGTTAATTTGACATTTCGGAATGTAATTCTTGCAACTTAATTAGTTTAATTCGCAATTAAATATTTGATTTGTTTTCTGTAAATCCACCCTTAGAGTCTCGTAAGACATACATTGAATACGTACACAGGGTGAGTGAGGAGAAACGGGCCAAACGTCAAGAATGTATTGCACACGTAAAAATAAGTAAAAAAACTGAAATGTTATTATGCGATTTTCTTTTGTTTTCAAATTATAACGTCATTACAAAATTTTCTACTGAACATTGTTTTAATCATGGCGTGCTTGTGACAAGTTTACAAAAATACCGTCATTAACTTCTAAACATTTTCTGCTTCTGAAAACTTGTCACAACCACGCTATGGTTAAAACAATGTTCGGTAGAAAATTTTGTAATGGCGTTATAATTTGAAAACAAAAAAAATAATGTGGATATCTTCTCAGATAACTTCAACTGCGCCCCCATCAAGAAAAAGCTAATCGGCTAGTACAATAATACTCTATAATAATACAATAATAATACTCTAATTGTGCCTGATTGCACCGCATTTTTAATCATTGATTAAATATAAGACGTGTTTAGAATGTGACAATCGTGAATACATGACAGCATAATGTCAATCGCCATCTAATTGACACTTAAACTTCAACTTAAGTGTCAGTTAGAATGCGTCTGACGTTATGCTGGATCTACGTTAAATATCACATTCTAAACAGGACTTAAATTTAATCAATGATTAAAAATGCGGTGCAATTGGGCATAAGTGTAAGTATTGAATAGATTGGAGTTTGTTACTTACATATATCTAGGGCCAGTTTACAGAAAATTTAATTGCAATCAAATTTTAATGACGTTGTTAATTTGACAGTTCGCAATGTAATTATTATGGCAACTTAATCGTGATTAGTTTAATTCGAAATTAAATATTTGATTTGCTTTCTGTAAACCCACCCTTAGTCTTTTGCGCCTATTAGGGTAATATTTTTAGATTAGGTTTGTTAGATTAGTTACTGCCAGTTTCATGTATGTACACATGTCACATGTACAGGGTTTTTGACCGGTACCTACGCATTTTATTATTAGATATATCAAAAAATGTTAAATACAAATGTTTTAGGGACTTACCTGAACCGCCAGAATTTACTTTAAAAAGAAACAAATGACAATCGGAAACCTAACAAATGAGTATCAACTTTGTTATTTTAAATGGAACACTCAGTATATTTTCTACAATTAAGAAAGATATTTTTCACCTAATTCCAAATATATATAGTTTATATGTATAGTTATATATATATATACTTTTTACGATATTTAAGTTTGAAATTATTATTGTTTTGGTATATTTTTATTAATTTATTTCATATAATATATTAATTTCTCCTAGATGTTAGCGTTTTGACTTATAAAGTGACTTTTAATTAGCTTAACACTTGTCATACATAATAAACTCCTTATTAATCTAAATAAATGCATTTTTTTTAAATTTTTTTTTAAATATTGCAAGAAGTATGAAACCAAATATAGACAAACTACATATTTTTGGAATTAGGAAATAAATGCCTTTCTTAATTCGACAAAATATACATAGTGTTCTATTTAAAATAACAAAGTTGATACTCATTTATTAGGTGTCCAATGGTCATTTGTTTCTAATAAATTCTGACGGTTCAGGTAAATCCTTAAAACTTTTGTATTTAACATTTTTTTGTATGTCTAATAATAAACTGTGTAGGTACCGTTCAAAATATAAACAAAATCCCTGTACTTGTCCGCTATAGACTTTCTTGTCTGTTGGAAATAAATCTCATTATTATTATTATTATTAAAATCGCATAACAGCATTTGAGGTTTTTTGTTTTTACTTTAGTTATGAACGAGGGAACTTGCAATAAAGCCGCCAGACATGCTGAATGAATCCCTGCTGAATTTCGTAATTGAGTTAGTAAATATATGTAAGAGTTCCAGCAGTTCGTAGAGGTTTAGAGGAAACCGAAATTCCTTCACTGATTGAATGACATGGATGCTATATCAGTCCGTTATTCAAGAACGCCTTCGAGGAATGTAATATAATAGTCCAACAATAAAAGTAATATGGGTGTAAAGAAATTGCTTTAACTCGACAGAAATCGAAGATATGGCTTGGCGAAAACGTTTTATTGGATAATAATATCGTGTTATTTCTATATTCACACTCTATTCGGTTTTGGTTCCGTTCTGGAATTTATAATAATGCGTAATATTTAACAATGCTGAGTTAAACTATGTATATTTGCAAATACATAGGATTTATCATTGACGCTTTTTTTACTGACAGTAAAAAAGAATAATATACAATGTATAATAGAATAAGTTTCGCTTACTGTGATCACTATTAACACACAAGAAATGACATACGTATGAGGCAAAGGTCAATAAATACTCCGGAAAAGTTCACGTTTACTTCTTACAAAAAACGTTTAAGAAGCACTGGATGTGATTTAAATGCCCCAACTGAGCGAAGTTTATTATTATGTGCAATAAATGATAGAGCAGTAAACCCGCAGATGGAATACAATAAACGTAGAGGCAGGTCATTTATAATTTCATACGAAAGAATATGGAAATCAACAGTTAGTGATATGTAAGCAATAAAAAATAATTAAAAATGTTGAAACATTTACATTCTAATTTTTTATTAGTATTTAAGTAATAGGAATGCAGATTTTTCACAAATTAATTTTTACATAATAATATTAATTTATTTCCTTAATTAATAACTTTAGGAATTAAAACAGTAATCATGAATCATACCTAACAATAAGTAAGAAATTAGATAATAATTAATTCAGTATAGAGTCACATTCTAAAGTATTACTGGAAAGATGCATCCTTTAATTGTGATTGTATTGCTTTATTACAAACAAATTTCTGATGCAAATTAACAATTAACAGGTACTCATTCAAAGAAATAAATAAATGCATTGATGTATTTAATGCATTTTCTTTTTTGAGTATGAAAGTCACTCTGTTGTAATGCAAACTAAATAATAATAACATTCACTTTTTTTCAATCATTTAACAAATTAAATTACATGTGTGTTATTTGTTTAAAAGTATGGAATATCATGATGTAATTATTGTTAATTATCTAATTAAACAGATGGCCGAAGATTACTATATATACTTTGTTTTATTGATCTAAATTGCTACACTTTCATGAGCAGTAGTTATAAAATGTATTAACAATACATAAAAAATTATTTATAATTAATTACAGTCTTTTTCTTTTGGTTTTCCCCTTTTGTCAATTATGTTTCCGAATTTGTCAAATGGCTTGCCAATCCGCAAGCCTGCGATACTTTGAACAGATTGGAAAGTCATTTGACAAATTCGGAAACACATTTGACAGAAGGGGAAAACCAAAAGAAAAAGACTAAGTCAGTATTCAAGTAGATTATTAGAAGAGTAGATATTTAGAAGCTTCTTCCGTTATCGAATTACTTATGGGCGACATTGACCCAGTGACCGTGAATTTTGCTGGAGCTTTAGGGCGTTTTCACATACACCGGCAAAACCGCGCCGGTGCCGGCCAGTGGCATCTTTCACACACTCCGGCATTGACGGTTAAAGAACTATTAGCATTTTCGATTCACTTGCACCGGTTGCAATCAGTGTATTTGCATCTTCTTTTAACCTCGTGATAACACGAAATGAAGATATTCTGAGTGCGCACTAGTGAGTTCAATCGAAAACGCTATATGTGTGCAGCTCTCAATAGACGCATACACTTCCATCCACGCTTTTTGTTTTTCAACCTTGTCTTTGAAGCAATCTGCTGCCTTGTCCCACAGACAAGGTTTACTTTCAACGAGTTCAATTAAGCTGACAACATCGTACTTAAACAATTTACTCATTTTCGAACAATTAAAAATGTACAAAAATTATAAAATGAAAACACGCTCTGATTACTTTGAGGACAATGACAATGCTGAAGTAAAATTAAACAAACAGTTCTCCGGCACCGGCACGTTTAGACCTGTGTGGACAAGTGTAGGTACATAAGAAAACATTGAAATCGATAAATCGGAAATCGGTCCGGCGTCCGGCTTGTCGAGATCAACACCGGCTGCATTTGCCGGTGTCGGCTGCCGGACCGGCAAATTTGCCGGACCGTGCTATGTGTGAAAGCATTAATTTGATTGCATTGTATCCGGCGCCGGAGTCGTCACCGGCTCCGGTTTTGCCGGTGTGTGTGAAAACGCTCTTAGAAAAACTGCTGACGCGTGCGTATGTCACGAATGAGCAGGCGTTTTCAAATAAAAGACGCAGCATTTTACTGTAATGGATGTAGACAGTGATTTAAAAATTGATTTAATTTAAAAATTCAAGGGGTGCAAGCAAGTTCATCAAGATGAACTTTCCAATTGAACACCTGTTATTTATACAGCATGCATCATTGGTATGGATTTCTTCAATAACTCCTTAACTATTGATTATAAAGGAAAGTACACCGTGTCCACGGATAGGGTTCACTATAGGAAAAACTTTTTTATTTTTCACTTTTCGAAAAAAAAATCATTCTTTACAAAAGTTTTTGCTTGACCTAAAAACCCAAAAAATATTACAGAAAATAATAAATTCCTATTAACAACTAAAAAGTTGGGAAATTTATCTTTTAATTTTTACAAAATGTGGCAAAGATTAAAATTCTGTTAAAAATCACGTTAGCTAGAATCGGGCAATATTATGAATTTGATTTCTTATCACGTTTTAATTCACAAAAGTCATTTTTTTATTACCTCGCAGGTTCTTAAAATTTAAAAAATGAAATTGAAAATTTAAAACTTAATTTTTGAAGAGAGTTTATTTTATAAGTTCTTATTTCTACATAACTATCACCCAAATTACATTTACAGTAATTGATATTGCTTGAGTTAACCAGTTTACTTGATTATACTAACGGAATTTTTGAACATTGCCGTATTTTGTGAAAGTGTAAACAGATTTTTATTTTATTTTACTTTATTATTATTAATGGAAATTTAATATTTTCTATAACTTTTTTTTGTGCAAATCGGTTTTTATTCCCCGAGCAGGCTCTGTACAGCTGTTTCAGGCCTAGTTGGGCCTTCATCAGCAGAACCGTAGCCCGAGAACTCCACTGCAAACCAAACCAATATGTCCTAGGGTTATTCGCCAAAGCGATGTGAAAGTAATGGACATTTAAGTAGCGACATCTTTCGATCGCTTGTTGACCTGATATTGCAGTAGGATTGACAAATTGAAGCCAGTCCGCTACATAATAAGTCATCCCAATGCAAGGCGGCCATGTGCTGTCAAAGCATATGAGAATTTTGAAAATTTTTGTGCAAATCGGTTTTGATTGCAGCGGATTCCCCGAGCAGGCTCTGTACAGCTGTTTCAGGCCTAGTTGGGCCTTCATCAGCAGAACCGTAGCCCGAGAAGTATACTTCAAGGAAATAAACAAAAAGAAAAGGATACCATTACATTTATCTATTAAATCTAAACGAAATATTGACATTTTAATTAATGTAGAGACTGTTGAATATCTGCAAATTTTTTTTGGCTGATTTTTGCAAATGCTTGTCTCATATTATTCTTTTAATATTAAGTCGTATTTGATTGAATTTTAAATTAAAAAATAAGTAATACTAAAGGTTAGTGACAACAAGAAGTGCATTATTCATTATCATTATTAATTATTCATAAGAAATATTTATTTATTGGATGACTTTTATGGGCCTTAAGTCTATTAAGTTCCAAGTCATTACTGCCCGGTTGCACCAACTTTTTAAGCAGAACTTAAATTTAAGTTATGTTTAGAATGTGACATTTACGTATCAATAACCTTAAGTATCAATTAGAATGTGACTAACATTTTGTTAAATCTATAAATAATGTCATAGTTTAAACACCACTTAAATTTAAGCTCTGCTTAAAATGTTGGTGCAACCGGGCATTAGCAAACACAATTAAAATCGAAAAACAAATATTATAAAAATATTATTGCACATAAATTGTAACTACCCTTTGTTAGCACCTTGTCACATTTTACGTTGTTACAGAATTAAGCTAAGTTCACATGCATTGCGGATACGCAAAATTTTTATTGCGGATCGTTTCTAATTGGTTCATTTTGATTGAAATATACATAATGAACCAATCAGAAACGATCCGCAATAAAAATTTTGCGTATCCGCAATGCATGTGAACTTAGCTTAAGAGGGAAAAGGTAAACAAATGCCCGACATTTTTAAAATTAATGCGGACAGTATCCAAGGACACTTTGATGACAAATAGTATTTGTCCTGTCCAGACAATTGACATTTTTACATTTGTCCGAAAGGCATTTACACTGTTCATGTCTAACAGGATTCAGCGTTTCAGCAATGTGACTTCAAGCACCAACTGACTTGCTGCAAACGTATTAGACGGTTTGAGTGAACGTTGACGTCACTCTAACCGTATCAGATTAATCTGAAGTTTCAATAAATACTCATTTCAAAAAATAGCAACATTACAAAAAATAAAATGATCAGCTCTAACTGAATTTTTAGTACCTACACATACATGTAAAGGACCTGTGATACTAAACAACACTCAGGTACAAAACGAATATAAAAATACAACCTACAAATTAGTTCCTCGAAAGCGCTTTAACAGCAGTCAGCGAAAAATTTTTGGCTGCAATTTTCTGCAGACGCTATATGCAGTCGGTGTATGCAGCGCTCTCGTCTATCGTCAACGCTGTAAAAAAAAACATACAGCCGCTTCAAAGGCTGGATTCTGTTAGACACAAGCACTCACTCACAACCATAGAAAAATTACATTTTGAAGGATTTTGTTTGGAAATTAGCAATTAGTTAGTTTTATGTACTCAGATTACTTATAAAAGATATTATTTCGTTTAGATTTATTAGATAATTATGATTTTGCCCTTTCCTTTTTGTTTATTTTCTTGAAATACGGTTCTTACAGAAGTTGTAACTGTGCGTGTAGATATCTCGAAAACCATAAGCTTTAGACCAATACATTTTATATACGTTAGAAATAGAATTTGATGAGCTATTCAAATTTGTCTAGTCTAAATGAACAGGGCGTCCCGTTTAAATTGTTTAAGAAAATTTATCTTTTAAGTTTCAATTGTTTCTGTATAAACGCACAATCATGGCAGATGTTACTATAACTCAGAGAGATATTCTACTAGATATTTATAATCACTTGTGCGCAGCAAAAATAATTCTTTTGACCGCTAAATATGAATAAAGTACTACTACATTTCAGCTCTTTCATCCAATTGAATAGCAATTGCGAATGCTTTGATTTAGAGCTATAGTTGTTTAATAAAAAATAGTTTACTTTTAAGAGATTTATTGAAATGTGAAATAAAAATTGTACATTCCATTTAGAAAAGTATAAGTTTGGGGGATAACTCACTTATGGAACATGCTGTGTATGTGAAAATAATTTACTAATATATAACTCATTATAGTCGATAACTTTTATACAAAATACTTTCCTTTAAAATCAATAATTAAGGAGTTATTGAAAAAATCCATACCAATGATGTACGTTGTCTACCGTGGGAGCCAGTACCATAAAACGTAGTTAACTACTCGATCAACTCAACTGTGAGGTTAAGCAATATCATTGGAGAAAAGTTTAAGTTTCCACCAATGATATTACTTGACCACATAGTTGATCGAGTGGTTAACTACATTTTATACTACTGGTCCTAAGTGTAATTCGAAGTCCAGTCAGTGAAAATGTGAAAATGAAATTAGACATGCCGCTCTGTACTACAACGTATCTAACTAAATAGTGTGTACAGTGGGCCAGCGCTGCGGTTGGTGGCTTTTAGTTTCGTATCAACTGTTGGTGATTTATTCCATATTTTCCAATGCGTTCGCTTAACAGTGAAGTATTATAATTGAAAAGTGTAACTTCTAAATGGTCTAAGTGCCAATTTTGTGTGAAATTATATTTTACCGTTAAAAGAGTCTATGTGCTATCTCCATGCCTTACTGAAAGCTCTAAGTGCCAACACAATATTCAATCACGATTGGCAAATTAGTGCCAATTGTAAGTGCTTTAGCATATTTACATTTAGGACGGTAAAATATAATTTTACCCAAAATTGGCACTTAGACCATTTATAAGTTACACTCTTCAATTGCATTTTCGATCTACCTATCTTTTATTTCTAACATCTGAACTTGTTAAAGAGTAAAATTCTAAGATGCTCAAAAAGTAAAAACGAGAAATACATAATACTGTAACGTATATTACCCACGGTGATGCCGATACCTATGACGTCAGTTGATATAGCAACAAAATATTTACTATTAATGTCAGTTTTTGTAAAATAGAAAAGTTTGTAATTTATTACGTGAAAATAAAGAGTTTCTTAGTCGCTAGAATTTATAGACTAAACTGTTACGATTGAAAAATTCATTTAAGTTATTCATAATATTTTTCCGAACACGCTGTATCAGCGTGAGAATCTAACGGCCCGGTTTGGCCTACGTGCCGGTCGACACGTTTCACCATGTTTTATAACTAAATTATACGCTGTTATTTGAACCTTCTGTATAGCTCCATCTCACTCGTTCGCTCGTCTAAAATTCATTTCATCAGTAACGACTTCTATCTTCGGCGTATGTGGAAGGGTACGACGCGTTCGTTTGGGGTCATTGTTTCAATAGCGCTCGTCGCGTGCGTTTCTTTGATTTGTGTGTCTGTAAGCTCTGTGCTTTTCCACTGAATTTGTGGTTGAAACTTGAAACGGATTTTCTCCGAGATTTGCTAAAGCACGTCGAGTGACCCACAAGCCGTTTATACGACTTATCAAAGGCCTGCTCTGAGAAAGGGAACAGGTACGTTTTGTTGACCTTTTGTACAATTGATCCCTGCAAGTAACGCGTCTCTCTCTCTTCTACTATAGGCGTTTTAGGACCCGTTCTAATTCGAGCCCTGTAGTAGATTTACCTGCCGTTTTTTTTGTACCGAACGAAGTTTCGCAACCCGGCCTACCCCAACTGTGAAAAGTGGATTCGTCCAGCAAGTCGACGCTACTTTAGTGACTTACAGCGCTAACCACCGTGAGAGGGCGCCCCGACACTGTTGACAGTAAGGTACTAAATCAACACTCCGTACAGGTAACGCAATAACATTCCTCTCGTGAGAGGATTGAGAAACAAAGATAACAAATACAATTGTCGCAAGTGCAATAAGGAAGACAACAGTTTTAGGGAATTCTGTTTACCGCAATGTCACTGGTTTCAATTTAAAAGTGTATTAGGTTATGTCTAGTTAAGTTATTTACCAATCAAAAGTTGTTATTTTAAGAAGTGCAGAATTTTTCTTTTACAAAAAAGGCGGAATCATTAAATGTCATGCGATAAAAGGTTGGGATACGATATTTAAACTTAATTTTCTTAACCAGACAGTAACTTTGACACACGTCACTTCAAATAATATTTATTAGAAATATGTGCCTTAAAGTGGAAACCACAAAATGAAAATTACAATGTGATTATTTTATGCTGTTACCGCTCACCTTCTGCGGATTTTAAAATTTTTCTTAACACGTTATGTGCTGTCATTGATTTTATTTATATGTTAGATATAAGAATAATTTTTTGTGGGGACTTTAATGTCGATGGGTACAATTTGTGTAACGATTTTACTGTTTTATGTAATACTTTATTATCGTATAACTTAGAACAACCTGTTGGATGGCCGACTCGAGTCTCTGCGACATCTCTGACAACTATTGATAATGCAAAATAAGTCTCTTAAAAATCAGAATAGTAATGATTATCTCCTTTTTTAAACGTTTACAGATTCTAATATTTCAAATTTCAGTAAAAATCTTAAACAGATTCAGTGGAATAATTTATATAATATTCAAAATGTTGACGATGCTTTTAACTATTTTCATTCGACTTTTATAGCACTTTTTAATGAAAATTTTCTAATGGTTAAACATAAGCATAGATCTGATACTCAAGCTAAGCAGTGGATCTCAAATGAAGTTAAAATTTCCAGTTCAAAATTAAAAGACCTCTTCATATTGAAGCGCAGGTTTCCCATTTTAGAACATGCTTACAGAATTGCCAAACGTAAACATTATACTCTCACTGCCAATGCAAAAAAATTGTTCTTCCAAAATCTAATTTTTACCGATAGTAATCCCTCTAGAGCATCCTGGAAAGTAATCAAACAATTAGCTGGACGTGAGAAGTCACATGAGAATATAAATATAGAAGTTGATGGTAATGACATCACAACTCCAATTGCTATTGCGGAAGAGTTCAACAATTTTTTTATTCAAGCCCCTCTGGACATTAGTAATCGTATACTAAACCTAACCGTAATGAATTCAAGGATATTTCCTGTCAGTCATCGATGTTTTTAAATTTCTGTACGGCAGACGAAGTGCTACTAATAATTAAAAATAAAATCAAAGCGAAAAAATCTTCGGATCATGACAACATTCCACCATATATAGTGAAATTAATTGCGGAGTACATCTGCTACCCCCTTCAACACATAATCAACCTATCATTTCTAACCGGTGAATTTCCCTCTTATTTAAAAATTAATAAAGTCATCCCAATCTTTAAGAAAGGTGTCCCTCACAAAATTGAGAATTTTCGACCAGTAGCATTACTGTCGGTCTTTTCAAAAATTATTGAATATGCCTTTCTATCTCATTTACAATGTTTTCTCTCTCGTCAAAACCTGATCTCGTCGGCTCAACACGGTTTCTTATCAAATAGATCTGCATCTTCGGCTATTCAGTCGTTTCATGAGACTATTTTGCAATATATCGATGCAGGCGAGAGTCCGATTGGGATCTTTTGTGATCTCAGTAGGGCCTTCGATTGTGTTGATCACAAGATATTATTCAGAAAACTTTCTGTATTGGGGATAAGAGGGGTGTCATTAGATTGGCTAGCGTCTTATTTAACTAACCGTTACCAATTTGTGTCTTTATTACATACCCATGAGGGTTTTCAACTTGAATATACATCCAAACAAAAAAAGGTTTGCGCAGGGGTACCGCAGGGTTCGATACTGGGCCCATTTCTATTTTTACTATATCTTAATAACTTACCACTAATTGATAATTCAGTCCATTTCACAATGTATGCCGACGACACTTCGAAAATCGTCTCTGATAAATCTTTAGCACAGTCTGCTCTTAAATGCAATGATTTATTGGTCGACTTAAATTCCTGGTTTTCAAGTAATAATTTATTTCTAAATGCTGATAAAACTGACTTCATGATATTTCATACTCGCCAACGTAATCTTTCTGCGGTTAACATAAGCATAGATAATAACAAAGCTGCTACGGTTAGCGAAACTTGCTTTCTGGGTTTAACCATCCATGAACACGTTAGTTGGAAAAGTTATTGTCAAAAAATAGCTACTAAACTTAGTTCCTATACTTTTTTAATTCGTAACCTACGTCTAGTTTTGAACATAGAACAATGCAGATGTCTGTATTTTGCTCAAGTCGACAGTCGTCTGAGATATGGAGCGTGTTTTTGGGGTGCATCAACACGAATTCATGATGTTTTTGTGGCTCAGAAGAAAATAATTAGAATCATTGCAGGTGTTTCCAACTCCTCATCTTGTCGTGAATTATTTTCCAATTTGCAAATTATGACGATCACATCTCTCTATGTGTTTGAATTATGTGTATACATTTTCAAAAATCAATCCAAGTTTATTAGGACAAGAGACGTCCATGGCAAGTGCATCCGTGAGGTTGATCGATTTCGGCCTTCTTTCAGTAAATTAAATATTGTCAGAAAGTCTCCTAATTACACAGGTCTTGAATATTTTAATCTATTGCCACACTATATTAAAATTTGTTCAAATTTAAATACTTTTAAAATAAATTACGAGTTTTTCTTTTAAGCAAAACTTTATATACAATAGAGGAATTTTTGTCCAGATGTAATAGCCAGGAGAATTAACGATATTTGTACCTTTTTCTTTTCTTGTTTTAAGTTTAGTTAGTTTTAGTTAGTTAGTTTTAAGCTCGTACCCATCGACTAGTCCATTCATATTTTATTATATGCACTGGGACTGAATAAAATTATTATTATTAATTATTATTATCCGAGCGACATTACGCAGGACCACGTTGGATTACTCCAATTATTCTTTTTTTTTTGTTTAATTATTCTCGTTTACGGTGTACAATAAATTCGTTAAGTCTATTGTAAACGAAGAACAGTACTGTTTGACGTAAGGTTTTGAACTTGTCAAATTAATTACTTTATTTGAGTGTTCATATAACTGGACCCTGTTTGGGTTTCTTTTGTTTTTATGCTTAACGCTGTTTATTATTTTATTTTTATCAAAGTTTTGAGCCATTTAAATAAAAACAAGTGTGCTCAGCTGGTGCTGTTTATTTTATTCACTTTGCCCACCTTTTGCTTTGGGGTAACGTCGAACCTCCCTTCTCCACGAGCTATGCCGAGCCGGTGCTGAAGAAACATTAGTCACTCGCACTAATTTGCAGACCTACAGATAGGTAGCAAAACTTTTACTGCAAAGGAAACGAATACGCAACAATTGGTGTCAGGTGTACGGATTTTGGTAAAGTTTGGTGTTTAAAAGAAAATGACTGCGAAAATAGCACCTCTCATTCAAGTGAAAGTCGCAGACCTTAAGAGGGAGCTGGAGGAACGTCATTTGGAAACAGTTGGAGCGAAAGCGATTCTACAAACGATACTTCGTCAATACTTGGTTGATGCAGGTGAACCGGATCCAGATAATTTCTTATTTGAGGTGCCGTGTACAAAGCTCGGTGAACTGTTGCAAGAAATGAAAGACAATTGTAAAGCTATAAAAGAAAAGTTAGAAGAAAATTCGCAAAAATTAAAAGAAAAATTAGAAGATAATTCCAAAAACTTCAGAGAGAAACTGGAAAAGAACTCGCAGAAATTAAAGAAGAAATTAGATGAAGCTTCTAAAAATTTAAAGAAAAGTCAGAAGAAAGTTCTAAAATATTTGAAGAAAAATTTGAAAGAAATTCGCAGGAATTAGAGGATAACTAGGAGAAGCTTCTAGAAAGTTTGAAGAAGAAGTTGTTAATTTGGAAGAAAAGATTAGGAAGGAAGTTGAGAGAAAATAGCAACAATAAATTTATGATCAAATATTATTTATCAACTTGCAAATGTAACAGAAAGCCGAAACGTGCAAGAAGACTCGGAATCAGTATAGAAGTTTCGCATGAAACCTCCTGATGGTAAGTCATCATAGATCAGTTACTTGGTACAATTTGAAGCAGCGGCAAAACTCAACGGATGGACTTCAACGGAGAAGGCTATAGCTTTGACAATTGCACTACGAGGTGAGGCAATAGAAGTTCTTCAAGCGCTTACCCCTGATGATTAAGAGAACTATCAGCAGTTGGTAAAGCGACTAGAAATGTGATATGGCCACGCACACTTAGAACAATTGCACCATTATCAGTTAAAGAACAGGGTTCAAAACCCAATGAAAACCTACAAGAATTTGAACTCGTTTGGTTCGCTTGGCATACCCATAAACGCCAGATGTCGTTTTGGAGCGTCTAGGGGTGCAAGCGTTTACCGATGGATCAAAGATAACGAAATGAAACGGTCACTATTTCTCGCTCGCCCGAGGACATTAAGTGATGCTCTAGCCACAGCGTTAGAATGGCCTGCATGTTCTCCCGATTTCTCTCCGTTAGACTATTTCTTGTGGGGTTACCTTAAAAGTAAGGTTTATGTTACTCATCCAGAAAGTCTTTTGGATTTAAGGCAACGAATCATTAATGAATGTGCAGCTATTTCAATTGACATTTTTCAAAATGTACGCGATGAGTTTGCAGTAGAATGTTTTATTGCCAGGAATTAGAAGGTAGACATATTGAACATCAGTTGTAAATACGTTTATTGTAAATAGTTCCATTTTTTGTGCTTTACTTTTGTTATGATTGTTGACAGCAATATCTTCTTGTTAATGGTTTTAAATACGATGACTATTGTCTTATAAAATTACAATTTAAAAACCAATGCTAGAAACTGAAAATTGATAACGTCATTGAATGTATAGATTTAAAATTCTTTTTTCTACTTTGCGTTCACAATGAACTCATTGTGACACCAAAAACAGTTTCACAATGAAGCTCATTGTGACACTGTTTTTGGGGAAATTTTAGTCATTTTTAATTGAAAATATTTAATAGATTTTACAAAATAACTCAGTATTTATTTGTTACTTAACAATATACTCACAATGAAGCTGGATAAGAAAAATTAATAACTTGTTTTTTTTTTGTTTTTGTTTTGCTGTAATTAATGTCTTTCGGCCATATAAGCCATTCCAGACAGTCACGAAGATATATTAAAGCTGGGTCAAAGTCATTGAACACCACAAACATCCATGGCTAATGGCAGGATTCGAACCTGCGCCGCCTGAGCGACACGACTTACAAAGTCGGCTAGGCTACCGCTAAGCCACCCGGCGACCCTTAATAACTTGTTAATGTGACTTTTGATTAAAACGAAAGGTTTTCAGTGCTGCCACGCATTACAACTAAAATTCCCCATATACTAAGAAGATCCAATATTTTTCATATTTTTGTTGAATAAGTGACGCAAAGTAGAAAAAATAGTATATTATACACGTTTCACAAGAGGCATTGTAACACTCGTTCCGTTGGGCCACTCCTAGCTCGCTACGCTTCGCTAGTCGTGCCCCAACCCCACTCGTGTTACAATAAGCCTTCTTGTGGAACTTGTATAATAATATACTATTAAAATAATATGTCACTTAAGTAACCATACTATTTAAAATCGTGAAGTTCATAGTGCGCGCAGCGCCACCTCTTTTCAGTTTAGAGTTTTCGGTTTGAAGAGGCAGGTTTTTATTTGTTTTTGTATTTATAAGCCTACTAGAAACAGTGATTTTATAAAAAATATCCGATATTTAATAAAACAAGCTTTATGTCATTAACTCAAAAATAAATGAAGACTGTTAAAAACTGACAGTGTCATTGGATGTAGCATTAAAATTCCTTTAAAATGGCAAATTTACTCTTAGTTGGTTAAATAAATATAAATATTGTGTTATATCTTTCTAAAAGAAAATACACAGGGCGTTCCATTTAAAAAAATACTACTGCATGTTGCCATTGTTTTAGGTAACACTTTCTTTTAAAGTGGCAAAAATCTTCTGGAAAATGTACATAATTTATTAAGTTAGCTATAACTGATAAATATTTATGTAATTGTTGAAAGTGACAATTGTAATGGAATATACCTACCGAAGAAAAAATATTACTTTTAAAATCCTATTATTCGGGAAACTCTTTGCGGGGATTATACGGAACGAAAAATACCTTATGGGGACACCATTAGTAGGATTATTAAACATCTTGAAACAAGAGGAAGCGTAGACGAATTATGCGAAAGTAAAAAAATGTCAAATCATTTTAATGTATTGGCAATGGCCAATGAAAATAAAAATTGAAGTTTAAGACACATTAGTTAGAATTTGGGAATTCATCATACTACAGCTTTTTAGAGGCAGATATGAAAATTTGAATCTTTAAAAAACTCACAAACAACGAGAAATCTTTGAATAGAACAAATTTGAAAAAATGTTTTCTGAAACTATCTAGGAAATATGCAACAATGTTAGAAATCTTTTACAGCGAATACTCTTTAGTGAGTAGGTACACAAGGAATCTCAAAATTTTCATATTGGAGTAGGTACCTACCTACTAAAAATTTACGTGAACTCTCCTGAACCGAAGTTAACACTGTCAAATTAACGTATGGGCTATGGGCAGTAATTTTAGGAATCTTTGGTCCGTGGTCCGTTTTTTTTTTGAAAGATCCCTCGTCGGTAATAAGTACCTCCAACAGCTGCAAAATTCGGTAGGATCCACTTTAGGAGATCTTGGCATAGATATAGACGATGAAATTTGATTACAGCATGATAGCTGCCCTGCGCAGAATAGTGCAGTTGTGCGAAACTTTTTAAATGAGACGTTTCCTAATCATTGCTAGGGAGAGGAGGTAACATTAACTGGCCGGCACATTTTCCAGATTTATTGAATTAAATTTAAACAAATTATTAAACAAAGTGCAGTGTCGGAAAAACAAAAAAAAAACAATGGCTTCAAAGAAAGTGCTGTTAAAAGACTTAAAAGTGAACGACTTAAAAGCCGAATTAGAAGAGCGCGAATTGGAAATTTCCGGAAAGAAATCTATATTGCAACAAAGACTTCACCAAGCGCTACTAGAACCAGGAGAGGACCCGGAAACCTTTCTTTTGAAATGTCGAGCGAACCTGCAGATTTAATTAAAATAGACGAGAAATTTCAGGAACAATCTGAAAACTTCAAAGATGAATTGCTGGAACAATCCAGAAGTTTGGACGAGAAATTTCGAGAACAATCTGGAAATTTGGAAGATAAATTAAAGGAGCAATCCAGAAGTTTCAAAGATGATTTGCTCGAACAATCCGGAAATTTGAAAGACGATCTAGATAAATTAATGGAATATTCTAGAAACACGGAAGAAAATGTGAAAATTTTAGAGGAGAAACTTCAAAATAAATTGACACAACAGTCGACAAATCTGGAAATTAAATTGCTGGAACAATCTAGAAATTTAGAAGATAAACTTCGAGAACAGTCTGGAAATTTGAAGGATGAATTTCTAGAACAATCAAAAGGGCTCGAAGATAAACTAGTGGTAAAAATATCAGAAGAGACGAGGAATCTGCAAGAAAATGTGGAAGAAATACTATTCTAGCAGGATAACAAAATTAAGAATCTCGTACAAATCATGGCAGGGTTGAGAATCCGGCGATCCGTCATCAGCAGAAGTACCAGAAAATAATGAGGCCCAAACTGTGGTAGGACCAGCGGAAACTTTGAAATTAAAAATAAAACCACCGACGTTCGATGGGAAGTCTTCTTGGCCTAACTACTTTAAACAGTTCGAAGCGGAAGCAAAGACGAACGGATGGACGGCCATTAAAAAAGCCACTTCGTTAATTGTGGCCTTGAGGGGGGACTCTTGCGATGTGCTACAAATGATGCCGGCAGAGGAACAAGAAGATTTCCACAAGCTGGTTAACAGGCTGGAGATGCGTTATGGCCAGCCGCATCTGACCGACGTGTACCATGCGCAGCTGAGAAACCGTTGCCAGAAATCCGGAGTGAGTCTTCAGGAATTCGAGGCTGATGTAGCGCGCCTAGCCCGTTTGGCATATCCTGCAGCGCCTGATGAATTCCTGCAATGTTTGACATGCAGACCTTCGTAGATTGAATCCGTGACCCGGACAACCAGCAGGCATTGAGAATGGCCCATCCTAAGACATCCAAGAACGCATTGGCCTACGCTTTGGAATACGAGGCGGCGAAGCGAGTCTCAAGAGGACATGTCAAGGTACGAGCTGCCATGGACTCCCAAGAAGAGGAACCCGCCAACGTCAAGGTGCGATCTGCTGCAGAGGAACAGCACAAGAAGTATGCCACCGTGGAGGATGTTCGCCGCATTGTGGAACAACTCCTGAGGCAGAAGAATCCGCTGGTGTGTTGGAATTGCCAGGAAGAGGGACATGTTCGTAGGCGGTGTCCCAAGGCCAGGCAGGAGCCTCCACGAAGGAAGCCACAGGGAAACTAAGCCGGGTCGGTGCTGAAGGGCAATCGTCGACCCGTATTCAAAGGCCCCCAAAGACAAGAGCCACGGAAGTGATAGCCCTGCGGCGATTATCCAGCAGTGGCTTCGTGAATGCCACCATTGATGACATCCCTCACACCATGTTATTGGATACGGGTGCGACGAAGACTATCTTGAGGCCCGACGTTATCAAGTCATCAAGACCCACCGAACCAACTAAGTGGAAACTGAGGACAGCAACCGGAACATCAGCAACTGTCCATGGAGAAGTAGAGGTGATCATTACCATTGGATCGACCCCCATCAAACGCCGTGCGCTGGTAGCAGAAATAGAGGACGAAGCGATTCTGGGCATCGACGTCATGTGTGCCCATGGGTTCCAATTGGATCTGAAGCGTGGCGTGATGGCGGTTAACAACGAGGAGTTGGTTCTACATCATCCAGAAGACGTGGCCGCTCGAGTTGTTCTCGCAGAAGATGTCGTATAGTCCAGCAGAACCGAGGTTATAGTCGATGCAAACCTGAATGGCGCTTTCCAAGATGGGCAAGTTATTATAGTCGAACCTAATACTGACGATCAGAAGATTGGAAAAAGAGTTCTCGTTGGAAAAATGTTGTTGATAGCAAAGAAGGAAATACCAGTCCGCCTAATGAATGTGAACTGTTTCCCTGTCAACATCAAGAAGGGTACGATCTTGGGAAGCTCTGCGAAGGTATCCTCCATCTCCCGCCAACTATAAGCAAACGTGCAAGAAAGGAAGGTCCCGAAGAAGCTGTTGGAAATCGTCATGTCAACGGCCCAGGAATTGACTCCAGAACAAAAGACAAAAGCGAAGAACCTGTCGCTATCAAGATGTGTTCGAGGTAGAAAAGGGAAAAACCGACATCGTCAAACCCAAGATAGAGACCGGAGAAGAAAGATCCATCCGTCAAGCTCCTAGGAGGTTACCATTGGCGAAGCGTGAAGAAGCAGAACTCATTATTCGCGAGATGGAGAAAGACAATGTAATTGAGCCATCGAGCAGCCCATGGGCGACACCGGTGGTGCTTGTGATCGAGAAAAAACGGCGTTTTCCCTTGGTATGGGTCTATGGCAATTCACAGTGATGCCGTTAGGGTTGTGTAATGCCCTAGCGACATTCGAGAGGCTAATGGAGACGGTTCTGAAGGGTCTGTCCTGGACAACGTGCATGGTATACCTGGACGACATAATTGTGGTGGGAAAAACTTTCGACGACCATCTGAAGAACCTGGAAGGAGTGTTCCAGCGGCTTCGCGGAGCTGGACTAAAGCTTAGTCTCAAGAATTGCCACCTGTTCCAGAAGGATGTGAATTATCTTGGCCATATTATTAATGGGAATGGAATCGCCGTGGACCCAGTAAAGATTCAGGTCGTGAAGGAGTGGCCAACTCCCAAGAATAAACACTAGATAAGGAGTTTCCTAGGCCTATGCACTTACTATCGTCGCTATATTCCCGGATTTGCGGACTTTGCTAAACCGTTGAAAAAACTCACCGAAGAAGGTCGTCCGTTTGAATGGGACCAACATTGCCAAATTAGTTTTGAACAACTAAAACAGTACTTGATAAGTGCTCCTATTTTGAGTTACCCTCTCCCAGAAGGCAAGTTCATCGTGGACACCGACGCTAGCAACGTTGGTATCGGTGGCGTACTTTTCCAGATACAAGAAGGGCAAGAGAAGGTAATCTGCTATTTCAGTAAAGTCCTGTCAAAGCCGGAGCGAAATTATTACGTCACTAGAAGGGAACTGCTAGCCGTGGTAAAGCCCATAGAACATTTCTACAAGTACTTATATGGCAGACACTTCCTCCTGAGGACAGACCATGCCGCTTTAAAATGGCTCCTTCGATTCAAGAATCCTGAAGGAAAAGTCGCACGAACTCGGATCGAACAACTTCAGGAATACGATTTTGAAATCCAGCATCGGGCTGGAACTAGCCATAGAAATGCCTATACTTTGGCAAGAAGACCTTGTGCCGAAGACTGTAAGCACTGTAGTCGTCTGGACGAGAAAGTAGCCACGACTGCGAGGACGGCTGTCGTAGACGACAAATGGCAAGGTGAAGAATTGCGACGAGACCAGGAGAACGATCAGGATTTGAAATTGGTGCACGGAACAGAAGACACAGTTACTGATCCCCAATAATAGGGTGCCGGAAGTTCTGAGGGATCTTCATGATGGAACTTCGGGAGGGCATCTGGGAATCAAGAAGACCATGGAAAAGATGCGCGAGCGATTCTACTGGGTGAACTGCAAGGAAGACGTAAAGGACTGGTGCAGGAAGTGCGTATTCTGCGCAGCCAGTAACGGCCCCCACAAACGAGGCAAGGCTCCCATGAGACAGTATAACGTGGGAAGTCCTTTTGAGAGAGTTGCCATAGATGTAGCCGGCCAATTTTCACAAACGAATAGTAGAAATAAGTACATCGTCGTGGTAATGGACTACTTTAGCAAGTGGGTTGAAGCATATGCCCTACCAAACCAAGAGGCGATATCTATTGCTGAAGTTCTTGTCCGAGAATGGATCAGTCGGTATGGGGTATGGCGCGCCCTTGGAGCTGCATTCAGATCAAGGGAGGAACTTTGAATCGGCTTTATTCAAGAACGTGTGTACACTGCTCGGCGCCGGCGTCCGGAAAACTAGAACCTCTGCACTTCACCCGAAGTCGGACGGAATGGTGGAAAGATTCAACAGAACCATCAACCGACATTTGTCCAAGGTAGTCTCCGATCATCAGAGAAACTGGGACACGTACATTCCCCTTTTTCTACTGGCATACCGTTCGTCCGTTCATGAGACAAAAGGAGAGACACCAGCAAAAGTGGTATCTGGGCGAGAGCCAAGACTGCACTGCGATCTGAAATTCGGCGTGAAGCCTGGCGAAATCCATGCCGACTAAGACATCAAGCGGTAAGCCTGACTATAGCGTTAGCAATTCTCAAGATAGGCTGCGGACTAGATGGGCTGGATTGGAGGGTCGTTCGCAGCATGATGGAAGTCATCTTCAACGGAACAGGAATTGAAGTTTTAGTCTGCAGTCACCACCCACAGGCAGGTGTCTGCAGTCACCACCCACAGGCAGGTGTCTGCAGTAAGAAAACCGTGGACTGCTATTTCTTCCAGACCGGAAGTTGTAAAAAGGGTCCAGCATGCCGATTTCGACATCCTTCTTCAAGGCTATCGCGAGGAACGTTCCGAGACGAGACGCTTTTAAGAAAGGGGCAGTGTAATGATTCGCCGACAGCAGCCGGCGTCAGTCTGTCTCTTGCGTCATCGCCGACGCGCTTTTAACCAGAATCTGCGGGCGCACCGATATCACGTCAGCGGTGGAATCAGCCCTAGACATTCCGTCGCGTACTCGAATGTTCAAGAAAAACAACCTCGGCTTATAGATCACGCGGCCGGAGAATGGAGGCAATTCAGCGTTAGACAGTTCGGCATAAAAGTTCTATAGACGTTCGCTCGGTTGTTAAAATAAATTACGTATAGGCTTGTAAATAATTTAGTGTTTAACGTTAGTTTTATAGTATAAATAAATTAGTTTATTAACTATTTCGTATTTTGTTTTAAAATAAAAATTAATAGAATCCTTAAAAAATCGTTACAATATCATAGACGTAATGATCAGTCACACAAATTCCATTGAATTGATTTTAGAAAATTATCTGTGCTAGAGATGGTTTGCTCATTAATAATATTAATAGAAAAAATATTTTTATGTAAGAAAATTTCTAAATTCTCAGCTATGTTTAATTTATTTCCTTTAGGTAAATTATGTAACAATTTTACATAATTACAACGATCAAAATCGTGATCTGTTTCTGCCAAATGTTTAGCAAACGTGGAATCTAATTTGTTTAAACTTAACGATTTTGAATATTCATTAACTATAATAAGCAAACTTCTTCAAGTTTGTCCTACATATTGTCATGTTTACAAGGACACACAGTCTTCGGATTCTTCAAATAAGCAGAGATTTGCTTATAATCTTCACATGCAAAGGAAATTCTTCACCTAAAACATTAAAACAAAGATCTAAATATTTATTTTACAAATAAAATGTGACATACTTTAATTTTATGTGTATTCTTTGAACCATACTGAAATTCCTTAAGAATACCATTTTTCTTACTTCCAACACAAACATTAGATGAAAAACTTTAACTCAAACAGAAACACAGGGGCAATTTAAGTATATATTAAAAAATTATACTAATTAAATTGTATCTTACAGTGTTTGATCCGGAATCTTCAACTTTATTATTAAATTCACCAAAACACGAAGCATGGATTAACAATAGAATAAGAAACTTTTGTAACCGGCTCGAGGAGCAAGTTAGGAAGTTGGCAGACACAAAGCAAGATGCGCAGCAAAATGTTTCTGGACGTAGTCTTGATGTGCCGGTCTTGAAGATACAAGATGATGTTCCAGTGACAGCTGTCATGTCGGCTCAAGAAAAAAAAGGAACTGATATGAATTTTAGGCATAAAAACGGTCGATTAAGAAAATTTTTAGTTAAATTACCAGACGGAAGGAAATTGAGAATGAAAAAACACGAGGCTATAAAGTTTTGTTAATTGATATTTTTGATATTTTTAAAAAGGAATTAAAGGTTGATCTTGTGTAATAGTTCAATCTAATGTTTTAACTTACCGAAATTTGTTCAAAATAATGAAAAAACCACAGAAGTTTGCAATCACTGACACACCCATTTACGTCGTAATGACAAATAACAAGATGACAGGATAATCTCGAACTAGGTAGGATTCGTGACGTCATTTAGCCTCGAACCCCTATTTTTAGATTCAAATTTAAGAAAATCAAAGGCAAAATTAAAACATTTCATTATGAAACCTTAAATAGAAAAATATTTTATGATTGACGAAACAAACGGACAAAAGATTCACTGAGAATTTATGAAATAAAAATCAAAGGAAAAATAAAATAAATTATTGGTTTATCAAAAATAAAAAACTAGCGCCGACGTCATAAAAAGGAGCCTATATAAACTACGCCGAACTGACATTCGCTCTCATTCCTTTGACGCTCATCACGGAGTGAATAACTCTAAACAATTTGACTTCCTCTACATTTAAACAAAAGTAATTATCATTGAGCAAATAGCTTATTATATAAACACTTATCATTGAGCAAATAGCTTATTACATAAACACTTAACATTGAGCGAATAGCTTATTACTTAAACATTTATCATTGGGCGATTAGCTTATTACTTGTAACACCTATTATTCATTGATTGATTTATACAATTTTATAATAAATAATAAATTTATTTAGAAAAGTATGATATTTGAAATAAAAATAAAGGAAATATACTTGAATTAATGATCATTATCGATATTATTGTTGTTAACATTATTGTTTTTATAAAGCATTTAAAAATTTGAATAAAATAAAAAAAAAATTGAACATAAATCTAGCATTTTTATTTATCTCTACTGCTGCTCTTTCTATATAGTTCCACTTTCTTTACCTATAAAAGATAATTATATTAAAAAAAAATGCTACTAAGTAAACCACAAGGTTAATGAAAATAGTTAATAGATAAACTTTTGACACATCAAAAGTTTGGTAATAACCAGTGGTTATTTGTGGGATCTAATTTGTTTAAACGTAACGATCTTAAATGTTCATTAACTCTAATAAGCAAACTTCTTCAAGTTTGTCCTATATATGTAGCATCGCATGAATTACATTTTAAAGAATAGACACCATTTTTAGAAAAATTATCTAAATGATCTTTGTTGTTTGAATATAAATTTTTGAATGTTAACATTGTAGAATAAGAAACATTTAATTCTAAAGATTTTAAGAATGATTTAATTTTATTCGATAAAGGACCGAGATATGGAATAGAAAAGTAACATGATGGAGTTTTAGAATTTTCCAATGTTGGGAAAATTATATTGTGTGTTATTTTATTTTTAATACGCTTGAAAATATTGAAAATAGGTTTAATTGGAAAATTATTATAGTGTAACGATTTTTAAGGTTCTATTAATTTTATTTTAATCAAAACACGAAATAGTTAATAATCTAATTTATTAAAAAGTAACACTAATTAATACTAACTTAAACAATAATTTATTTATAAACTGATAAGTAATTTATGTTAACAGCCGAGCGAAAATTTATAACACGACTTCGATTCCGAACTGTCCACTTGCTTAATTAATTTCGAACTATCCCACGTTCGGCTGCGTGCATTTTTATATGCCGGGGTTGTTTCTCGCGAACATTCTCGCTCGCGACGGAAAGTCTCAGATCATCGCTGACGTGATGTCGAAGCTTCTCGTCTAAGACGCGTCGGTGTTGACGCATCAAACGGGCTGGGACCGCAATCGTCACAATAGTAAGCTATTTGAATAATTACATTAATTTCATGTTTAAAATCAGATTGGTTCATGGGGATAGAAAAAACACGGTGAAAAAGTGAATGAAAAATGGCAAGTTTATGTTCAAATGGATGAAATGAATAATAGTTATGTGTATATGTGGGTTTTCTATAAATTTTGTATCTAAGTTGAATATGTATTTTGAAAATAGTTAAATCTAAAAAGTTTATTGAATAATTTTGTTCAATTTCTAAAGTAAATTTTATATTGTGATGAAGAGAATTAAATTGATTCAGCAAATTATTTAAAGAAGAAGTAGGTCGTTATATATTATAAAAATATCATCAACATAACTTAAGATTAGGAGGATATTTGAAAATATCATCTACTTATAATTTAAATTATGGTATTTTAGAAACGAATTATCATTGATACTGTAATGATTCGTCGACACCAGCCGGCGTCAGACTGTCTCTTGCGTCACAGCCGCCTAGTCGACGCGCCTTAGGCGACAGCCTAGAGAATTCCGATGGCGGAATAAACATATCATAGAATTTAATAATTTTTTTATAAGGGCTGTTTGAAGAAAAATAATTTACTTCTAATTTGTTCATAAATATATCCGCTAGGAACGGAGATAATCCACAACCCATAGCCAAACCATCAACTTGAGAATAAATTTTGTTATTAAATGAGAAGAAATTTTGTTGTAGTGTAATTTTAAGTAAAAATTTTAGGAAACTAATGTTCTCATCAGATAAATCCGAAGAAAAAAGTAATTCATTGACTATTTCTGTAGATTCTGAGGCAGGAATAGAAGTAAATAAGTTTGAAACATCAAAAGAAAGTAATATGCAATCATTATTAATTTGAATATTGTTTAATTTTTTAATTAAATCAAAATTATTTTTAATTGTGTATTTTAATTCATATTTTAAATGTTGATTAAAGACAGATAAAAGAAATTTTGATAAAGAGTGAGCAGGTGAGCCTATGAAAGACACAACTGGACGGATAGGATAATTAATTTTGTGTGTTTTTGGTAAACCATTTAATCTAGGGATAAGAGGATTCATAGTCTTCAATTTATATGTTTTAATTAAAGAATTTTTATTTATATTGTTAAGGAATTTGTTTAATTTTAAGCAATATGAATTTAAAGGATTGGAATTAAGAATAACAAAACCATTACTATTAAGAAATGATTCAACTTTATTAGTATAGGATTGCTTTTCTAATACTACCACACATTGACCTTTATCTGCCTTAGAGATTATTAAATTTGATTGTTTTATTTTATTTTTCAAATTTCTAATGTTGTTTAATAATTTTTTATTAGGGTTTCTTAAATTCTGTTTATTTTTTAAGAGAAAAGAATTAATAATATGTGAAACTTCAATATGTGCTAAATTTCTTGATTCATTATTTATTTTTGAAATGATATTCTCAACGTTAATTATTAGATTTTTAAGTATTTTTAAATTTAGGCTAGATGGAGGAGAAAATTTGAGACCCAGGTTTAATAAATTTAGTTCTTCATCTGTGAAGGTAATATTAGATAAATTAATTACATTCGAATGGAAATCATGAGTAAGATTAGGAGGATATTTGAAAATATCATCTACATTATAATTTAAATTATGGTATTTTAGAAAAGAATTATCATTGATACAAAAAGATTCACCTAGATTAAAATTAATAGAATTATGTGTGACTGATCTATTACAATCTGTACTTTCATTATTTAAATTTTGAAAATGATAAATTAATTACATTCGAATGGAAATCACGAGTAAGATTAGGAGGATATTTGAAAATATCATCTACATTATAATTTAAATTATGATATTTTAGAAACGAATTATCATTGATACTGTAATGATTCGTCGACACCAGCTGGCGTCAGACTGTCTCATGCGTCACAGCCGCCTAGTCGACGCGCCTTAGGCGACAGTCTAGAGAATTCCGATGGCGGAATAAACTAGATCAGACAGTCTGTCGCCTTCCAGAAAAATACGAGAACAACAGCTTCGGTATATAAAATGCACGCGGCCGGGAGGGGCCACAGTTCGGGAAGAATTCGGCATTAGATAGTTTCGCATTAAAATAAATAAATAAATAAATTAAAATAAATTAGATTTAAAGTTTGTAAATTATTTAGTGTTTAATTTAGTGTTAATTAGTTTGCTTTTAAATAAATTAGTTCATTAACTATTTCGTGTTTTGTTTTAAAATAAAAATTAATAGAACCCTTAAAATCGTTACAATACTAAAAGATTCATCTAGATCAAAATTAATAGAATTATGTGTGACTGATCTAGTACAATCTGTACTTTCATTATTTAAATTTTGAAAATGATAATTGAAATGTTAGGTGAAGAGTTAAAATTAACTAAATCTAAACTATTATGATTAAGATTTATCTTAAATTCTGGAAGAGACGAACTTGAAGAGTTTTCATTCTTCCGTTTTCCCATGTGAAAGGCATTATTTCCATGCTCATCCGAAACGCTTGATAAACTTGATAAGGGACCAAAATTTGTACATTTTGAAGTTCTATCTTCAATAGGTGGTGAATTTTGATAAATAACTTCATTCTTCTGTGATTCTTCATTCCCAGGAATAGATAAACTTGAAGTATTGTAATCATTCATCAAGCTGTCAAATTGAAAAACACCATTTGAAGATTCATAATCCTTCTTATTGGATGATTGATAATTACTAAAACGATTTTGTTTAGAAATAATGTGAGTTTCTGTAGAATATGAACATGTGGAAATGTCTTCGTTTTTCCGGCTGTCAAAATAAGAATTGTAGCTTAATGGTTCACAATCCTCTTGAAAAGTTGATAAACTTGAATACCGTGGAAATGGATTTATATTTTCATCTTGAAGCGACGAATTTGAAAAAAGGTTCTCATTACTCTGGTTGTCACTTTGAAAGTTATTTCTTCTTTCAAAAAGTGACGGATTAAAGTTATTTATAGTTTTTGTCATTTTGAGAAGCATACCTCCTATTAATGCAAGAATCAGATCTATCATTGATGAATACAGGTAGACTTGTAGATGCTTTGTTTAATTTCTTTTCTAGGTTCTTAAATCTACCATTGAATTTGTCCAAATTTTTTTCTCTAAGTGAGGCATCGAAGACATCCCATTCAACTTGATGAATTCTGAAGATAATTTCCGACCGAATGTAATATAGACTTCTGGACAGTGATTGTAGCTTTCCATATGACATTTTTATTTCAGAGTCTAACCAAAACCATCTTGCCTTAAATAATGCTAACTTTGAAGCACTCGTGTTAAGATTATTGTTCAAGTTTCTTATGATAAAATTAGGGAAGATTTTTAAATACTTGCACTGTTTTAAGAACCATAAAGTTAGAAATATATTCTTTTTCTTGAGAAATTGTTTTTTTATATTCTTGGAATAGATGAGCTTGACTTGCTGTATTTATGTAATTGTTGAAGTTATTCCTGCTGTTTGTAGCCATAATTTAATATTGGTAATTAAAATGCTATGTCTTGTGGCACAATGTTTTTTATTATTTTATTTGTTATTCTTAATTCCAATCCTTTAAATTCATATTGGTTAAAATTAAACAAATTCCTTAACAATAACAATAAAAATTCTTTAATTAAAACATATAAATCGAAGACTATGAATCCTCTTATCCCTACATTATATGGTTTACCAAAAACACACAAAATTAATTATCCTATCCGTCCAGTTGTGTCTTTCATAGGCCCACCTGCGCACTGTTTATCAAAATTTCATTTATCTGTCTTTAATCAACATTTAAAATATGAATTAAAGTACACAATTAAAAATGATTTTGATTTAGTTAAAAAATTAAACAATATTCAAATTAATAATGATTGCATATTACTTTATTTTGATGTTTCAAACTTATTTACTTCTATTCCTGCCTCAGAATCTACAGAAATAGTCAGACTATTCCATATGTCGGTCCTTTATCGATTAAAATTAAATCATTCTTAAAATCTTTAGAATTAAATGTTTCTTATTCTACAATGTTAATATTCAAAAATTTATATTCAAACAACAAAGATCATTTAGATAATTTTTCTAAAAATGGTGTCTATTCTTTAAAATGTAATTCATGCGATGCTACATATATAGGACAAACTTGAAGAAGTTTGCTTATTAGAGTTAATGAACATTTAAGATCGTTACGTTTAATCAAATTAGATCCCACGTTTGCTAAACATTTGGCAGAAACAGATCACGATTTTGATCGTTGTAATAATGTAAAATTGTTACATAATTTACCTAACGGAAATAAATTAAATATAGTTGAGAATTTAGAAATTTTCTTACATAAAAATATTTTTTCTATTAATATTATTAATGAGCAAACCATCTCTAGCACAGATAATTTTCTAAAATCAATTCAATGGAATTTGTGTGACTGATCATTACGTCTATGATATAATAAAATAAAAATTTGTGTACATCAAATTTTACTAAAAATTTACGTCAAATTCTTTAACATATTTTTACATTACATATACTGGATGTCCGGTAAAGAATGGGCCATACTTCAAGGGTGGCTTCTTTGGGTCAAAACAAATCGACATAGATCAATTTATCTTAGTACAATTTTGCTTCATTAAAAAGTTATGACCTTTCAAAGATAATTTTTTTTATTTCAATATTTTAGCAAAACTCGTTCAATTTTGGACGTATTTAATTGTAATTTGGTATTTAAAGATTTCTTGTACTGCTGAATCTGAATATCTTTCTAATTTTAACGTAACATATAGGGGGCGCTCTCGAGATCCTGACATTCCTTTGTTTATTGCTGTACTTTTTTTAACGTGAATATTTTTTAAACTATATTCATTTTCTCGAAAGAACTTTTAATTTACTTTAGAAAAGGTATAGTTACGTGTCGCTAAAGTATACCAGTTTTGAGAAAAATGGCTTTAAATATGATAATGCTGAATATTACTGTTTTAGGTCTACATTGAATCAGGCACATAGACCCGTATTTCAGTTACAGTTTAACTTTAATCTTCACTTTTCCGTGGGAATTAGTGTTTTTATAATCGTTACTATGGGAGTAATCTGGAGTTGAAAACTATGAGTGAAATACGCGGCCATAGCAAACATAATAAGATTTTTTTACGTAATGTATTTTTTTACGTAATGATTTAAATGTGGAATTGTAAATTTTTTTCAATTTTAAGTAAATTACGAAGTAGTGCAACTTTAGGTAATTGTCTTTTCATCCTGCAGTAGCGTTACTGGTGTAGTAAGTATTCAACATTTTCACATTCAAAGCCATTTTTCTCAAAACTGGTGTACTTTAGCGACATAACAAGTATGCCTTTTTTAAAGTAAATTAAATGTCGTTTCAAAAAAACGAAACATATTTTAAAAATATTCACGTAAAAAAAAGTACGACAATAAACAAGAGAATGTCAGGGTCTCTAGAGCGCCCTCTATACGTGACGTTAAAAATAAGCAGATATTCAGATTCAGTACAAGAAACCTCTAAATACCAAATTACAATTAAATGTCTCCAAAAATTAGCCAGTTTTGCTAAAATATTGATATAAAAAAATTATCTTTGAGAGGCCATAACTTTTTAATGAAGCAAAATTGTACCAATATAAATTGATCTAAATCGATTTATTTTGATCCAAAGAAGCCACCCTTGAAGTATGGCCCATTCTTTATCGGAGATCCCGTATAATCTAATACAGGGTGTTTCAGTGATGATACACCAAACTTCGGGGAAACGTTTCTCACATTATTTGGAACAAAATATTTTAATAGAATTTTGCAATCGGAGCAACTTGAAATTTGCATTATTTTTAGTCAATGTTTTCATAAATACGGTAACGATTTAAATTTCTGCCGCCGTGAAACAAGACGAGCGATTTAAATTGTTTTACCATATGAGGTAGAAACAAATTCGGAAGCGGGCAAATTACGAAAACGGCAATTACCTTACAACATGTCTTCGAATAATCAGCGTATTCTCGAAACGTGTAATCGCCCATCGCACACACCAACACATCCATACACACACACTTACATAATAAACTTAAAAATGAAAAGTATAAATTACACCAACTAATTACTCATGACTACAACGTTAACCAGAACGGAGTGAACGAACTAAATATGTTTCATCATACCATCTGAGGCGCGTCAGTTTATGGGGTAATAAAGTAAAAAACCGAACGTTAAGGCAGGTTAAGAATTCGGGCCGCTCTCATCTATTGTACGTTTTAAAAATATACGATTCTCGTTTCCCTTCGATTATCTCAAAACTTATTCATTTAAAAAAAATATATTATAGAAAACTTTTATTTCTTTTCACGATATCTACCAACATACCGAGTTTGGTGCATCTTCACTGAAACAGTCTGTATTGTAAATTATTATATAGTTTTTAAGTAAGTAATTTTAATATTTACATATTTAAGACAATTACTATTAATTATTTATTTTTAGGTGTAATTTTATATATAACTTTAAAATGCCTTTTTAAAAGGCGAAACCGGTCGTTAAAATAATAAAAAACATTGTGCCACAAGACATAGCATTTCATTAAACAATATTAAATTATGGCTACAAACAGCAGGAATAACTTCAACAATTGCTAATAAAATGTCAATTTTCCTGAAAATTTTTACTCTTTTTGAGAATATGAATACAAAATTAAAAAACAATAAGTAGCTAAGGCTTTAAGTGCATTTTAGAATTCTGAACATTTTTTGCCTTTACCGTTTTGTTCTAAAATTTACAGAAGAGCCAATATTTGCAAATACTTAATTTTATATGCTATTTCCTTATGTCTGAAAAACGAATCAACACCATGTATGGCTATGTCCTAACTTTCGTGAAATGGCCTTGCGGCTTTTGTCATTTCATGTCATTTCGTCTTATATTTTTAAACTCAGATCTATACGATCGGCATATAAATAAAAAATGAACTTTAAATAATATTTCAAATAGTACAGTTGTTTTCGTTTATACAGAGGTTCTGCCAATCCCGAATATCATTGCAAAATTTGTGTACCTTCTGACGTTCGATTCGAAAGTTTTATTTTATTCTAGAGATTCTCTTATATCTAAAATCACCTTATTATGTAGTTTTTTCTTTGTAATAACAATCATATCTCTAAAATACCATTTTATTATCAATACGGTTAAGCGTTACCAATCAATAAAGATTCATTTTCGACATCAGTCTGCGTACACAAATTTAAAACCCTGGATTGCGGCGTTTCTGTGCTCGTTAGCTATACTAATCGCAGTTGTCACTGTGGTAATAAGTTATCACACGAATTTCGACCGACATAACGAAGTCATTTCTGATTAATAGGCTATGTTTAATGTATACGGTCGGCCTTGTTGTCAAGCATAGGTCCACTGGGAAATCTACTGCCATCCCTACATAGCCTAATTTTTCTTTTTTTTATCAGACTTTATGTGGAAAAGCGAATAGCGCAATGGAAACCTAAATACCCGGTGTGATTACTTGATCTGCACAGGTTGGAAGAAATTCACAGAAGGGTATAGAGTTTTAATTTATTACAAAAGATATGACTTATTTTTAGAAGCACGAATTTGCTGTGTAAAGGTAAATCCACATCGACTGAAATGAAAAGGATGTAGATGCGGTTCAAGTTTAACAAAGTCAACACATTTCAAGAAACAATGAGAGATTTTATTAATCCTTTTAGATTGTCTCTATGGCTTCATAAAGAACAAATTCTCCATTTTACTAGAAGACATACCGATATACTTTAGACGTTAAATTTAATATGTACACGACGGTATATTATGGTTGCAACTGTATTTAAGGTCCAACATAGTTAAAAACCAATGCTTTAAGTTAAGAACCGTGTTAAGAACTTGACTTAATTAATTATAAATAAAAATGTCTTGTACAAAAGTTATAGCATACAATGAGTTCTGAATTAGTAAATTGTACAACATGATCTATAAGTGAGTTAATGTCAAGCTTACACTTATTTAAACGAAACGTACCAATTTTTATCACATATTTCGATAGACCTCTTAAAACTAAACTTTTTTTTTTATTAAGCAACTATAACTCTAAAATAAACTATTCACACCCTACAGCTACTCAACTTGCCGAAAGAGCCGAAATGTGGGAGTATTTTATTCCTAATTGCTTATAAAAAGCAGATGAAAAAAGCTAGAATGACAAAATTCTAGACATTTTAAATTATGGCACTGAGACTCTAACAAGAGGTTTCTGAAAAATAAGTAATTTTGCTGAAGTGAATACAAAGAATGCAAAGAATTCTATAAAAATTTAAGTAACATCCTCACTATCTCTGTTTCCATCAGCAACTGAACGAAAATAATTTTGTACGCGGCGCCTAAATTTTTGTAACTAGATTGAAATTAAATCTCAAACTGATTCCGATTTTCTTTCAAATATATTATTTACTGATGACGACATATTTTACAGAAGTGGCAAAGTTAGCAAATATAATTTATTTGTGTTGATGTCCATAATCAGGTATATTGTATATTGTAATGGCTGAATGCAGGTAACCTGCCTTCAGCCATTACAGTTTGATTAATATTTATTTTTCTTTTCCAATAATTGTATTAATATGATGTTTATCATTATTATTTTTGACTGATGAAGACATTATATTGTCGAAACCGGTAGCAAGCAAATATATAAAATAAAATTAGGAATTATTATTTCTCGACTTCGCATTCAAATATAATTTACATCATTACGTTGTTACGGTTGAAAAATTCAATGAAGTTATTCATAATATTTTTCCGAACACCCTGTATTAACGTGGGAATTAACGCCCAAACGACTTACGTGCCGATCGTCGCATTTCACAATGTTGTGCAATATTGCGTCAGTTAGATTATGCGTTCTTATTTAGGCATACAGTATATCTCCATTTCACTCGGTTTACTAGGTAAATCTGTTTTCAATCCTAACGACTCCTGTCTGAACTTGTGGTAGGGGAAGAACGCGAAGTTCGCTCGCAGTCAGTCCCTCTCTAAAACTCCCAACGTACGGCTCGTGTATTTGTGATTTTTATTTTTTTTATTAGCAAAGTTCCGTTAAAACAAGTTAATAAACAAGTTGAATATTAAAATAATTCACAGTTTGAATATTTGATACGTTTATTTCTATCTGTACAAAATCGAAAGAAAATTACATTTTGTGTCAGATGGCACAGAAAAAAGCCAATGGTTGCATTTAAAAAAATCAAGTTTTTCATTGCTGAAAAACGTTTGTGCATTCTCTGTAAGCTCTATGTAAAGTATACGATTTATCTTTTATCAGAAAAATATTACTTCATCTTTGCGATCAAATAGTGAAAATTGCAATTCTCTATCTTCTTTAGTTTTTGAAACATTCCAATTTATTGTAATCACTGTAATGGTCAAAATTTTTAGAAAATATTGAATATTGTCAAAACAATGCAATTTAACTGGGATAGTCATATGTGAATACAAAAGATGTAGAATTGAATGGAGCATTGCGTAATGTAATAATTGCGGGTTGTTCTATTTAAAATAAGAAAGTTGGTATTGACTTTCGGTAGAACTGGAAGTACGCCATAGCTGATTTTGTACTACAGTAAAACTCGCATATAACGAGGGCTCAAGGGACCACGCTTATTGCTCGTTATATGCAAGTGCTCGTTATAAATGAAAAAAATATATGCATATGTGATATGTACTATGAACACCAAAAGAATCTGGGACAACTGTACTCCTGCATTTTTGTGTTTATTTAATAAACTAATAAATTTGAATACAATTTTAAACAATTTATTTTATTTATTTGTTTTATGGTAACGTAAAAAATACGCAAAAAAATAAACGAAATTTTTTCAATTAATTCAATTCAATTAATTCGTCGTATTTAGATTTTTTGTCGGGCATAGTACGTATTTCTGCATCAAACAAAAAAATATTTTCAAATTTTTTGTAATTAAGCTCGTTATATGCAAGGTAAAACAAAAAAAAATTACAAAATTGACCTCTATAAGCAAGTTCTCGTAATAACCATAACCATAACAAGTTTCACTTTATTTAAATAGTTCATCATCGATTATTACCATGTACAAATTTGTAATGATTTGTAAGGCGTAGTTTTCAGTATTTTCTAATAAGCCACTCACCGTGAATATCTCTGTATATCTATGCTACAGTAACATATGTATATATTAAAATATTCACTTATAATACCATGAGTAGTCAAAGTTATATCGAATATTTTTGTGGTGCTCTCACGAATGTCTCTCACGCTTGCATTTGAATACTAGGAGTGCGCAGCACGAGTAGTATTCGCAAGCGTGAGAAACATAAGTGAAACCACCACAAAAATATTCTACTTAACTTTGACTACGATTGGTATTCGAGGGACTATTCAATGAACCAAATCAATGATTAAAATAAAATATTTCAAAAGCTAGTTCGCAAATCTGCTTTACACTTGATTTTATTTTCATAGCAACCGGTAAATAAATTTTTGTTTAAAATACTCACTGCAATCACTAGTGAAATACCCACTGGAATTTGCTGTTGCTAGGCTACGAAAGTAAATATCTGCTATTTTAGTGGTTAATATTTGAAAAATGACAGGTGAATTGAATAGTCTTTTATATTTAATTAATCGAAGACATGATATTTGCCGTATGAAAACTTGAGACTCTATTATTTCAATTTTCATACAATATGATTACTTGATTAACTTAAAATAAATACTATTAACTTTACTTGCATCTATTTTCCTGTAACAAAAATATTTTTCTGTTGCAGAGCCAATTATTTGTGTTTCGGCCTACAAGCTATGTGGTTTCACGCAACAAATGTAGCGTTGCATGCTGTGGCCTGCGTTCTTTTCACCAGAGTGTGCCTGTGTGTAGCAGAACTTAAACCGCCGTTTGCAACTTTAGGTGGTTTGCTTTTTGCAGTGCATCCCATTCACACCGAAGCAGTGAGTTTTAACACACTTTTTCCTCTTTTTTTTCAATATTTTCAATATTTATTTCGTATAAAGTTTGCAACAACTTAATTGTAGGTTTTTATACAAACTTGTTCTCATTATCTTTATGAAACTTATGTTTTAACTTTTTGGCAATATCACACTCTTCACCATCAATATCAATGTTAATAGATTAGGTATGTTCAAAATTGTTTTGTTTTGTTTTTACTTTTTTTGCTGGAAGCCAAACATAAAGATGTGAAGCTTTTAGGATTTTAAGAATTTTTGAATTTTGATAAATTTTGATACCACATATTATTA
The DNA here is from genome assembly GCA_958336345.1 of Dorcus parallelipipedus. Taxonomy (NCBI): domain Eukaryota; kingdom Metazoa; phylum Arthropoda; class Insecta; order Coleoptera; family Lucanidae; genus Dorcus; species Dorcus parallelipipedus. The sequence continues at coordinate 2,866,962 of OY284482.1, forward strand.
TTAAGAAGATATATTAATAAGTAACAAATGATTAAAGTTTGAAAAAAGCGAAATTCAAAAACTTCCATTCCAAGAAATTATCAATGTCTTCCTGGGGTTTGTACTTACACATTATGCCGGAAAGCGTCCAAAGTTTATGTTGGTATTGCTAAATTTATTTAACTTTTTACATTGGAACAAGTGCGTTTCATGGACGATTTTGATAAGAGATTGAGATGAAGCTATTTAAAAACTTTAAAGTAATAGTGCTACCTGGGGACACTATTTTATTGGATAACTGAATTTCCTAGATTTTGAAAAGTATGGAATCTAGTTTCACTAATGATCAGTAAAGTTTAGAATGGAAAACTTGATATTTTTGTAAGGCTTCGACTATTCAGCCAATTTTATTAATTGATGAATATGCTATAATTTTTCGAAGTTTTAAAAGTCATTTTCTCATCACTTTTTCACCAATATTCGTAATATTCGCAGCTACATATCTTGAGAAAAAGATGCAGATGTTAACAAATAGACGCACACCTGCATCGACTTGACTGGGTGTACTAAGAGTTCTGAAGCTATGCGAGGGATGAAAATATTTTGAATTTGAATGTTACGAGTGATGTCATTTTCCCTTTCTTATAGATGATGCGCGCCGCGCCGGACAAATTATATAAATAATACTGTTCTCAAGGAAAAATTAGTTCCTATCAGGCGAGTTTCCATCTCTCTCTGCATGCTTAATTCTCGTCGTAATTTTTCTACAGTTTGCTTCTTTATCGTCAGCAAGCCATTACAGTTCATTTCAACTAGGCAATCCATTTGAACTGCTGAATAGAATAAATAATGCTAGTTACACTACTTAACAGCCATTTTGCGACTACGAAGTTATTGATATTTATCTATTAATATGAAAGTCTGAAACAGGAATATAGTATAAAAAATTTCACATCACGTAAGATTTTTGTTATAATTTAATTTGTTTCTGTTATCTGCGAAACAGTAATTTTAATCACTTCTTTGAAATAACTGGGTTTGTTTTCTTTTAATAAATGCGAAACTGCGAAGGCCACTAGAAAATGAATCTAGCTAGCTATGAAACAAAAGACATAGACTTCTCTTGATAATTTTATGTTTCACATTATTTTTCCTTCACTCTTTCGATATTTCTCCTTTAGCGAACTCATACCCTTAAAAATGTTTAGCCTTACATAATTTTTTCTACAGATTGTCGCGTGCGTACTTTTTTAAAAGTAGAAAATATTAGTGAATCCAGTGAAGCACCGAATTTTATCAATCGTCACAATTATTAAGAAATTTTATTTTTTCACGTCACGCAGCGATACACTTACCTTTAGCTGATTCAAAAACTGATTTGCTGCTTCCGTTACATATTAAACAAGAATTAATTAAAATAGTATATTAAAACACAAGTTACAGAAGGCTTTTCAAGCACTTGTTTTAATTTTATTCGATAAAGGACCGACATATGGAATAGAAAAGTAACATGATGGAGTTTTAGAATTTTCCAATGTTGGGAAAATTATATTGTTTGTTATTTTATTTTTAATACGCTTGAAAATATTGAAAATAGGTTTAATTGGAAAATTATTATAGTAAGCTATTTAAAATCAGATTGGTTCATGGGGATAGAAAAAACACAGTGAAAAAGTGATTGAAAAATTGCAAATTTATGTTCAAATTGATGAAATGAATAATAGTTAATACAGCTACAGGAATAGAAGTAAATAAGTTTGAAACATCAAAAGAAAGTAATATGCAATCATTATTAATTTGAATATTGTTTAATTTTTTAACTAAATCAAAATTATTTTTAATTGTGTACTTTAATTCGTATTTTAAATACTGATTAAAGATAGATAAAAGAAATTTTGATAAACAGTGAGCAGGTTAACCTATGAAAGACACAACTGGACGGATAGGATAATTAATTTTGTGTGTTTTTGGTAAACCATACAATCTAGGGATAAGAGGATTCATAGTCTTCAATTTATATGTTTTAATTAAAGAATTTTTATTGATATTGTTTCTCAAATTCTGTTTATTTTTTAAGAGAAAAGAATTAATAATATGTGAAACTTCAATATGTGCTAAATTTCTTGATTCATTATTTAGTTTTGAAATGATATTCTCAATGTTAATAATTAGATTTTTAAGTATTTTTAAATTTAGGCTAGATGGAGGAGAAAATTTGAGACCAAGGTTTAATAAATTTAGTCCTTCATCTGTGAAGGTAATATTAGATAAATTAATTACATTCGAATGGAAATCATGAGTAAGATTAGGAGGATATTTGAAAATATCATCTACATTATAATTTAAATTATGGTATTTTAGAAAAGAATTATCATTGATACCCTTCAAGTTCGTCTCTTCCAGAATTTAAGATAAATCTTAATCATAATAGTTTAGATTTAGCTAATTTTAACTCTTCACCTAACATTTCAATTAATAGTACATATCATTTTCAAAATTTAATCCTAATCTTACTCATGATTTCCATTCGAATGTAATTAATTTATCTAATATTACCTTCACGGATGAAGAACTAAATTTATTAAACCTTGGTCTCAAATTTTCTCCTCCATCTAGCCTAAATTTAAAAATACTTAAAAATCTAATTATTAACATTGAGAATATCATTTCAAAACTAAATAATGAATCAAGAAATTTAGCACATATTGAAGTTTCACATATTATTAATTCTTTTCTCTTAAAAAATAAACAGAATTTGAGAAACAATATCAATAAAAATTCTTTAATTAAAACATATAAATTGAAGACTATGAATCCTCTTATCCCTAGATTGTATGGTTTACCAAAAACACACAAAATTAATTATCCTATCCGTCCAGTTGTGTTTTTCATAGGTTAACCTGCTCACTGTTTATCAAAATTTCTTTTATCTATCTTTAATCAGTATTTAAAATACGAATTAAAGTACACAATTAAAAATAATTTTGATTTAGTTAAAAAATTAAACAATATTCAAATTAATAATGATTGCATATTACTTTCTTTTGATGTTTCAAACTTATTTACTTCTATTCCTACCTCAGAATCTATAGAAATAGTCAATTAATTACATTTTTCTTCGGATTTATCTGATGAGAACATTAGTTTCCTAAAATTTTTACTACTAAATTACACTACAACAAAATTTCTTCTCATTTAATGACAAAATATTTCTCAAATTGACGGTTTGGCTATGGGTTGTGGATTATCTCCCTTCCTAGCAGATATATTTATGAACAAATTAGAAGTAAATTATTTTTCTTCAAACAGCCCTTTTAAAAAATTCATTAAATTCGATGGAAGATATGTTTTTTTTTTATCTGTGGTGGTTGGCCAACAGGGTCCTAAGTCAAAGACTTGTCAGGAGCGGGAGTGTATTTGAGTGTGTGTAAAGTGTTCCATGGCTTTGTTACTTCCAACCTTCTCGCCGTTTAAGGGAAAGCAGTGTCGAATTGTGTCTATTCTTTAAAATGTAATTCATGCGATGCTACATATGTAGGACAAACTTGAAGAAGTTTGCTTATTAGATTTAATGAATATTTAAGATCGTTACGTTTAAACAAATTAGATTCCACGTTTGCTAAACATTTGGCAGAAACAGATCACGATTTTGATCGTTGTAATAATGTAAAATTGTTACATAATTTACCTAAAGGAAATGAATTAAACATAGCCGAGAATTTAGAAATTTTCTTACATAAAAATATTTTTTCTATTAATATTATTAATGAGCAAACCATCTCTAGCACAGATAATTTTCTAAAATCAATTCAATGGAATTTGTGTGACTGATCATTACGTCTATGATATAATAAAATAAAAAAATTGTTTATTAACAACCCCTCATATACATCAAATTTTACAAGAACTTTACGTCAAATTCTATAAAATATTTTTATATTACATACAGGGTGAGTTTTTTTCGATGTTTAGCATTGGGATCTCGGAAACTAGCAGTGCTAGAGAGACGGTTAAATGGGGAAAGATTTGTAGTTTTAGGAGCCCAGTTTAATGCAGCTTTTGTTTTTTTCTTAAAGTTCATGGCTGGCTAGATATTTTGAAAAAACTGATTTTTTATAAATTCGTTAAATGCATATAGCTCGGTTATTCTTGATTTTAGAGAAAAGTTGCAAGACTAAAGTTGTACAGAATTATGTTCTTAATTAAACAGTCGAACTAAATTTTCCATATAAGCTCTTATTTTTCAGTTGTGACATAAACATCAGTTTTTTTAATGGAAACCATAGTAGGCCATGAATGAAAAAGAAAGGCCTGTTTTTTACCTTTTCAACGATGTAATATTCGATCTGGTTATTTAAAATAACGACGGAGATACGGCAGTTTTTCTTTTTCAAAATTGTTAATATGGTTGGCCATGGAAACAAAAGTTTATTGACAAATGTAAGTTATAAATGGTGAGCAAATAAAAATCAGATTAGAGTAGGCGCTGCAAAAAAATGTATGTCTTTGATTAAATAAAAGGTCAATACATTTGACAGTCCATGAATGTATTACATTAATTAATTCAGTTAATCACAAACATTGCACAGCCCACTCTAATCTGATTTTTATTTGCTCACTTATATTACTTTGACGTTTTGTTCGCCGTTTCTTTTTTACATACCTTTCAGAATCAAAACTCTAATACCAACAATGGTTCAATATTTCAATAGCCTCCTAGGAAAACCTTCAACCTCAAAACATCAGTATCACTATAATTTCATGTTTTCTTCAATTTTCGAAATTTTTAACATTGATTTAATGTCAACTCTTTTTTGTAAACACTCACTTTATGACCGCTTTTTGTTGAGATAGGGTTCATTTTCATCACCAACTCAAAATACTGTTAAATATCAAACAGCTATGTGAAACATTGAAATACAAAACCAATAATTCGTACGTATAAATTATTTTATAGTTTACAAACACGAAGCAGCGAAACCTTGGAAGATCATTCTTGTGGTTCTGAAAAGAACCTTTCAAAATTCACCGGATGAACAACTGCGAGTATACCAGGGTCGGAGAGTAGGACTTGACCTTCATATTGTTAATACGAAGCCTTTTTAACAAATCTAAACTATCGAGAACAAAAATAAACTAAAAATATTTCTAAAGATGTTCGAAAAGACCACCATTATTTGCAATACATAAATTACACCTCTTTAAAATCGAATTTACTGCTTTCCTAGTAGAACGTCCGTCATTAGGGGCTATTCTGTAACTTATTAACAGGCTGTTAAAATTTAAGGGTACGTTAAAATTCAAAATAGAGTCTTGTGACTCGCTGTTACTACGATAACTGACTGTACTTTTTATTTAATCACAGATATACATTTTCTTTGCACCGCCTACTCTAATCTGATTTTTATTTGCTCATCGTTTATAATTTACATTTGTCAATAAACTTTTGTTTCCATGGCCAACCATATTAACAATTTTGAAAAAGAAAAACTGCCGTATCTCCGTCGTTTTTTTAAATAACCATATCGAATGTTACATCGTTGAAAAGGTAAAAAAAATGCCTTTCTTTTTCATTCATGGCCTACTATGGTTTCCATTTAAAAAAAAAACTGATGTTTATGTTACAACTCAAAAATAAGAGCTTATATGGAAAATTTAGTTCGACTGTTTAATTAAGAACATAATTCTGTACAACTTTAGTCTTGCAACTTTTCTCTAAAATCAAGAATAACCGAGCTATATGCATTTAATGAATTTATAAAAAATCAGTTTTTTCAAAATATCTAGCCAGCCATGAACTTTAAGAAAGAAACAAAAGCTGCATTAAACTGGGCTCCTAAAACTACAAATCTTTCCCCATTTAACCGTCTCTCTAGATCTGCTAGTTTCCGAGATCCCAATGCTAAACATCGAAAAAAACTCACCCTGTATATAATCTAATATTATAAATTATTATATAGTTTTTAAGTAAGTAATTTTAATATTTACATATTTAAGACAATTACTATTAATTATTTATTTTTAGGTGTAATTTTATATATAACTTGAAAATGCCTTTATAAAAAGGCGAAACCGGTCGTTGGAATAATAAAAAACATTGTGCAACAATTAGCATTTCATTTAACAATATTAAATTATGGCTACAAACAGCAGGAATAACTTCATCAATTACATAATGTGAATCATATTCAGATAATTACTTTTTAAAATTTTACCTGCTTTAGCATGTATGCCGCTGCATCAGTAACAAAAGTACATTGTTCTGTTGCTGAAAGCCCCTGGAAAATATATTTTGAACAACTTCTACAATAGCATCGGCATTGGCTTTATTTATAAGTTTTGTGTCGATTAAATACGGCTTATATGCTCCATCAGGATTTAAAATTCCAATAACAATATTTACAATATTTCTGCCTAATATATCTATCGTTTCATCGGCACTAACCCAAATAAAATTATTGTTCACATTTTCTTTAATATTTTTCGTTAATATTTGTTTCCTCAATGTTGATTCGTTCGGGATATTTCTACGTGTCGTGTGTATTTTTCAAGAAAATTTCGAAAAACAAGGTTCTGAAGTTTTGAAGCGGATATACAATGTGTCCCCGGATTGAGTTCGCGATACGTATAATGGACCAAAAATTTTTGAATTCAGATTTCATGTTCTGCAGTTCAGGTCTGCTTGGCGTGAAATGAATTTGTGCCAAATTTAACGTCGAAAGACTTCAAGGTGGCGGAATTAACAAAAGAAGAAGTAAAATCTGTGTAGGTAAAGTGGTCTTCATTTTGAATTTAGGAGAAAAATTTAGGAAGATAAAATTATTCTCATTTCAAATTAGGGAGATATACCAAATTCCAACATCCTAGGAAAAAAATTGAATTACGGAAAATTACTAATTATGAATATTTATTTACAAAAAATAAATAAAACATGATTATTCAAATAATACTCTGTCCATATTAGCACCTGACAGTATTAATGTCTTAACAACTTTACTGAAATTCTAATTTTCCGTAATTCAATTTTTTTTCTAAGATGTTGGAATATGGTATATCTTCCTAATTTGAAATGGGAATCATTTTATCTCATTAAATTTTTCTCCTAAATTCAAAAGAAAGACCACTTCACCTACACAGATTTTACTTCTTCTTGTGTTAATTCCGCCACCTTGAAGACTCTCGGCGTCAAATTTGGCACAAATTCATTTCACGCCAAGCAGACCTGAACTGCAGAACATGAAATCTGAATTCAAAAATTTTTGGTCCATTATACGCAGGCCCGTAGCTGGATAAAATTTTCCTGCGTGCAAATCAGAAATACAACGCCTCTCTGATGATAATTCTTACCATTCATCTCAGCGCTGGTGCCCCATCTTACAATATACGCCCCATGCGACGCTTAGTTTGCTTACCGCTTCGCGCCGCCTCTGCATTCAATAAATCAAGAGCAATTTCCAAATTATCTGGCAATATATTTGTACATATATATAGGTGACACAATGTATTTGCTGCTACAAAGGCATTATACAGATCTGCATTGAAAGTGTCTGCAGCAGCAATATTTAATTTTTCTCTGTGATTTTTTGACTGTATATGTTGATCAACATGAGATCTTTTGTAACACACAAAATGTTTAAAACATAAGTTATAGTGAATTTCATTAGCACCTTGAATTGATAAGCAGTCTGAATTTCCAATCTATTTTACCATAAAGACGCTATTATCAGTATCCATGATATTATAAGCAAAAGAAACTGAATTATAAAAATAAGCCAAATTCTGTAATAAAAGTCAACAACTAAAAATTTCGATATTAAAGAAAAAAAGTTCAAGATTGAATCAAGATTACAAAAGAAAAATATAAGAAAATTATATGAAAGAAACGTTCATTTCTATAAAAAAAAAACAAAAATAAAAATTCTAAACAATACGAAAACCACTTAAAAGGTGTACAAAATCAAACAGATCAAATAGCCAACTTCGAAAATAAATCTGAAAATTTCAATGTTAATGAAGAAGTTCTCAAAATCAAATCCATATAACAAAAGAAAAATATGCAAAAGAAACGCTCAATTCCACAAAAAAAAAATATATTCTAAACAATAAGGAAACAACTTAGAAGATACAAAATCAAACAGATCAAAACAGAATATAAATATATTCAATTATGTGAAGATCCAAATTTTAAATAATATAATAATTATAATAAGGCAGTGAGTTGGCGCTATCAGCATTAACATCAGTAGTACATTAGCAGTTAGCGGTTACGATAAGAGGTGTGTATGCAATGTACAGGGTGGATCAATTTCGATGTCTCTTATGGGCATCTCTGTAACTATAAAAGATAGAAAAAAACTAGTGACCAAGTCGAGATCTCTTTTTTAGAGATAAAATCAATAGACTAAACAAAAATTGGCTATCTTCTTTTGTTTTCGAGTTATAGGCAAAAATTGACATTTTCGACTTTTCGTCAATCGCGCATATCTCGTTTATTTTTACAGATATTAAAAAACTGTTTTGACTTTATTAGTACACTTTTTTGAGTACAATTCAGTGGTGTAGTTGGTTTTTTGATATTTGGTTAAATTTTTGAGTTATAACATAAAGTTGTATTTTTTTAAATGGAAATCATAGTAGGCAATGTCACCATTAAATAGAGATTTTTTTTCTGTTTTCAAAAATATATACTTTGTTGGGTTTATTTCTTACAATCAATAGAAAAAAACGCCCATTTTATTATTCTTGAGTGCATTCTATTCTTAGTAGGCTGGTTTCAACAAAGGCCGACAATTTTTTTGTTTGTTTTTATTAAATATCAACTCTTGTTCAAATATTTTGACAGTTGCAACCGCATAAAGAGAAAGAAAGATAGAACGAGCATCCTCTAAGAGTCACAAAGATTACAATAATACCGATACCATGTGGTTTGGGTCAAATTCGAAATTATGTAACTTCATTTAATATTTAAGTTTAAAACGCATTTTTTTCGATCAAATATGCATTTCATGTAATAATGAACTAAATTATTTGTATAAATTAAAAACCTCTTAAAAATAAGAAATTTATTGCAGAAAAAGTTAAAGAATATTGAAATGTAGCTGGATAATAAACCCAACTCTTGATATATCACAATAAATAAATTAAAATCTAGAAAATAATATCAAAATAAAATTACAATTTAAACATTGCCGCGCTAAAATACGCAGACAACTCATGTTGCAACCCAACCCAGCTCAATCGGCACTAGCTTTCTATCTCTTATGTTCATCGCAATACCTCTCACTCTTGATAAAGAATTACAAAGATAATTGACATATAAAATCCAGTTTAAATCTTCGTCGGTGCTTACGCCAAGCACCATCGAAGAATTACAAAGAACAATAACATCTTCTGATAATTTGAAATCAAATATTTTGTAACGAGTATTATTTTTAAAAATGATACACTTAGTTTTTTATCGTTTATAGATAATTTGTTTGCCTTCATCCAAGAGAAATATGTGTATATACAGATTTTGCTTTTGTCATTAAATCACTAACATTGCTACTACTAACTGTAAAGTTGATATCATCAGCATAAAGTGCAATATTTGAAGTTTTCTTGCCTAAAAATTTAATAAAATCATTAATATATATCAAAAAGAGGGTGGATCCTAAAATAGATCCTTGAGGAACGCCGATATTCAACTGACCTTCATTAGATAGGTGGTTATTTATCTGAGCTAATTGTGTACGGTCCGAAATATAAGATTCAAACCAAAGATAGCTAATACCATTAATCCCATAACGTTTTAATTTATGGAGTAATAGATTATGACTAACACAATCAAACGCCTTAGACAAGTCGATAAAAATGTCTAAACATACTTTACCATTGTCTGTCATTATAAATGTACTTTAAGAATTCGAACAAGGCAGTATCCGTTGATTTGTTTTGTGTAAAACCATGTTGATTAGATGAGAATAGTAAAAATGTTTTGAAGTAGCAAATGAGTTTTTTATTCATAATACTTTCATATATTTTACTAAAAGTTGACAAAATACTTATTGGTCGATAATTATCATAAAGATTACTATTACCTCCTTTATGTAAGGGTTTTATAATGGCCACCTTTAGTTTCGAAGGCAAAACTCCTTGCTGAAAGGATAGATTAATAAGATAAGACAATACTTCGCCTATGAACGGTGAGGACTTTTTACAATAAAAGACGATACACCATCTATTCCTATTGTTTCAGAAGTATTTAAGCGGCAAATAGCTCATATGACATCGTGACAAGTAACGGGTGTGATAAAAAAACGATGCAGAATGCTGAGTAATAATAAGAAGTAAGAAGTGTTTATTAAAAGCGTTACTTAAATGTTCATCGTTTTTTAAGTGAACGGCTACCGTATTTATCTTAGAATAGTTGGATCTTTTACTTTTTATTATGTTCCACATGGCACGAGTTTTATTTTCTGAGTTTAAGATAAAGTTATCGCAAGCTTCTTTTTGTTTAAGTGTAAGAGTTTCCTTATAAAATTTTTCATAATTTAAAAAGAAATTTTTTAAATACTGGATATTGTCTACTTATGTCTTTTAACAACTAGATTATTCTTAAGTTGAGTTACATCAGGCGATATCCATTTATTTACAGGGTTGTATAAACGACATTTGACTAATGGAAAACAGTTATTTAAATAATATAAAAATATATTTAAGAAAATTTCAAATGCTTTGTTAGGACAAGAGACTTCATAAACACTAATGCCCGCATGCACAGACAAATGTTAGACTTAAGCCAAAGTAAACCTTTGTAACGAAGTGACCACTCCGTTACTATTTTTGTACATAGTTAGTTAAGTTTTGTATATATTAATTTAGTCTGTAAATTTAGGATGCCTTGCGCAGATTCATAAAGGCATAATTTAGGTGGGAGTTCTCAGGGAGTGGGACTCCCCACCACGCGCAAGCCTTTATAAGCGCGCTCGGAGCGTGCTTAGTTAGTCGCTCACCGGCTCATCCAGCCGATGGTCGTGGCTCCGCCGCGCTATCAAGCCACCCGACGTGGCTTGAAGTTAGTGACGTCCCGGGCATTCCGAGTCACCGGACGTGACTTGAATGCAGTAGTTCGCGGAGTCATTCATCCGACGATGTTTTGGCTCAAACGCGTTTAACAATCTGTGCTACGTTCGCGTTACCTGCAACCGCTCCGGTTTTTATCCTGACCTTCCTCTTACCGAGTGCGGGTGTCTCGCACTTCCTTACCAGAGAACGGGAGTCTCGTTCTCTCTCTCCCTTACCTAAGTGTGGGCGTCTCACACATCCTGATCCCTGAGTGGGAGTCTCACTCTCTCTCTTACAGAGTGCGGGTGTCTCGCACTTCCTTACCAGAGAACGGGAGTCTCGTTCTCTCTCTCCCTTACCTAAGTGTGGGCGTCTCACACATCCTGATACCTGAGTGGGAGTCTCACTCTCTCTTACCGAGTGCGGGTGTCTCGCACTTCCTTACCAGAGAACGGGAGTCTCGTTCTCTCTTTCCCTTACCTAAGTGTGGGTGTCTCACACATCCTGATCCAAGAGTGGGTGTCTCACTCTCTCTTATCCCAATGCGGGTGTCTCGCATATCCTGACCCTGAGTAGAAACGTATGCACAGTGCGTTACCGGTCCGTGAGTGTCCGTTAAGACACACCGTTTCCGGAACCACCGTCCTGCGATTAGTGTCCGTAAGACACACCGTTTCCGGAACCACCGTCCTGCGATTAGTGTCCGTAAGACACACCGTTTCCGGAACCACCGTCCTGCGATTAGTGTCCGTAAGACACACCGTAGTTTACCGTTGTCCTCGAGACACACCGTATATAACCGCTACCGAAAATACCGTCCGAGAGGTTAACATTTCGTTTACCTGTACGTGAGTGTTACCGTTGTAAAAATATCCCAATTTGTGGATACGTGTATTTATGAACTGTTTGTAAATAAAACTGTATTTGCTAAGTGATCGACGCTTTTATTTCTGAACCTGGACCCCGACGAGCAAACCCGAACCGCCGTCAAGCAGAGCATCGATCAGCAACTACAGACCTGAACCGAAGATTGACGGACCGTTACACCTTTGCTTTGAAAAATGTAACTATACGACGCACAGTTTGATATGAAGTTAGCTTTAAGTGTCACTTTTCCTTAAAACCACCTTGAGATTTGTCTGTGCATACGGGCATAAGCCATGTCTCATTCATTAAATAATTATAGAAATGCTGGAGCGAATTAACACAGTATTTCCGCTTATAAATAAAAGCTACTTCTTCTAAAGGTTTATCAATAATAATATTAATTATTTGTGCTAAATGATCCGAAAGGTTAAATTCTAAACATCCAGCATTTAAGTTTTAAGTCTTTTTTTTAGCTAAATTTGTAATGAAGTTGTCAATACAGGAAACAGAAGTATCGGTTATTCGCGTAGGCATATCTATTACAGTATAACAATCATAGCTGCGAAATAAATCGATAAATTGTCGTACTTGAGTTGAAGGGCTATTAAACTGCAAATTAAAATCTCCGCCTATTACTAATAATTTACCTTATTTCTGAATTAATTCTAAAACTAAAGATATTCGATCAAAAACAGAGCCTGGCGGTCTGTAAATGGCTATAAATACATTGGAGATATGTAATAGACATTTCAATAGCACAACACTCAAAATTATTTATAGAAGATATTTCATTAATGTCACGTCTGAGCACAGAGTTAATATTACTTAAAGTATAGATGACAACTCCACCATGCAACCCTTGCGGCCTACAAAAACAAGATTTTAAAATGTAATTACCAACAGATATTTCATCCAGTTGCATACTAGATTGCCAATGTTCAGATAATAATATCATAATAATATCAATTTTGTGATCATGCACTTCAAGCGATTTATTGTTCAGACATCTGATATTCTGATGCATAAGGTGCAAACTTCCTACCCAGTTTCTCGGGGTTTCTGCGTTTTCCAAAAAAAAAATTGGATACTTAGGCACCAACTGGCCATACTTCTAATTTTAGAAGATCAACAAATTGCTGCAGTAGAACACCAACTTTATATGAAGAGTAAATATCAGGTCTCTTGGATTGCATTTTTTCGCATAAAATGTCGTTTTTTTCTTTCAAATATTGTTTAATGTCATTTTTGGTAGTATCTTTTTACAGCTTAGTAACGTAGACGTACGAATATTTCGTAATAGCTCTTAATTTTGTATTCAAGCAAGAGCCTATTAGCGGTTGTTTTTTCTTTTTATTACGAGATTTTACTGTCTGAAATCCACCTTCTTCATCTTGATCGAGCGCAGTATTAAGTTCATCTTCAATAATATTCGAAGTACGATTTTGATTCTTCAATGGGGATTCTGTAGGAGGATTTGGGAGACGAAATGATTTTACTGCAGTTGCATCATTTTTGTAGCTTTGATCCAAAGACTTACTATTCTTGGTTTTATTATAATTATTATTATTTTTCATACTATCGAGCGTTTTTAGCTTGCTTGAATTCTGTCCAGAACTCTTTTTCGGAATGTTTACTTCGCTGGTTTTAACAGCCTTGGCGCCATCTAGGGAATTATCTAAAGTTGGTTCTTGTCCGGTGAAACGTTAAGTGTATTGTGCGCGATTTAGGCCGGTATCCATAGTCGAACGCCAGCGAGTCGCTGACGTTTGGCTGACTGAATCGTGTTTCATAGTCGTCCGCCGAGACGGTTTCTAGCGGTGCGCCAGATGGATTCACCAAGCACGTTTCATAAACGCTCGCTAGAATTGTAGACGTAGCGAGACGCCAAATATATGGGGATGTTAACATAGGCGGATGGCGAACCGCTGAAGGTGATGGCAGTATGGTTCAGCGCGTCGCCAGTAGTAGTTTGCTTACATAAAACGTTGTTGTTTTTCTCAGTTTTTGTATTTGCATAAGTGAAATTGTTTTACAAAAAGTAATGGAAGAAGATTTGTATATTAATGATAATAAAAACGCCGAAAACGATGAGTACGAGGATATTCAACTTGTTATGAGGGTACCTCGGCGTTATATCAGGGATTTGGAAAATCCTATATATTTCTTCGACAATGTAAATTTTAAAAAACGGTATAGATTTTCAAAAGAAACCGTAATGGATGTATTAATGCCGTTTGTCAAAGAACAAATTGAAAGACCTGCGCATAGAGGTTTGCCTATAACACCATTGTTGTCTCTTTTGGTTGAAAAATTAATGGAATAAATATTTACAGGCTGTATGTGGCGATCTACAGGGACTTGCACAAAGTACTGTTTCGCGCATTGTAGCTAAAGTTTTATCTTTGATTGCAAGAAGATTACCTGTATACATAAAATTCCCAAATAATGTCCCAAGAGTCAATGCGCGTTAACCAATCGTTTTTTAATATTGCCAATTTTCTCCAAGTTATTGGTTGTACCCATATACCGATAAAAAGTCCTGGAAGAGAAATGGCAGAAGTATACAGAAAAGAAAACGAACATTTTCATTAAATGTTTAAGCGATTGGTGGTCCAAATTTAGAAATATTTGATATCGTAGCAAGTTGGCCAGGCCGGGAGCACGATTCAATGATTTTTAATAATAGTGCTGTAAAAACACGATATGAAACAGATAATTTGACTGGTTACCTTCTTGGTGATAGTGGATATCCATGTTTGCCGTATTTAATGACGCCACTACTAAATCCTACCAACGAATCGGAGAATAGGTATAACCGTTCGCACATTAGAACCCGGAGCACCATTGAGAGGTTATTTGGAATTTGGAACAAGCGATTTCCTTGTTTAAGCCGTGAATTGAAAAACAAATTAGAGACGATTCCGGCATTATTGTAGCTTATGCGATGTTGCACAACATTGGCATTAGTGTTTGAGATATTGTTGACGAACAAGAAATTATAAACTTCGAAGACGAACATAATGCCCAGCATCTTCATAACGTAGGAATTGGGCATGCAGTTCGTCGAGCTTTAATTCAAAGATATTTTATTTAATTTTAATAATTTATATTTTAATAATTTTAAATAATTTATTGTAGATTGATACACCTTTTATTTAAATAAATCTATACATATTTTTAATAAGAACACATCGCGAACAATCTTTTAATTTTTTTCTACTTCTTTTTGTTTCAAAAGAAGTTCAGTAATGGCTATTTTTTTTCAATCTTTGCTTTTTCCAACAGTTCTTTTTCTTTTTCTATTCTAATCTTATGCAATTCTTTCATGTGTTTTTTTTCTAAGAGAGCATTTTCTATTCGAATTTGCGGAAGACGGTCTATGTTTTACGTTACCATAGTACGCGCAGCGCCAGAAGAATGCGCCCGCCAGCGGCTCGCCGTGTAGGGACTCTGGAACCGGGCATCTGGAAGAGCGCTGGCGACGCGCTATCTGGCGACTCGCTAGCACTAGGGGTTGGCGAACGACTCTGGATACCTGGGTTAGTGTCCGGTTAAAAGATTTTGTGATATAGGGAATTATCATTTACCAAACATTTAGGCCGGTATCCAGAGTCGGACGCCAGCGAGTCGCTGGCGTTTCGCTGGCCGAATCGTGTTTCATAGTCGTCCGCCGAGACGGTTTCTAGCGATGCGCCAGATGGATTCGCCAAGCACGTTTCATAAACGCTCGCTAGAATTGTAGGCGTAGCGAGGCGCCAAATATATGGGGATGTTAACATAGGCGGATGGCGAACCGCTGAAGGTGATGGCAGTATGGTTCAGCGCGTCGTCAGTAGTAGTTTGCTTACATAAAACGTTGTTGTTTTTCTCAGTTTTTGTATTTGCATAAGTGAAATTGTTTTACAAAAATTAATGGAAGAAGATTTGTATATTAGTGATAATATAAACGCCGAATACGATGAGTACGAGGATATTCAACTTGTTATGAGGGTACCTCGGCGTTATATCAGGGATTTAGAATATCCTATACATTTCTTCGACAATGTAAATTTTAAGAAACGGTATAGATTTTCAAAAGGAACCATAATGGATATATTAATGCCGCTTGTCGAAGAACAAATTAAAAGACCTACGCGTAGAGGTTTGCCTATAACACCATTGTTGTCTCTTTTGGTTTGTCTGCGATTTTATGCAACAGGAAACTTTCAAGTAAGACTTTTTTGCTTTTTTCAATAATATGAAAAATTAATGGAATAAATATTTACAGGCTGTATGTGGCGACCTACAGGGACTTGCACAAAGTACTGTTTCGCGCATTGTGGCTAAAGTTTCTTCTTTGATTGCAAGAAGATTACCTGTATACATTAAATTCCCAAATAATGCTCCAGAGTCAAGGCACGTTAACCAATCGTTTTTTAATATTGCCAATTTTCCCCAAGTTATTGGATGTATCGATTGCACCCATATACCGATAAAAAGTCCTGGAGGAGAAATGGCAGAAATATACAGAAATAGAAAACGAACATTTTCATTAAATGTTCAAGTAATTGGTGGTCCAAATTTAGAAATATTTGATATCGTAGCAAGATGGCCAGGCCGGGAGCACGATTCAATGATTTTTAATAATAGTGCCGTAAAAACACGATTTGAAACAAATAATTTGACAGGTTACCTTCTTGGTGATAGTGGATATCCATGTTTTCCGTATTTAATGACGCCACTACTAAATCCTACCAACGAATCGGAGAATAGGTATAACCGTTCGCACATTAGAACCCGGAACACCGTTGAGAGGTTATTTGGAATTTGGAAGAGGCGATTTCCTTGTTTAAGCCGTGAATTGAAAAACAAATTAGAGACGATTCCGGCAATTATCGTAGCTTGTGCAGTGTTGCACAACATTGGCATTAGTGTTCGCGATATCGTTGACGAACAAGAAATTATAAACTTCGAAGACGAACATAATGCCCAGCATCTTCATAACGTAGGAATTGGGCATGCAGTTCGTCGAGCTTTAATTCAAAGACATTTCATTTAATTTTAATAATTTATATTTTAATAATTTTCAATAAGTTTATTGTAGATTGATACACCTCTTTTATTTAAATAAATCTATATATATTTTTAATAAGTACAACAATTTTTTAATTTTTTTCTACTTCCTTTTGTTTCAAAAGAAGTTCAGTACCTAATGGCTATTTTTTTTCCAATCTTTGCTTTTTCCAACAGTTCTTTTTCTTTTTCTATTCTAATCTTATGCAAATCTTCCATGTGTTGTTTTTCTAAGAGAGCATTTTCTATACGAATCTGCAGAAGACGGTCTATGTTACCATTTCTGCGACTGGATGTTACAGCGTTTGAACGTGGAACATCATCACGATGTGGGATTATGTGTTTGGATTCAGCAACAGACTGGCATGAATTTTCACCTGTAAGATTAATTATTATTATTAGGAAAATGTTTATTTATAACGTGAAAAATTTTATACTGCTATTGATCTTAACTTCTTCTGAATTTGTTAAGTATGAAGAATCACTGTCAAAGATATTGTCAACTTCCGTTGTTAAATGTGGAGCCACCACATCAACGTCTGGAATGATGTCAATATCTTTTACACTGCTACCTCCACCTGTAGCCATACGTTCCCGTCTCTCTTCCGCCAAATCACTTTTTCTCTGTCGTTTTATTTTATCCCAGCATCTCTTCAATTGCAATTGATTTCTCTAAAATGTATATTGATTAAAAAATAATATAAAATCAAAAAATAATTGATAAATTTTTCTTGTCCGAACACAAAAAGTACTTGTGGGTAATATTGTTGACACTCAACTGATATTTTTGTACTTAAAGCACAAATTTTTAAAATAATTTCTATTATTTACTGACATTCAAATATACGTTTTCTTAATTCCTTAATTACCTTCAAAATAATCTCAAACTTGAAATACTTTTTGTATAATATATTTTTTAAAAAGTTTATTAAAAAATGAGAAAATATGAATACGAATTCCTACGCACTTTTTCACCATTCGTAGAAGAGTTGTATTCATCACACACATTCACCCAAGCATCTGCTTTCCTTTTAATACTTGTTGCGTCCGTTTTCTTTTCTTCTATTACAGAATGTTTTTTTTAAAATTTGGACCAATATCTCTTTATCCTCCCTGGTGTAATTTGGTTTAGCCATTGTTGCGAAATGACGTCTAGATCGTGCTGATAACTGCGCAATGCTGAACAATCCGACGTAATTTTCCTGATGCAAACACTGCGCGCTGACTCGAGAATTGATGTTTGATTGAGATGTGTGTATTGTCGGTTGTAGTTTTTTAGTTTTTATTTCCACGTGGGAAAATTGTGAAGGCATGTATTGATAGAAGGAAGGGACACGACTCTGATTGGTATTCCTAAAATATTAAAGTTTTGATTGGTTGACCAAAACTAGCCTGGGATCAAAGAAAGTTTGTGAGCTCGATTCGGAGGCCGAAATGATGGGTTAAACAGAATATTAGATTTGTGATATCATACATCTCAGAAAATTTAGAATGGGCCGAAACTGAAAGGCAATCACACAATAAGGCTGCCAAGAAATTATCCTTGCGGGAGATTTTTATGATATACGGTCCTTACCCTTGAACCAGCGGAAATGCAGTATATAAATTGCAGTGTTTGAAATGCTTTACACTTTAAAGAATTTAAAAAGTTACAAAATACAGAGAGGTTTTATGTCTTTCAAATTGTTTCCAATAAAATAAATGAAATCTAAAGAGAGAAAAGGTTGTAAAGAACTAGCAGTTGGTTCAATAAGCTAAGTATAAATCAGACAAAGCTAAAGCTAAAGCTAAATAACCTACACTAAACAAACACAAAATATACCTATATTAGGGACTGTATCTGAACAGGCATATTTATTAAATATTTTAATTCAATTGTATTTTTAAAATGTATGGCATAAGTACTATTAAGTCAATAAATTGTTAAAAAGAAACAATGGCGAGCAACCTACGCATTAGTGAGTCGTCAATACGGGTCTGTACTAGCAATCTATTACGGAGTATATGTACTGATATTTTTACAAACATCACAACATTGCTGACGTTTTCATGCTACCATAGTACGCGCAGCGCCAGAAGGATGCGCCCGCCAGCGGTTCGCTGTGTGCGGACTCTGGAACCGGGGATCTGGAAGAGCGCTGGCGACGCGCTAGCGTTGGGGGTTGGCGAACGACTCTGGATCCCTGGGTTAATGTTTTGTAATTCTTTCATAGATTAATTCTCTATGAAGCCAATGTCATAAAGGAGAATCTAACTCAAGATGGTATGACCTGGCATTTTATAATGTCACGATATCATTATCTGGGAAAATAAGTAAATTTAAATTCGTTTCGTAATTATTGCAATTATGTGCATTTCAAAATTATGCGGAATCAGCACCCATTGAAGTTTAGTAGGACAAAGCCGCGTTACACATACTCGCATTTCACTACGCATAAATGCAAGCGATGCGCAATGTTAAGTGTGTTCTTTACATGTGCCAATTAAGATCGAGGCAATTAGAACGTTTTAAGAAAACAAATTTGGCAAGAGTCAATTGTTGCTGACACCTTTTAGAACTTTGTACTTTGGACCGAACCCCAGCCACCGGAGCGAAGGAACCAATTGTGACGTAGATTGAAGAAATGTATAAAAGATCGACCCGCAGGTAGACAGACATCATAAGCAGTATCAGTATAGATCAATCAGTATCAATCATCAGTGTTATTATTATTATTAATAATCAATTAGTCGAAGAGTAGTTGTAGGTAGTGTTAAGAAGTAAGCATTAAGTAATTAAGTAGTAGTGAGAAGTTATTATTAGTCAGTCTTGTGAACCAAAGTGCGCGAAGCCAAGCGAGTGGACGTAAGTAACGTAAAGTAAATTTAAAGTTTAAAGTTAACCCTTAAATGCGCAGCGTAGCATATTTGCTAGGCTTTACAGAATGCTGCTTAATGTGAGATTGGTTACCTATGACAGGGTTCTGTATTGATGTTCAATTACAGAACACGTCTACTATTCATAATTTTATATTATAATAATAGGTGGCAGTAAAAATTCTGCAAACTACCCGCGCTTTCAAAGTCGTCAGTGGATTCTGTCAAACCGTCACGGTGATCACTTTCCAATTTTTTTTGTAAGAAATTTGGTGTTCGTAAGTGAATCAGAAAATTTTATTTAGTGTGATTAGGTATGTATTACAATATTTTTGAGTTTATATAAAACCAGAGTCAACAAATTATTCACTAAATCCACTTGAAGTAGTGTTGCTTTTATGCTACATTGCGCTTTGAAACTGTACTTATTGTTATGTCAACAACTGTTTATTAGCTGAACTATTACTATTTATTATGCTATTTATTAATGATATTTCTTACAGAAATGGATAAAAATCGCTCTCGTCCACTAACAGAAAATGAACTAAAATATTTTATTGATAATTTATCAGAGGTTAGTGAAGATGGCTTAGAATATTCAGATGACGATGATGACGAGGAGTTCCCAATAAATTTTGAACAAATTGCAGATGATATTGAAAATGTTTTTGATATAGAAAATATGCCCATAGTCTTTTTACCGGAATTAGATCTAAACGATGTCATCGAAGATCAAGATATCTTACTTGAAGACTCAGAAGAACATAATATTTATGCAAATTCATTTCCTGCTGAGAGTTGTGGTGAGGCTCACAATTCTGCCTTACCCATGTATAAAGTAAATTCCGAAGACAAAGAAAACAAAAGTCCAAGAACAGGGAAAAAACGTACTATGGATTCGAGAAACAATAAATGCGACGAAAATAAGGAAAAACGGGAAGCGAACGAAAAAAGAAAGAGAGCATTGGCAGCAGAAGAATAGAAAATCAAAGCAGGTCTGGCTCAGTTACATTGGAGGGAAGGTAATTTAGTTATGGATGAGAAAATGATTAAATTCAAGGGAAAGGTAGAATTGCCAGCGTCATTCTTAGAAATGAAAAGCCCCTATGAATTTTTCAGTTATTTTTAAAATAAATCAATAAAATAGATTCCGTCAAAATTTTATTCTTTCTTTAATTGGAAAAAGTGATTGTATGTACAATTATCCATTTTATCGAGGAACTGTATAAATCTCGATAGGTACATCGTAGCAGATGTGCAACATCAAAAATTTTCAAAAAAAAGCAACTTAAATTTTAGTTTAGATTTTTTTAACTATTTTTATGAAAATGTACTTGCAAAAATCGATTCTAAAAAATTTTTTTACAAAAATTGAAAAAATCGCGCATTTAAGGGTTAAGGTTAGGCTAATTAAATTCGGTAATCAAGTTTAAAATAAGTGACTGAAGTTAGGATTAAATTAAATATAATTTAAAAGTTTAGTAAAAGATTAATTAAGTTGGAATAATTATGTTAAAAATAATTTAGTTAAATAAAATTAGTTGAAGACACTTCTCGTAATCTTAATTCGTAATTCGTAATTTTAATCTAATAAATATAAATTAAATGTTATTTTCTTTTTTAACGCGACAATATCTCCGAATTCACCTCATTTCGGGGGACCATGGGAGGCTGGGGTGCGCAGTACTAAATTTCATATAAGACGCGTTTTGAAAAATGCCAGTTTAACTTATTAATCATTTTACACAGTTTTAATGCAGATGTAACAAAGTAAATTTGTTGTATAACAAAGTAAATTTATTGAAATGTATACAGCGTGTAATCGAATAAGTTTCACATATTGTAACCACAACTAATACAAAAGAAAAGAAGCGAAGTTACCACATACATTTGAAAAAAATGTCAATAATAACTCCGGAAAAATATATGTTTAGTTTTGGCATAAAACGTTTGAGAACCGCTGGCTTTGATTTAAAGCCCCGGACGGCCCGAACGGCTGAGCGAAATTTATTATTATACGCAATAAATGATAGAGCAGTAAACCCGCAGATGCGATACAATAAACGTTGAGGCAGGTCAATTAATACTTTCGTACGAAAGAATACAGAGATGATTTTTAAATTAATATTTAAGTAATAGATATGCAGATTTTTCACAAAATAATGTTTACATAATAATTTTATTTCCTTAATTAAAAATAAAACAGTAATTTAATTAATTTATGATTCTTTATTACGTTCAGACTAAGCAAAAAAAAATCCGCAAGATCGTGGAGGTACTGTGCGTGCGCCTGTTCACAGTGTTAGCTGATTACGATAGTTGCAAGTGTTATGTTGAAATTTGCCTTTTTAATTATTAGACGTTCTTTATCATTTAATATTCTGAAAGCAAACGGTAATTTATACGTGAATTAAACAATAAACGATCTTACTGTTAAACTCGAGCGATAAAATCGCACCTAATTACTCTATTACGGTAATTGATTTAAGAATGTTCTCAAAACTTAGGGAAAGCGTTAAACTAAACATTTGTATTTAGTGCAGTCAATGCATTTATTTATTTGACTGAACGAAAAAAATCTTCGCATCCGCAAAATTCTCCTGTCACCAATGTGTTTCTTATCAATGTACTTATAACTTACATTCATTATTTTAACATAAGAAATTAACAAATTATATCACATAGTGTGTTATTTGTTTACAAAGTGTGAAATATGACGATGTAATTATTGTGGATTATTTAATGAAACAGATGTTCGAAGATTCCATTTCAAATTGTATTGCGGGAGTTATGTACGGTCATTATACCTGGTCATCGGCCCAGCCAACAGGACGCGCATCAGCATTTTTGCGTATATAAAATTAATTGCTCATGTAAACATTTGCAGTTATTACAGTAATTCCGTGTAGCTAAAATCGCTGTCGGTTTATTTTGTGATTTCTCATTAAAAATTGTTTTTAAAAATTCTTTTGAATTTTCCAAAAACATAAGTGGCGCAGTCAGTAGGATAGTTAAAGCCCTTCGAAATCAAAATCTTTCGAGACTTTTGTTTTAACAATTTGTTAACTATCGAACTTTGTCCGCTCTCGGGTTAGTGCGAGAAAGTGATATCTAAAATCGATACTCCGCTCGTGTAAAGTAACAGTGAGAGCAAGAAAAGAAAAAGGAAAAGGAAAACTCCAAGAAAGGACCGAGTTGCCGAGCATCGAATTCTGCTACGGACCGACCAGAAGGAAAAGCATGAAATTTTGCATACTGCTTCTGTTGTAAGTGACTCATTCCTTTATTTCCGCAATTATTACCACGTTACTATCATTCAAACAAACATTTTTACGAAACCTTATATTTTAAACAAAACAAATCAAAATGCCTAGTGTAGCTGATATCACGAGAAATCATTTAGAAGTAATACCAAAATATAGCGGAGACGCGACGACGTTACCTATTTTTATTTCCGCTTGCGAATATTTGTTAAGTACATTTTGTAACCGCGAAAACCCAGATGATCCAATTAACGAATATTTACTTCGCCTAATTATCGCCAAATTAGAAGGTAGGGCTCTTCTACTAATAGGTAGTAGAGAACAAACAAGTACTTGGGGAGAATTAAAAGATCTTCTGCAACAATATTTTGGAGATCAAAGGGACGAAAGGTGTCTAGCCAGAGATTTGCAAGATTTGAAACCTATGAAGGGTGAATCTCCGTATAATTTCGGAATGAGATGCCAGGACGTCCGCAGCTTACTCCTTGCCCAATTAAGAATTTTCGAACCCAGCGTCGAAATAAGAATAATTAAATCACGAATTTACGACGACGTTGCCTTGCAGACTTATCTACGAGGATTACCCGAAAATTTACGAAACCTTGTGAGACATCAGAAGCCAAATAGTTTAGAGAAAGCGATGAGCCTTGTTATCGAAGAAGAAAATTTTAATTACACATTAAATCGCAGCACAACACTCAACGAACAGCGCAATTATAATCCGGTTCCAAAATTCACTCCAGCATTACCCAAACCTCAATTTAATTTTTCTAATTCGCCAAATCAATTTCAATTCCGGTCACCTAAACCATCGCATTTTCCTGGACCAGTTAATAACATTTTTCCTAAACCAGTAAATAATTTCTTTCCCAGGCCTGTAAATAACATCTTTCCTAGATCCGTAAATAATACTTTCTCCTCAAATGCAACAAGATTTAATCCTGTCCAAAACAGTCCATTCAGACAACCCGTAACCTCTCCCATGCGATTTGGAACTCAAACGAATCAGGCCCATCAGCCGAATCAGAATAGACACAATTTACCGGAACCTATGGACACCAGCTCCGGAAATACAAAAATAACAAGAAACCTGCCGAGGATTAACGCATCACCGCAGCAAAATAAGCATTGGATAGCCGAGGAATTATTTTATCAGGAAGATCCGGAACAAGAAGAAACCAACAACTATAATGATTATGGTACCGCACAGGAAACAATAGATGGAATGAATGAATACGCAAACGAATTTTATGCCGAACATCCAGAGTATGAAATGCAGGAAAATCAGGATTTTCCCGAGGTTTTGAGTACAGACACCCCGAGATAATTCAACTACATAACACGACAATTAGTAAATTACCTTACATAATACGTTAATACCGGAACTTAACGCTAAATTTATGATAGATACCGGATCGAGCAAGACACTTATTTCGCAAGAATTAGTAAAACAAAATTATTCAAAATTCGTGTACGAAGAACCCTTTTTGATTCAATCAGCGCATAGTGTTTCTCAACATAACTGCGTAGCCAAGATTCCCTTGCCGAAATTATTTAAAACATCAGAAGAGCATAAATTTTATATTTTTAATTTCAACAATAAATATGGAGGTTTGATTGGTACCGATTTACTAAAAATATTAGAAGCCAAAATAGATTTTAAAAATAGAAACTTACAAACTAAAAATGCAACTATTCCAATTTATTACGACGATCCGAACGATGAACTAGGAAGACACCGGAAACCATACGAAACCGCGACTTGTTATCAGTTGACACTGCAACCAAGGTCAAACACCGTAATAAAACTCCCAGTTGACCTAAGTAATGGTGTAGGTTTGATGAACCATATTAAGTTCCCGTCCGGTGTTGAAATTCCAGAAGCGCTTATTTATATAAAAAATAATTATGCAATTACAACTGCAATTAATCCCAAAGAAAATACCGTCACAATTAAAATTCCGAAACCAATTAAAGTTGAACCCTTTGACACAAATGAATTAAATAATTACGAATTAATGGAAACCGACGCTTTAGAGGAACGAGCATTAGATCAAGCACAGCGAGAAAATTTATCAAAATTACGTCTGGACCATATGAACGACGAAGAAAGCAGCGCAATAAAGAAGCTCTGTCTAGAATTTAAGGACATATTTCACAATGACAACATTCCCTTAACTTTCACGAACGAGATTAAACATCACCTGAATTTAAAGGACGAAAAACCGATTTATACTAGGGCATATCGACAAGCTCCAATTCAGAAACAGGAAATAGCAAGTCAAGTTCAATCACTTCTACAACAAGGAATAATTCAGCCAAGTGTTTCACCATGGTCGTGCCCGGTTCACATTGTTCCGAAGAAAATGGACGCATCGGGAAAAAGGAAGTGGCGCATGGTGATTGATTATCGGAAGCTGAACGAGAAGACGGTTGACGACAAATACCCATTGCCTAACATCACAGACATATTGGACAAATTAGGAAGAAGCCAGATATTTACTACGTTGGATTTAGCCTCAGGATACCACCAGATTGAAATGGAACCGGAAGACATCTCAAAGACAGCATTTTCGACCGAGCAAGGACACTATGAATTTAGAAGAATGCCGTTCGGTTTGAAAAACGCACCAGCGACGTTCCAGCGAGTTATGGACAACATTCTGAGGGGCATACAAAATGAATATTGTTTAGTGTATCTGGACGACGTTATTATTTACTCAACTTCGTTACAAGAACATATCGAGAGATTGCGAGCAGTTTTTGAGAGATTACGAAAGGCCAATCTAAAAGTGCAATTAGATAAATCGGAATTCATAAGAAAGGAAGTAGCATACTTAGGACACGTTATTACACCGAAAGGAGTTAAACCCAATCCAGATAAAATTCGAGCGATCGTAAACTACCCCATTCCAAAAACTTCAACGGAAATTAAGGCATTTTTAGGACTTTTGGGATATTATAGAAGATTCATTCAAAATTTCGCGAAATTAACTAAGCCTATGACTAGATACTTGAAAAAGGGAGCAAAAATCGAATTAACGCCTGAATACGTAAAATGTTTCAATCAGTGTAAGAAAATATTAACAAACGATCCGATTTTAAAATACCCGGATTTCAGTCAGCCATTTATCCTTACGACTGATGCATCGAATGTAGCATTAGGTGCAGTATTATCACAAGGAGAAATTGGAAAGGACAAACCCATTGCTTATGCATCTCGTACACTATCGGACACAGAATCCAAATATAGCACGATTGAAAAGGAACTTCTAGCGATTGTGTGGGCAACCAAATATTTTAGACCATATTTGTATGGACAAAAATTCAAAATTTATACAGATCATAGACCTTTAGCATGGCTATTTAATTTAAAAGAGCCCAACTCAAAATTAACAAGATGGAGATTGCGTTTGCAGGAATTTGACTATGAAATCATTCACAAGCCCGGTAAGCAAAATGCCAACGCCGATGCATTATCACGTATACAAATAAACGCGTTAGAAACGGATTCAGTAATAGTCAACCCCGATGAAGAATTAGACAAATTACTACAAGAACTGGAACAACCGTCCACATCAAGAGAAGTTAATACGCCAGAACTGGAAGAAGTAATTCAAAATTTATCAGCACCATCAATTGAACAGTCAAGGATTAGTGACGACGAAAATTTATTAACAATAGATTCTACGGACACTACAGAGCCAACACAAAGTATCGAAATTTTAAACGAAGCCATTGATTCGAAAACAACACAGGTACACATTCAGGAAACTCTTACAAATAAATTAATATGCGAAATCAATAAGAATAAAAGCCAAACAATTTATAACGTCAAAATACCCAAAAATCGACAGGAAAAACAAATTTTAAAATTCATCAAGGAATTCATGACAAAAACTAAAACGTATCATGTATATTGCAACGATGAAATATATAAATCTCTCTGCACGGTTTACACGAAATATTTGTCAAATAATGGACCCAAAATAATAAGATGTACAGAAAAATTAATTGTAGTTAATGATCAAGACGAACAGGAAAACCTCATTCGTAACTATCATGAGGGTAAGACAAATCACAGAGGAATTATTGAAACTTTAAAACAGCTGCAGCGAAAATATTATTGGACCAACTTAAAAGAGAGTGTTACTAATTACATCAATCAATGCGGTATTTGCAAAGTTAGCAAATATGAGAGAAATCCTCCGAAATTACCATTAATGTTAACCGATACGTACATGCGACCGTTTCAATGTCTACATGCGGACACACTTTCTGTAGGAGCTAGAAATTTTCTAACCATTGTAGATGCTTTTTCAAAATTAGGCCAAGCCATGGAAATTAGCGGTAAAAACGCAATTGATGTGACGAATGCCTTCACGGAATATTTTAGAATGTACGGCACCCCAGAAAACATAACTTCAGATAACGGAACCGAGTTTAATAACGAGACTGTAAAACAACTATTAAAATTGCATAAAATTGAAATTCACTTTATTACTCCGCATAATCCAGAATCGAATGGAATCATAGAACGGTTTCACTCGACGATCATGGAACATTTACGGATGCTGAAGGAACAATACAAAGAACCCATCGATCAATTAATGAAGTATGCGATCATTGCTTACAATAATACGATTCATTCGGTAACGAATAAAACACCAAATGAATTAGTATTTGGACACATTCATAATAGATTTGATTTAGACTACACCCATCAGCGTTATCAGGAATACATCGATTCGCATAAGGAGAAGATGCAGAAAATTTACGAGAAAATTCACGAAGGAATGATTACTAATAAAACAAAAATAATAGAGAAAAGAAACGAAAACAAAAAAGGTCACGAGGTATTTCGCATAGGTCAAAACGTTTATGAAAAAATATTAAGCAATAACCGAAATAAGTTAACGCCAAAATATAAAGGACCATTTAAGTTAATGAAAGTGAACAACGATTACACTGCCGAAATAAAGGATGGTAATAGAATAAGAAGAGTGGCACTACGCAACTTAAGACATCCTGTTGTTGCAGATTCTGTCCTTGGGACACCGAAGCCGACATCATCAAGGAAATAAAAAATAATCCAGGGATGTATCCAGTACGTTTAGGATTAGCGCAAAATGTAATAGACTATTGGAAGTTTATTAGGACCATAGATTTGGGAAAAGTAGAAGTAGAAATAGAAGCATTGAGAAATAATATTAATAATTTAGAAATGGGATTATCTAGTGAAAATGGGAAAAACTATCAAAAAGAAATGTATAATTATCGTTATATTATAAATAATAAGATTAGGAACATAGAGAAAACTTTAAATAGAATAATACCGCAGCAACCGAAGAGGAGCAAAAGAGGACTCATTAATGGATTAGGTGGAATAATTAAATGTATTACGGGAAATTTAGACCAAGCAGATGCGCAGCGTTATGACCATGCTGTAGAATCTTTATCAAACTCTCAAGATAACATGAAAACGTTAATGAAGGAACAAATCTCGTTAACAACCACAGCCATCGAACGCTTTAATAAAACAATTAAAGGGTTGATCAGTAATCAATTAGTTATTCAATCACGGATAATGCAATTGGAATACACAGTGAACAATACAAAATTAGAAGACGCTAAAATCATGACCCTACTCACTTTTAATACTGTTTATGATCAATTATTTATGTCCGCGAGTGTGATGCAAGAATTACTAGATACATTAGAAGAGGCGATTACATTCGCAAAACTCAATACTATGCACACATCTATCGTGGAACCCGATAATTTAATACAAGAGCTAAAATCTGTTCAACAATGGTTAACAGAGACAACAAAATTTCCATGCGATATAAATGAAAATAATATTAAATTTCTCGAAGACAGTATAGAAGTGAAAAGCTACACGAAAGGTAATTTGATTGTATTTGTTTTATTGGCACCCCTCGTAGAAAAGCAACCCTATGAATATTATCATTTATATTCCTTTCCTGTAAATATGCATGAAAACATTTTCCAAATCATAATTCCTCAATATAAATACCTAATTATACATGAGTCGAATTATGCAGTAGAGAACGAGAAATGTCAAGAAATAACAAATAATCAATACCTATGTCACTCGTTAAATGTGAATAGAATAACGCAATCTGCACCATGCGTAGTTCAGTTGATTCAACATACACAAAATTACAGTCGTTGCTCTCCCGAGACAATTAAATTAAAAGATAACAAAATTCAGAAAATCCGCAGCGATGAATGGTTGTCGATATTTCCATACGAAACTGTCGTAATTAAACAGTGCGAAGATCAAGAAAGCCGTGAAACCCTTCATGGAAATTACGTCGTTAAACTACAAGAAAAGTGTAAAATCAAGATAGAAAATTTGGTACTGCAATCGCATCAAACAACATCCCAGGAAATCAATATCGTCAAGCTGCCGAAGATAGAAGTTAATCGAAGCCAATCAAGAGATAAAGAAGAATTCAGCCCACTGCGATTGGAACACGTAGATCTCGACGATGTTCATCCACTGCTAAGTCAACTTAAGAACCTAAGGCATCAAATCGACACCAGCCCAAAATCTGTACATTTTTCCGCAAGTGTTTGGACAATTTTACTGTATTGTTTTCTAATAGTAATATTTATTTGTTACATCATCTATATAAGGTGGAAATGTCTTCATCCAAGTAAGGCGCCCAATCCAGCTGCATCAAGTATCCCTCTGGAAGAAATTGGAGTGAAGCCAACGCCTCGGACAGCCCTCAGCTTCACGTCTTAAGGGTGGAGGAGTTATGTACGGTCATTATACCTGGTCATCGGCCCAGCCAACAGGACGCGCATCAGCATTTTTGCGTATATAAAATTAATTGCTCATGTAAACATTTGCAGTTATTACAGTAATTCCGTGTAGCTAAAATCGCTGTCGGTTTATTTTGTGATTTCTCATTAAAAATTGTTTTTAAAAATTCTTTTGAATTTTCCAAAAACATAAGCCGGGCGATACTAACCCAGTGACCGTAACATTTGCGGAATTTATCATTTTACGATGCGTCTATAAAAATCGCAGACGCACTGACGAACAAGCAGAGGTTTTCAAACAAAAGGCGATGCGCTCTTGTGGTAGGTCAGTTTTTTTTTAATTTTCGAGCAAGAACATTGATATTTGCAGAATCAATTCCTTATGTGATGAAGAACTTACAGTATTAATATGTGAAACTTATTCGATTACACGCTGTATATTAAATATGTAAATATGTTAGGTATTTTAGTTAAGGATTTTCCGCGATCGCATTTAGTTTTGGGAGGGGATCATTTGAGTGGGTATCTCCCTCCATGGTCCGACCCTATATAAGGACGCGTGGGTTCATCTTTAGCAAGTCTTTTCGACTTCGTGCGCCGCGTTAGTTTTGCATTACCGCAAACTCCACTAGTACCGTTCCCAATTCTTTCCGCTCAAGTACCTACTTGTACAAATCCAGACCCGAACAAGCGACTTGTTCTTTCCAAACTCGTACAAGCGACTTGTACACATTCAGACCGGAACAAGCGACTTGTTCTTTCCAAACTCGTACAAGCGACTTGTACATATCCAGACCCGAACAAGCGACTTGTTCTTTCCAACATCGTACAAGCGACTTGTACACATCCAGACCCGAACAAGCGACTTGTTTTTTCCAACATCGTACAAGCGACTTGTACACATCCAGACCCGATCAAGCGACTTGTTCTTTCTCACACTCGTACAAGCGACTTGCACAATTCCGACTCAAAACAAGTAACTTACAAGCAACTTATACAACCGCCGAAACAAGCATTTAGTTCACTGCGTCGCCGTTTAGAATGAGATTTATTAAACCAATTTGTGGATGTAAATATTTGAATATTTGAAATAAATTTCCGTTGTCGAACCACGTCTTTTATTTGAGGAACCCGGACTCCGACGAGCAGACCCGGACCCGACCGACAGGAAACTGAGTTAACCGAAAAAGGAAAAGACGGCGGTCCGTTACACAGATAGAAGCTTGCCTTAACTCCCGACCTTTATCACAGTGCTTCACATCCCAGAATCTAGGCTAGACATGTACCAAAAGCTCCAACAACTCCAACAACATTTTTGGAATCGCTGGTGCAAGGAATATATCTCCGAATTCCAACAACGCGTTCATTCGAAGACAACTTGCCAGCAACATCTTAAACCCGGAACGATTGTTATTGTGAAAGAAGATAATCTACCTCCACTGTACTGGAAATTGGGACGTATATCAGACGTGCATCCTGGACCATTTAGTGAGAGTTGTGACAATTGTGACCGCGAGTGGTACCTGTGGTGTGGTGTGTGTCTAAAATATGTGTGCTTCCTATTGAAAGTTAAGCCTTTCAAGATGGGCGGCATGTTGAGACATTCTAACAATTTCTTTTTTCGTAGGATATGTTAATAATATTTGTAAATAATGTCATTTTAATTTTCTTCTTTTCTGCGAATGCTGAATTTTACGATCTAGTTCATTTCGGGTAACCTCTTGACTGCAGCCGACCGTTTTTTAAGAAGTTTTATGAAAGGTTTATTGGGGTACAGATGTTCGGAAAAAGACTCACTTGCACAACACCCTTAAAACCGTTCGGTAGAATTTGACTGCGTGCATTTTTGTTAGATTAAGTCATTTTTTAGTGAATTAAAAAATTAAGTGTTTCACTTCTAAACCCTGCAACAAGAGAAGAATTATTCCGCTTTGTCGCGAGTAATTAAGTCCCCAACAGTAGGTATTTATGTTCGAAATGAAACAATTTGCTAATTCCAAGGTTTTAAAGCTAAAACAAAAAATATTCATTGTTATTTGACAATTATATTTTATTAACATTTATAGTCCTGATATAAACACATTTATTTATGAATACAAGTCAGTTCGTACGAAATAGTAAATCGATATTAAATAATATGAATACGAAACAAAGCTAAGTGTATTTTGATGTTAGGCTATAACGAATTAACTAAAATTCCTAGTTGGATGTGAAATTGGTTGCCTATACATCCCTGCATACAAAAATCTACGAAATTTATGACGGCTGTCAATCAAATCGGACTTGGGGTACGTCACGCCCCTTAGAGTCATAAAATACCGTAAGTTCCGACTTATTTTCCAGGAATCAGGGTCCGCTTGGCCGAAGTGAGAACGGATATCGGTTCGTTGTTGTAAAATTAAAGTTTGCCGAAATTATAAAATAGTGACTGTCGCTAGAGATATTTGTACAAAAACAACCCGCCCATCGGCAAATCAGCAGATTTTCCTTTTTGCCGAATTAACTATTAAATTGGCGATAAACTTCTTCTTCGTCTTATTTGCCAATACAAAATCAGTCGAGCAGTTCAAGCTCTGATTGTCGTCTAAGCGAAGAAGTTTTTGTTGCAGTTAATAATCAGGTAACATCAGGTGAAAAAAAAATTTGAATTAAGTGGGCAAAGAGTAGTAAATATTTCACATTTTTTATCAAGTTTAAAATCACGATGGTTTTGGTTGTAGTTTCTATGATATTGATATAATAAATGAAAAAAGATTCTATGTAGTAAAATAATACGTCCCAACTTTTTCTCGATATTTTATTTTATGACGACCGGTTTCGGTTTAAAGAACCATCATCAGGTCTACAACATCGGAAAAAAGAGAAAATTAACAATAAATCTTATTACCTAAAGACATTTTTATATATTTTTGTAAAACGTGAAAACAGTTTTTGTTAAAATGAATTATTGTTTGAATGTGTGATATTCATGGACAAAAATGAATAATTTAAACTTACCGACAACGTCAAAGTTGAAATATTAATATTAAACACATAAAAATTCTGGTGAAGAGACAAAATAACGTGTATAGTGCTTGAGATCTGCTGTCAAACTTGATGTGAAGTTAGGTATAAACGTGATCTAGAAAGTGACATGAAGTTCGTTAATTGTTTAAGTAAGTATAGATAGGTTTAAAATTAAGATATATCTGATCGTTTATGCAATTGATATTAGGTTTGTTTTTTAATTTATGTATTTCGTAAGCTTCAAGTAAATTTAGTTTAAAACTTTTTTCCTGTTGATGTAATAATTTAGTGTTGTTGATGTCTATTGTATGACCTGTTTCTAGCAAGTGTCTCCCTACATTTGAAGTGGTTTTGTTGCGTATATGTTCTTTTATTCTTGTATTTAAATTTCTACCGGTTTCTCCTATGTAGGTATGTGGCGTAGCAATTATTGCATGTTATTTCGTATACATCATTTTTTTCTAGTGTTTGTAATTTGTCTTTACCATTTTGAAGTATACTAAGTATGTTTGTTTTTTGTGAAGTGGTTGTACTGATGTTGTATTTGTTAAGAATTTTGTTAAGAAATGTTAAGAAAAGTGAATTGTTTGTAGTTATTGTTATTAGTGTTTTGTGTTTGATTGTTATTTGTTGATTTGTGTTTATTTATTAAGTTAGTTTGGTAATTGTTATTAAGAGCTATAGCTTTTATATATTCTAGTTCTTTTATTTTTTCTTCTTGTGATAAATGAAGATTTTCTATACGATTTAAGTAATAGTGAAAAGCAGCTTTTTTGTGTACGTGTGGATGGTGTGAGTCATTAGGTATAATTATATCTGTTTGTGTGGGTTTGTGATATATGTTAAATTGAATTTTATTGTCTTTTTTAGTTAATGTTAGATCAAGAAAATTTAATGAGTTATTTTTTTCTGTTTCTATAGTAAAATGTATGTTTGTTTCCAGTATTTAATATTTTGTGTGTGAGTATTATTAGTGTTGTGTATTTTCTGTTCTAAATTATCAATAAATATGTTAGCAATAAGGTATGCATTGGGTGAATCCATGGGTAAACCGTCTGACATTTTGTAAAATTTTTTATTGAAAAGGCAAATGTTATTATTTAAAGTAAGGTTGAATAATTTTATTAGATCTTCAATTTCTTGTTTATCTTGTATATTGTTTTCTAAAATTTGTTTTATTATGTTTATTGTTTCGTTTGTAGGTATATTGGTGTATAGATTGGTTACATCAAAAGATACTAATATGTCATTGGTTGAAATGTTTAGATCTTTTAGATCATGTATTAGTTCTGTTGATTTTTTTATTGAATATGTGCTTTTGTAATTTGTAATATTATTAAAGATTTTTATTAAAGTTTTACTAATTATGTGTGTTGGAGAATTTATTGAATTAACTATGGGTCGTATGGGTATATCTTTTTTATGTAATTTTGGTTGACTGTATAGTCTTGGTATGATGGGATTCATAGGTATGATTTTGTTAAATTGGTATTGGTCTATGTGTTTAAGTAGTGTGTCTTTTGTGTGTTTGAGTGTAATTTTAGTATTGTTAATAAGATTTTGTAATGGGCTTTTTGTTAGTATAGTAAAATTGTTGTTAGTTAGAAAATTTTCTGTTTTTTCTATATATTCTTTTTTGTCCATGAGTACCATACCTGCATTTTTATCAGCTTTAATAATGATGACTTGTTGATCTTCTATTTTCTGTTTTAATGTTTTTATGGTTCTTTGTTCTTGGATTGTTGTGTGTGGTAGTTTGAAATTTTTGAGTTTTCTTTCTTGATTTTTAAGTAATTGAATACATTCTGCGCGGATTTCTTCTTCTTGGTTGTGGCCTTTTATTGCGTTGTCGATTTCTATAGAAAGTAATGGTAGGTTTGGTTTCTTGAGGATGGCGTATTTATATCCTTTTTGTAATAGATTTTGTTCAGGTGTTGTAAGTTGCATGGATGATAAATTTGTTGTTCGGAGGTAGAATTTTTCTTTTTTTGTTTTTTTTTGTTTTGTATGTTATGTTTTGTTGTGTTTGTTTTTGGTTTCTGAGTTGTTGTAACTTCAGGTTTTTCTTTCTTCTGTTTTCTTGACATTGTGTTGTGAGATTGTAGTCTAAATCTTTTTTGAATGTTTCTATTTCGATGTAGTGAAGGTGTTTGGTAAGTTCTTGATATGTATTGTGTAGTAGTCTTTCGATGTATGCTAATTTGCTGTATATTTGATTGCGTGCTTTTTTCATAATTTTCTTTCGTATTGTGGTTATTTCTTGTTGATTTACTTGTGTAATTCTTATTTTGGTGAAGTTGGGCAGTAGATCTTCTCGTAGACATGTATTTAAGAAGTATAAGTGTTCTTTATTGTTTCTTCTCCTCTTCTCCAGATGCTGTATGTGTTTTAGGATATCTGGCGTATTCGCAGTAACTTGATGTGTCATATCCAAAAATTGGGTAATATGATGATATGTAGTAAAATAATACGTCCCAACTTTTTCTCGATATTTTATTTTATGACGACCGGTTTCGGTTTAAAGAACCATCATCAGGTCTACAACATCGGAAAAAAGAGAAAATTAACAATAAATCTTATTACCTAAAGACATTTTTATATATTTTTGTAAAATGTGAAAACAGTTTTTGTTAAAATGAATTATTGTTTGAATGTGTGATATTCATGAAAAAAGATTCGGTTTAAAAAGCATATTTTTCTGTAAATGTGCTATGTGCGGCAAGGAAGGCAATATAAGTTCTGATAGTAATTGCGATAACGGCTGCGGAATAAACGAAAGGGCAAATGGAACGGGTTATTCTCAATTGTCAGAACTATGTTCAGCACTGAATATACCGTGTATGTCTGATAAAACATACATATCGGCACAAAACAAAATTTTTGATTCTGCGAAAAAATTAGAAATTCAGGAGATGAATGAAGCGGGAAAGGAAGAATACAGGTTAGCTGTAGAAGCAGGCGATGTTGGGGCGGATGGAATTCCAGAAATAACTGTGATTTTGGATGGAGCTTGGCGTAAACGTTCATATAAGTCCAATTATAATGTTGCATCGGGAGTTGCCTGTATAATTGCGGCAATAACTACAAAAATTTTGCATTTGGGTATTAAAAATAAAGTTTGCATCGTTTGCAGCAAAAGTGCCACATTAAAAAAGACTCCCCCTTCGCATAAATGCTTTAAAAATTGGAGTAATACGTCTACGTCAATAGAAGCACGAATTCTTGTGGAAAGCTTTCAGAAGTCTATTGAGATGCATAATTTAAAATATGTGAAAATAATAGGTGAAGGGGACAGTAGTGTATAAAAAAAATTCGGGACATTAAACCTTACAGACCCACTTGTTTTATACAAAAAATTGAATGCCGCAATCATATTTTACGAAATTTTTGTAATTTATGTTTAATTAATGTAAGTTCGAGAGATCGCGAAAACACCACGAACAGATATAAATGTAAGACATTTCTTGCGCAACAAACTTTTAAAATTTCGAACCGCTATTGTTAGTGCAATACAATTTAGAAAAAATGAAAACTCACCATTGCATATGAAAATTGAGAACTTGAAAAAAGATATTTTGAACGGACCTAATCATATTTTCGGAGATCATACCCATTGTGCTTCATATTTTTGTAATAAAAGTGGACAATCTAATGTGATTCTATATATTTAATGAATTTTTAAACAGTTCGTTACATGTACCATTTAATCAAACCATAAATCGTGTTGCCAACATGTCGTCGAGTCTTTTGTATGACGTTGACAACAACATTGCGGAATCATATAATTCTGTGGTCAATAAATTTGTTGGAGGTAAACGCGTAAACTTCTCAACAAGAAAGTCCTACTAGGAAAGATAATAATAATAATAATAATAATAATAATTGTGTCTTTATTAATAAATCACAGTTAAACAAAGTACAAATTATAGTGCCCAGCAACAATTGGCGAGGTTCAGTATTGACGAAAATTAAAAAATTAATTCGCCAAACTGCTCTACCACCTAACCAAAAAATTAAAAACCTACCCTAAAGGAAAGCGATATTTAAGACGTGCTTAATTTAATAATAAATTAATTTAATAATAAATTAATTTAATAATATGTGAAAGCTATAATATCAAGATAATTACGTTTGTGATTGAAACAAGGTTCGAAACAGTTTGCACCTGAACTGCCTGTAATTTAACTTGCATTCAAGATAGAATTTATTAAAAAAATTTACGATACAGTAAGTAAATGGCCGTTTGAAATTTTGACTGTGATGACGGGGGCGAGTTAATAAGCCTCTGTATCGCAAATTCAAATTGTGGACGTCAGTTCGATATGTGATTAAATTATATAAATATGGCGGATGTTGATACAATTTTGTAAAATACGCAGTAAGTGTGAAACATTCTTCTATGTTCCATATGCAACCAACCAGTCTCCCCAACTTTGTGACTATACATTGTTCACGACCTATTTAGACTCTAGAGGGCCATGCTTTTTTCTCGTTAAGTTACGTACATGGATTTTGATAGAACTCAAAATGTGACAAATGTAAAATTCTGACACTTTAACGTCAGTCCTATCGACTATATTGCTTCTTATACTCTACGTTGGCATGAAGAAAGTAAAATAATAGCATTAAAACAAATAAATTACTTGTGACTTTGTAATACTAAGTCAAAATGCTCAAAATCATCAATGTTTTTTGGTGTCAGTTTTCAAAAATATAACCATCAAATTAAAATGGAACATATTCACTTGGAGGTACCAACAAAAGTGTCACCCTAACATGGCCTACTCTGAGTCTAAAAAGATCGTGAATGGATTATAATTCTGGAATACTTGCCAATACCATAGATAAGGCGTAAGCAACAATTTTGTAGTTTCTGTAATCTATTTTTATTTATTACATCTAGATGTGGGCCGTATACACAGTCACAATAGTCCACCCTACTCAAAACTAAAGAATTATATAACTGAATTTTTGTTTTCTGATCTAATATGTGCCTATTGAGATAAATAGTTTTTAAATTCATATAAGCTTGTTGCAACAATTTCGAAACATGATGCGTGAACTTAAGGTTAGAGTCTAAGGTAACACCCAAATTCTTTAACTTCTCAGTAAATTTTATATTAACATTATCAACTTTTATTTTTAGTTTATTAATTATTTTTTCGTTAGAATTACACCTACCAAATAAAATTGCTGATGATTTTTCCGGATTTAGAACTAGTTTATGCTTTAGAGAACATTGGCCCAATGTTGCAAGATCATTATTTATTAAAATACAAGCATCATCAACATCAGAAGGAAAAAAAGAAAAATAAATTTGGAAATCATCGGCATAAAAATGCGATTTACAATGTTTCAGTACGGTGGACAATTGAGATGTGTAAATTATAAATAGAATGGGACCTAAAATAGAGCCTTGTGGTACGCCACTTTTCAAAGTAAGAGGTTTTGATATCAGATTCATATAATTAACTGACTGTTGTCTAAGATTTAAATAACTTTTGATTAAATTTACTGCGTCCTCACTTAATCCAATATAATGAAGAATTGCAAACAAAATATCATGATCAATGGTATCAAATGCCTTAGAATAGTCTAGTGTGACTAGCACCGTTAGCTTTCCATTGTCACTAGCTCTCAAAATATCAACCGTTATTTTTAATAATGCAGTATTACAACTATATCCAGGCCTAAAACCGGATTGACTTTCTGGCAAAATATTAAACTTCATCAAATGATCTCGAAGCTGTGAAGCAATAATTTTTTCAAAAATTTTTGATGCTGTGGGCAATAAGCTAATTGGCCTGAGGTTTTTAAATTCTGTAGGAGTTGAAATTTTAGGCAATGGAATAACTGAAGCATATTTCCAACATTCAGGAAAAACCGAGTGTGCAATGCAATAATTTACAACATGAGTAATGATATAAGTAAGCTGCGGGGTACATAACTTTATCATAGCAGAATTTATTCCATCATACTCTCATAAGCGTTCGATTTAAGAATTTTTATAAATTTATCTATATCACATTCGGAAACCGTTTCGAAATGAAATAAATTATCTGGGGTCAAAATTCTTGTGTTGTAATAATTTAGTACAGGAGTAATATCAACATTAGTTACAGGTACGGATTTGATAAAACACTCATTGATTTCTTCAACATCTTGCAAGTGTTGCGGCAGTTCATTATTTTTCTTTCTTAAAATATCTAAATTTCTTAATGCATTCCACATACCCTTGGCTCCATGAGACATACATTTATGCTGGAAATATGCTCTTTTTTCTCTTCGGACAGCAGCTGTCGTGAAATTTCTCAGTGCCTTATAATATTGCCAATGATCAGGATCTCTCGTTTGCTTATAACGTGTTAATGCAGTTTTTCTTTGAGAAATCATTAGTAATCCAAGGACGAAAATGTTTAGTAATTCTTACTGTATTAAAGGGGGCATGTCTATTAAAGAGTGTTAACAAATTATCGTTAAAAAACGAGACTTTATCATTTATACAGTCAAGATCATATATGTTGTTCCAAGGAATTGACTTAAGCTCATCGAGAAAATGAGTTATATTAAAATTTCTAAAATCTCGAAATGATTTGAAAATATGCGGAACATGAGGAGTTGATAAATTTACTGTACAATACACTAATTCATGATCTGATATATCTGACATATCAGTGACTCCAAAGGTATTTATAATATTTAAGTCTGAAGTAAAAATTAAATCGATTAACGTTGTCGAAGTTAGGGTAGTCCTGGTAGGTACATCAATAATTTGTTTTAATCCAACTCCATCAATTAAATTATGCAATAGTTTAGTACTCGGAGAATTAATATTTAAAAAATCAATATTAAAATCACCCAAACAAATAACAAAATCATGAGTTGGTATAACGTAAGTCAATGCAGTTTCAAAGGAATTAACAAAATTTGCAACGTTTACATTCGGAGGTTTATACACTGCACTGTAAAGTAATCCACAATTGTTCAATGTCATCATTCGATTGAACAATTGAAAAGTTCAAATTCTTTTTTATATAAATACCCACCCCGCCTCCACGATCAGTACGATCACGTCGAATAAAATCAAAGCCATCAATACTCATAAAATCAGGTGCAACTGTACTCTTGAGCCATGTTTCTGTAACACACAACACATCGCAATTCATACTGTAAATCATATCTTTGAAATTAACAAAACTAGATAACAAGGAACGGACATTTAAATGCGCAATTTTTAGTATTTTGACATAAATAAATAAGTGACTTGATAATAGTATTAATAATTTTTAGTAATAGAGACACAAAAAACAATTTTAATTTTCTCAGATGTAAGAAGAAAGATTGTATAAAGCAACCGAATTCTTAAAAAAGAAAAACAGAAACATATTTTGCTGTTGCTCCGACATACGAAATACAACAAAAACAATACAATTTTATCTTGCGGTATTTAGATCTGCATTACAAGTAATTTTTTTAACGTAATTATTAATTTTGGCGTAAATATTTCCATCGCGGGACCATACACTTCTGAAGCCGAATTTCGATGCAGCTTCTCTCATCAGATTAGCGCGCGTTCTCGTCAAATCCTCCCGTAGATTTAAACCAGAACCTTTCAATACACTTTTGGCACTAAATATTACATTACGATCTTTGTAACTCACAAATTTAATTATGATCGGTCTATTTTTATTAGTGAATTTGCCAATACGATGGCATCGATAAATTACACCCTCCGCTATTTTTAATTTCAGTTTGTTATTTATAAAATTCAGGACCACTTCTAAACAATTTTATTTTCGTTAGGTTCTTCATGTAGACCGAAGAGACGTAAACAGTTCCGACGTGAATACTGTTCCAATTGATCCATAATTTTGCGATTTGCCATATCAGTTTCTTTCAGCTCTGCTATCTCGGTTTCCAGTTTTTTGATGTTATTCACAGTTTCAGATTCCGCGTTCACCCTCTCAGCCTTATCTTGCAATAAAGAATTATGTATTTGACCGATGTCACTTTTCATAATATGCAGTTTTTCATCAAGTTTGATCATTACTGCGGTAGTTACGTTAGAAGCTATCGCATCAACAAAATCCTGGTCAGAGAGTAACTCCTTTACCATTTTTTTCACTGTATCACTCATATCATCTGCTTCCTTACTTCGTAATTTGTAACTTGAAGACATTGATAAACCGCAAAGAAGCAGTGATTCGGCCAAAAACAAGACACAAATACTGAGATTGTCGGAAAACAGCAAACACGTCTTAAGCTCGATTCACATCTACCAGCACGTAGCGTGTCCAGCACGTAACGTGGCAGACACAAAAAAAAATGATTACATACATTTTATATTAGCGTATTCATATCTGGAGAATTTGAACGGAGTGTGTCCGTACAGACATGGACCAGCACCGACCAGTATTGTTTCGAAGAATATTTTGTCTGTACCGGTGCGTGTCTGGGCATGTCTGTGTGGTCGGGACGGTTAGTATGAATGGAGTCAAGTCTCAGTGCATTCACAGATGCCTATCTACTACTAGAAACTGTTATGAAAAATGGACAACGAAAAAATAATCGAATTAGTTAGGGTATAGCGTATAAAATTCTCCACTTTTTTTCGTTTTACATTCATGGGATGAACAGAAAACCTCCTTTTTCTCTGTTGTACTTCTACATCCGGTTTCTCTTCTTGTTCCAATAAAATTGCTACCACAGCTAGTTCTTCAATAGAAAAATTTCGAAACATTTTATTAAAATATATGCGTGCTCTCTGAACTCTCTAATTGGTTGGTCTGTAGACGTCTGTCTAGTGAAATGTCGGATGATATGAAAACTTGTGTCTATTCCGTGTCTGCCACGTTACGTGCTGGACACACTACGTGCTGGTAGATACGAATCGAGCTTTACTCGTTTCGCATTTAGCTGTATACTGTTTTTCAGCTTCAATTAGTTTTAATTCAAATGATGCATTTGTTTCTAAAATGTTAGGAGAGTTAGGTTATGGCAGCATAGGGGAGTTCACGGCAAAATATGTTAATAAAAAAACTAAAGTTTATGTTAAATCTTGCAAAAGAAAAAAACGTATTTACAGCGCAGATTCTGACTATGTAAATCTTACTGACATTGAAATGGATGTACCGGACATGTCAGAAAACGAATTCGAAAGAGATAAATTTAAATTTTTAAATAGTTTCAGTGAAATAGATATTTCATTAATCGAAGAACGAACCCGTGGTCAAAAATACTAATCCAAAATACTACGAGAATTACTGCAAGTAATTTTGGCAAAATTTGTAAAATGAGAGGTACGACTGATTCCGCAAATTCTGTGAAACATATTTTATATTCACAAAAATCCCTTTCTTCTTCTGGTCGTCTTCCTCAATCTTTGGCGTATGGCATAGATAACGAAAGTGGGGCTATTGAACTGTTTGAAAATATTTCAGGATTAAAAGTTTCAAAATGCGGCCTATTTATTGATGAAAAACAAAAGTATTTGGCGGCATCCCCGACGGTTTAGTCGGCGAAGATGCAATCATTGAAGTAAAATGTCCATTTCAGCTGCAGAATTAAAAGTAAATGAGGCCATTGAAAATAAGAAAATTACATTTTGCTTTATTGATGATGAAAATAATATAAAATTAAATTTTATGCACAATTATCATTATCAAATTCAGGGCCAATTGCATATAACAAAGCGTGACATTTGCTATTTCATTGTATATATAAAAGTGGATTTGAAGTATTGTTTAGTCGAAAGAGATGATTCATTCTGGATAAGCAATATGGCAACTCAATTAGAGAAATTTTATTTAAAAGTTGTAATCCCGGAAATAATAGATTCTAGACAGAAAAGAAATACACCCATTAGAAAATTATTAGTAAAAGATATCTAATTGTTGTTTTCCTCGAAAGCGTTAGCACGGCCCATTCATTTTATTCACCAGTTGTATACCTGGCAACGTATTATGTAAGAGTAACGTCACATTACTACAATAATTTTTAATTACTTTGTCTGTTATGTTTATAACTTATAAATAACGTCTATGAAATGGTTATAAGTAGGGAATACACGATCCAACATGTCTTAACACATGTACGCGCGTACATGTTCGCCGAACATCAATGTCACATAGTACCATACTACACACGATCGAACTTGTCTTAAGACATCAGAGTCCAGTTATCAACCAAGACGATGTCGGAAGAGTTATCTTTGGTGGCACTGGCGTGCGCTATTATAGTGAAACAAAAATACAAAAAAAAAAATAAATAAATAAACAAAGCTGTGATAAGTCCCTAGTTTAATAGTTCCAATTGCAGGATCTGGCACCACACATGTCCGGAAATTTATTTATTAAAAATCATAAATTGGCTGTTTCGAGGTGCTGTGGAAAAGAGTATGCACGACGTCGACGCACTGCATTGAATAAGTCCGTGGCGAACATGTGCGTTTGGTAACCACACGATCGAACATGTACGCGCAAACATCAACGCACGTACTTGTTTTCAGGAAATCCAGAAAACAAGTTCGACGGACTTTTTGTATGTGCGTACATGTTCGAAGCGTTTTTCGGGCCAACACACGCACGTTGATGTTCGGCGAACATGAAGCGCGTACATGTGTTAAGACATGTGGGATCGTGTATTCCCTGCTATACGTTCGATTTTTGTGTAATAACATAATTAAAAATAACATGTTTATGTCTTATTTCACAAAAAATTCTATAAATACCTCTTTATAATACTCTACTTCATTCTTCATTCATTTTAAGCCATGCGGTCGAGTTTACATCTGTCCGGCGAAACCCCTGCTGTTGGGGCAATAAATCACCAACTAGAAGCAGTTTCAACAGTTTCATTTGTATTTTGTGTTGCCTACTTTAATTTTTTTCAAAGTCAATTTTAGCAAAAACTAGAACAATTTAGAAAAACTGAAAGACTTTCCCAGCTTTATTCCAACACTATCTATAAAATGGTATAAAGTTTAGAACGCTAGAGTTTTTGGTTTGTTCTAAAATTCGATTTTTGTTGAAAAGGTTTTTAATTAATTAATTAAAAAGGAATCGTTTTTTCGTAATAAGATCAAATTTCCCAATTACATTTAGCTATTCCTCATGCATACAAGTTGAGACCTTTGCTTCAAAATCAATAGGAAGACCGCAATTTGACATGGCGTTTACCATTGATTTTCATTGATTTGGCCATCGCTCCGGTATACCCTTAACGCCTTTCAAAGTTTTTTTATGTCTACTGGAGTAACGCTCAATATTTGGATGTATGCCATTTATATTTACATGTTAGAGCGTCGACGTAAATCCAAATATATTCATATATGTTTCCAATACAGTAAATTTTCGATTCGGTTAAAGCATTACACTGATACATTCTGCCACCGTGTTACTGTGTATGTCGCAATCATAAATAATAAAAGCTAATATTGTTGAGTGCGTTTATTCGTTGTTGAATGCATATAAAATGTAAGTTATTCAATAACATTTTTATCTAAGTTATCAGGTTAAAATATAGGAAGAGATATAATTCAAATAAATAATAACATCAGAAAAACTGCAATTCTTTTGTATAATAAATTTGTAATTACTTACACTTACAGTTAATATTCTTTAAAAACCACCTTGTCGTTCATTCACTGGATAGTTGTACCTTTAAAGCTGATCCCTAAATAAATATTTGTGAAC
Organism: Dorcus parallelipipedus; assembly: GCA_958336345.1. NCBI lineage: Eukaryota > Metazoa > Arthropoda > Insecta > Coleoptera > Lucanidae > Dorcus > Dorcus parallelipipedus. The sequence goes on from OY284482.1 coordinate 2,911,519, forward strand.
GCACATAAATGATTAACATCATTATTCATTGCACTTATAATTTTTATTAACCCCCTGCCATCAAAAAAGAATAATATTTATATAAATATTTGAACTCCTAGGACATTTTAAGTTATAACGTTAACGTTGATCCCACACACATTAAAGTAGGTATAGATTATGTCAGCTTCATACCCTGAATATTAATAAGTACGTCCCTTCTTAAGCCGCCTGATTGTGATACCCCAAAGTAAGTGAGAACCTTCATATCCTCAAGTTGACTAAAACTTAACAGCAGGCTCGACTCCGTAATTAAGTGCCTTAATCACGAAGTTGATATCACCGTGTTGAAACCCTTTCGTACTCTAAACACCACCGTGACGACGGTTAAGTTCTAGCAGTATTAACAAGTATTTGATTTTCATGATATAAATTTGCTGAAGTTCTTCTTATAAAAGTTTGGAATGGCATTTTGCTGACAAGAAGGACTATCAAAATCTGTATAAAAAAGTTAGGATTGCCATTTAAAACAAAATTAATGATGACGTCACAGTGGAAAAACAAATGCCGATCGAGAAAATATTTTTGCACTAAAAGGTGTCCTTTTAAAATTAAAAATTTACCTGTTTCAGGATTTTGCGAAAAAACATTAAATAAACAAATTATGAGCTTGTTGCGGGACTTTATACCGCCGTGTATAACTATTTTCGCGTTGCAACAGTGACGTCACAGGGTATTGTTTTGGAAACGTATTCATTCAGCGTCCTCGTAAGGACGGTTTAAAACTGTTTCATAAGAGTGGGGGTGAAAACACAAATAACAAGCAATAATTTCAGAAATTAAAGCCATACTCTTCTATTCCTATTACTACAATTACAAAAGTTTAAAAAAATGATAAAACCTTTAAATATATTTCTCTATTTTGGTGTCTTACGACTAAGGTACATGTACCAAATAACGCCATACTTAATTTCATTGAATCTGGCACCTAAACATTTTTCAAAATATTTCAAATTCTAACCTAACTGAATCTATAGACTTAATAGAACAGTACATAAAGCAAATTATACAGGGTCAGTTAAAAGTATGGAGACTGCCATTTATTGCCGTTAATATTCATTTTAGGAAATTATGTCCTTTAGGAAAGTTTTTTAGGAAACTCTTATCTACAATTGAGAATACTTGAATTTTTTTTCTTCAATTGTTTTTGAGTTACGCCTATCTGCCTAATTTTTTTAAATGGAAACTTGTTAATTGTACTCTACCATCCGGTAGAGTATTTTTTTCTCTTTACAATACTATTCCTGTTTTTTTTAGAATTGAGGGATTTCTGAAAAAAAAACATTTGTCACTTTTTTGTGAAATTAAAGACACTGGTTCAAATATTTATTTTAGTTGGATAGATCTAAGACAGAATTGAAGTTATCGGTCACAATCTTATCATTAAAAACAAAAGCAAATGAAACTAATAAATAACGAGCTAAATTAAATTAAGTGTTCAAATTGTCAAGATGCGTATTATTATTAAAATAATTTACAAACGTCTTGTAAACTTCTACGTCTATCTCCATAACCCAGCATCATAAGTATTTCAATTCTTTCACGTAAATTTAAATTCGTCGTTGCTAATATTAACAGCAGTAAATTGCACAATTGAATTTAACGTAAAGAATAACCACTGAATAAGTTACTCGCTCGAGTTTGTTTATGGCTTACTTAGATGTACAGTCCCGCGCACCTTAAATGCACCTCTCGCACGCAAACCTCACCCTTGAAACCTTGTGATACAAGGCTCACAGAACTGTCAAATTATAGCACTTAAGGGAATTCTTTCAAGCAGCAATGTAATGCATTTTTTGTCGGCGAATTGTGGCTTTCGTTATGAATAAAACTTTCTGAAAAAAATATATGTTATTTAAGTAGTGATGATCGAGGTACCTTGACGCATAGGAGTATTAAATGCAAGTAGGGTTTTCCAAAAAAAATCCAAACCTTCAATAAATTGGCTCTACTGTACAACGCTGTAGTGAAGTGAACTATGCACGTTTTAAGAAAATAGTGGTTGGTCCACAGCCTTTGTTTTACATGTCCTTGATATGTTGGTTAAATTTAAATTGTATTGATTAATTACAACTTCCGTAATTCGTTGACAAAATTGTGCTGCAAAACGGAGTCGGCATAACGCTATCCCTTGCATGCGGTCTCTGTCGGTCTCTGCACTTGCAACGGGCGGCGGGCAATCACTACTTAAATCACATATATTTTTCTCAGAAAGTTTTATTCATAACGAAAGACCTAATAAAGAAATAACATTGCATTGATTTCTGCTTGAAAGAATCCCCTTGCGCTGCGCGCGACTGTACCTGACCTGACGCTAATAAGCATGCACTCAAAAACAATTGAAGAAAAAAAAATTCCGGTATTCTCAATATAAAGGGCCCCCCACACCTCGTTCTTTTTCGACAGTTTTACCCGACGGGTAAAATTGCTGGAACGAACGGACGATAAAACCGAGGTGTATGGACATAAACCGACGTGTTTCCCCGTCGTGTCAAAACATCAATCGGTTTGGATATTTTCATCGGTTCACGCCATCCGTTCGGGTAAACACGAGGTGTGTGGACAGGAACCGACGTGTTTTTGCAGTGTCGGCGCAGACGGGTCGGTGGTCTTTTGCACTTTCATGTGTGGTTAGAGGTAAAGAGGCGCATGGCAGATTTTAGGCCGCCACTGCCAACAAACAAGTTTCGTTCATTGCGCTAAACTGTTTGGTGACACGGCTTCCAAGAACGAAGTGTAGGGACTTTCATCGGTTTCGTTCATCGTTCCAGCAATTTTACCCGTCGGGTAAAACTGTCGAAAAAGAACGAGGTGTGTGGGGCCCTTTAGATAAAAATTTCCTAAAAAACTTTCATCCAGGACATAATTTCCACACACCTTATTTTATTGAATAATTTTAATTGAATCAAAACTTTTATATAGGCTTAAACTACTTATACGTACCAAAAGTATGCTGACACCAACAAACATAATGTTTGTAACAGATAAATAAAGATATTACTCCTTAAATATTCAGTGACTTCTGCTAATTTAGCGACCGAAACCATACGTTGAAAATAACCACACCTTAGGTTTGAATAAAACAGTTTTGTATAGTTTTATATGGTGCGTTGTTTTCTATGGAACCTAAAAGGCTGCAGTGAGCAAATTTATGTAGCTTTCTTAGAATTCCAAATAATGACGCATAGCGTAATTGGGGACGTGGCGTTATTTGGCTCATATACCTTACATTATGAAACCCATTTGGATGTCATAAAGTAGGGGAACGGGGGGTAATGAGACCCAGCGGGCAATAAGAGCCAGTCTGGTTTAGGTATAACTAACAAACGAAAAACGATGGAATTTTGTGAAGCAGCACCCTTTCTCGCCCAGGACGCATGGAATATCTAGTTATCGCAAAAAACAATGCGTAGTAATAACAGTGAGCACCTGTTTTAAATTAAGACTTGTGTTGTTATTTTCGTGATTTTTAATCGAGAAAGTAAATAGTCAGTTACTATTTTTTGGACGATGTTTTGATTTAATATTACTAGGTTGTTAATATATTTTATGTTTCTAATATTTGGTTTCTCGTTTATCTATGCTTTCTTTCTAATTTTCATACCTAAAATATTAATGCTATCTAGGGTAATGAGAGCCAAGTTATTATTACTCACAGGTGACCCTTATTATCGCTGATATTATAAAAATATATTTTATTGTTAAAGATACCGAGGACTCGCAAAAGAACAACACTATAAACTAGTTGGATATGTGATTTTTGCACCTAATACTTCAACAAGTATGTTAAAGTATTTTTATCATTATTTTCGTATTTTTCTCAGTATTACATTTTATGTTGTGTTACGAAAGAAAAGTGTATTAGTTATTTTATTAACTAAAGCAGTTATTTGGTAAAACAAGTTTGCCTTCTTTCATGAGTCTCATTATCCCAACATGTGGGTAATTAGAGCCAATTCCATATTTATTTTAAATGGATATATTATAATTTCTGTTAATGACAGGAATGATAAAGTTACGTCATTTTAATGTTCTTTCCTTATACGAAACAGCATAAAATTGTTGAGAGAAAACACTTTATATTTTTCAAAATATATAGATTTTTCCTTAAGTGGCTCCCATTCCCCCCATCTCCCCTAGCTCATTAAGGGCCGGTACTTTCAACATTGATTAACTTTAGTCGGCTTATTCCTATAGAAACAATTGTCTTTACAATTGTAGGCATGGGAATAAACCAAAGGTTAGAGTAAATCAGCGTTGAAAGTACCATTGTAATCAGAAAAATCGATTACACTCTAAATTTTAGTTGATTGAAGCGTGCTTTAAAATGAACTTTTGTTATTTTGACATTAATATTATTTTGAGAAAACAAATAAAAATACCCCAATTAAAAGCAATTCAGAACGTAATAATTCAACCGCGATTGCAAGACGGTATCAGCAGTCGAGCAGTTGCAACTGAATTAGCTGTTAGCACCAGTACCGTTTTGCCAAAAGTAATGTTACACAACTAAATTTTTTTGAAAATGGAAGTATTACAAAAATTATTAAAAATTATTAAAAGTATTACAAAAATAACTTTCAAATCGACTATTGTTTGACAATCTGTTGACATGTAAAATTGCAAAAATAAGCTTCAAATTGACATTTCTTTGAAATTATATTAAACGTCAACTAATGTCACCAACTGCCACATGCTCAAACAGAATTTTCCTATACATAAGGTGCTTTCCAGGTTAGCGTTGGAGTCTTTGGCTATACAGCCTGTTCAAACTTAAGAATGCACTATTACTAACTTCGTTATTATAAAAGCTATAAAGGCGGTTAAACGAGTAGTAAATAGTAAATAGTAAATAGTAGTAGTACTTTTTATGCTGACTACAATGATGCAGTCAAAAAAACAATTGAAACTCACGTTTATGAGATAAAGTCAAAAATACACTTTTTTTAAATGGAACACCAGAATATTACTTTACCAATGGATAGAGAATACAATTCTTAATTAAAATTTTCCTTTGTCATTTTTTCGTAAATTAATAAATAAAGAAGATATTTTGATTTTTACAAAATGATCAAAGGTGCCTGTGCTTTAGAAACAAAACATTTGCAAATCGCCGTAATCAGATTATTCTGTTGACAGACTATTTGTCCTCGCGTTATTTTTCATTTATCGTTATTTTATTTTATCTTTAATGTATTTTGGGTTGCAGAATCTCGCGTTAACTTAATTTTTAAAACTGGCTTATTTGAAAAGGACATTTTCTAAATTTTTTCTTTCAAAGTTGAAATATATTTATGTGTTTTTTTTAGTTATATATTCTTTGTCAGATAGTTTCCTATCCAAATAAATCGATTTCGGACATTCGGGTCCTATATTTAATATTTTTATTGGCGCTCAATTGCAAAGACGCATTTTTATTTTCATTTGAATAAAAAAACATCCTTTACTTAAAAGCGTCGCAGTTTCCCGCTGTACCAATAATACTCTCTAAAAGTAGACTCTATAAGGATAATTTTGATATATAAATTAGCTGCTACTTTCTGCAACTTTGGGTTTTATTTACATTTGATTTGTACATATGCATTCAATAATAAATATCGGCAGTTTTAATATTAACATAAATTTAATGTAGCAGCTTAATTTAAGAAAAAAATTCATAGATTTCCAAGTGTATTTAATCATTCAGAACATAGTCAGTTACATTAACAACTGCTGACGCATATGCATAGCCATTTTAAATAAGTCTTCTACATTGACGTAAGTTTCTGTATAAATTTATTGCGATTATCGATGGCTGCTAGTGACCGCCGCTAGTAAGTTTACATTAATGTGCAAGTATATATATTTATAACTATATTAAGAATTTTCTTTTGTAAAATTTAATAAAAGCTTAGGAATTTACCTTATAAATTAATGAAGGTATTTTAAATATCCTATTTTGTATGTACATTTCCCATAAAAAAAATTATATTAGTTTTTATATAAAACTATTAATTTATTTTTTGAATTTTATAGATACTTTTATCTGTATACTTATCGTCATCTTATCAACGTTTCAGTAATGACTGCATTCGTAGCCCATAATGATTACCTACAATTGTCATTTAAATCGCTGTTCTTTTATAATAATATAGTTTCTCTTTTATTGTTAGTAGGTATAATAGGCCGGTACGGTGACAGTTTCAAGGTCGCGCGAGCTCCAGGTGGAGCTGGTGGACCTGGGTGGGGGAAGTTATCTGTGAGAGAGGTCGATGGGTGTGTTGCACAACCAGACTAAACAATCCCGATAAAAAAAACAATGAATAAGATTTATTGTACAGATTTCCAGCCCATCACAAATAATATTATGTTGTTGTTTTAAAAAAAAAGAGGTGGCGCCACGGTTCAGTTTTTATTAATTATTATCGGAATATAAACATTTTAGAAGATCGGTGCGACAGGTCGATGACCGACGGATGCGTCTAAAAACGTGTTGAGCGCAAGCAGATTAAACAATTGAGCACTAAAAAAACGAACAATTAATATGATTTATAATTTTAAACGCATTATTTTGTCTTACTTGTGCAGATTTCTAATTTAAATCACATATACAAGACGTGAATATTTTAGCACCAAACAAATTCGTCTTACTTGTGTGTAGATTTCCAGTTAAATCGGTCCATCATAAATATGTTGTTTAAAAAAAAACGTTGAATAAATAAATCAGAAGCGGTGATTTATTATCGGGATATAAACATTTAACATAAAAATATACATCGATGAAATATAATATGATTATTCAATAAAAATGCCTTGAGAACGAAGCAATATATATATATATATATATAGGAAATAAACAACTATCGGGTATGTCGGTCAATAAAGGGGACAGATTAGCTCAAAACTCCTTTATTAGTTCAATATTTCGTGTAACATTGCACACTTCATCAGGAACATACTGTAATTAACAAAACAGTTAGAAACCATGTGCTTGAAGTTAGGTTAATTCTACTTACATTGGTGTTTCGTGAAATTGGCAAACAATGTTTAAAATATAGCGTTTATACGTTGTCAAATATACTTAGTTATAACTATTAAAACTTTATTACAGTTGATGATGAAAGATTCATGGTTTAAACAAGTTAAAATTAAATTAAAAACAACTTCTTAACAGTTCACAGAGAATTAGACGCCATTTGGATTCAAAGTGGAGTTTGCGCATAGGTGTGAAATGTGTGTAAAACATTAAGGTGAGTACAGACATGAAATGTTAAGGTGTCTACAGACATGATTTAAAATTTAACAGAAATTAGACTATTAGTTTTGTGATTTTTGTTTATCTAAAAATAATAAATGTGCGTATATTATACTTAGCTGATTTGTGTCAGAATTAAAATTCATGCACCGATCTATGTTCTTATTTATATGATACATTTCTAAAAATAATCTATTTTTATTATTACTGCTTCTGTCAATCACCTCAGTG